>CM073991.1:27138461-27738461 GCA_037177615.1 Pyrus communis | reverse complement strand
TGGTTTGATGCTCATTATGTTTGCCATTGTACATCTTTTCACTTGCAGATACCAGGTGTCCCTGCTATATACGCTCTGAGAACTGCTCTTTTGCTTGAGTCCTCTTCTGATGCCCGCCAATTTGTCAAATCTTCAGAAGAACAACGCTTGCATATGACTGAATTGGAATACAAGATGTTGACGAAGAAAAAGAATATTCTGAATTCTCATGAAAAAGAATATCCCTCTGGTGAAGAAGATGGTTCTGGAGATCAGAACATGGAAGCGCAGGTTGTAGCAAAAGGGGATACCGCTAGGAAAGGATTGGGAGTGAAGGATAAAGTTCAATTTAAGAGGAAAGAGGGCAAAGGTACTACCAAACTCATTTCTTTCGTATTCATTGATATTTTTTATGTATTTTTCTTTTCTTCAACATGTCTGCTTATATTCAGTCTTATGTGAGGTGTTATAATTCATCCCATGAACTTTTTTGATATGGACTGCACGTAATATGAAGTAAGATGTTGGAAGGAGGACACCTGTTGTGTTTATAGTACATATAGTATACACTATAACACGGATAGGCCTCAGTATAGCTGCAATCCTGCATTGTGGTTAACATCAATATGAGTTACTAGAATTACACTGTATTTTATGTTGCGGTATCTTTTCGAACTTTATTCCCCACTCTTTTTTAACCAAGATACTCATATCAAGATATCATATTACATATGTATTTTATCATATGATGATGTTGTTTTCACTAGGAAGATGCTTCCCTGAATATCATAGAAATTTAGTAAATTTTTGTTCGTGCACCGGATACTTAAACAAAGATAACAATGTATATATTGCTGATTAGTTTGGAAGGTGTTCACCAACTTCTCGTCCTCATTTTCTATGCATATACAATTCTTGCACGGAGAATGGGGGACTAGACTAGAGTGAATTCTAGAAGGGTAAGTAGTGTCAAAGAACTAAGAGTTTAAGATAAAGTAAGGGCAATTGGTTAATCGTACATCCTGTAGTTCCCTTATTCCGTGTTTATTAATTCATATCTTGTTCTACATTCAAATCTATTCTTGATATCAAAATCATGTTTGAGCTGGATGTTTCTGAGAGTATAGATTGTATCATTGAGATGATGTTCATTGTTCTGTTCTGTCGCATGTTCTTTTTTCAAATTTTGGGTGAAATTACATGTAAATCGATTGTGCTAATACAACTTTTTATGTTGTGTTGGCATGCTAAGACGGTTAGAAATAGTCCCTTAATATGACTGTTTCAATGTTTATGTATTGACTTATTTTCTTCCACCTTGCAGGGTCCAAACCCCCTTTCGTGTAAGAAGAAAAAGATGAAAAACACTGATCGTCATTCTCTACAGGTGAGCTTGCAAAGATTGTTGATGCCACTCTCCCTCCACTGTACTACTGACTAGTCACAATAGTCGACGGCAATAATTCGACTCACTATCTTATAAAAAAGGCAAGTGATTATCATGCCTTTCACTTGTTAATCTGTCGATTTCAAATATCATAATTAGGTACTCACGTTAATAGTCTCCGCACTAAGTTCATATGGAGTATGTCTTCTGTCGATTAAAATCATACTAAATTCATTGTTAAAAATTACTAAATTCTGTGTCCTTGAGTCGGTTTCTCTTGAACACTACCAATGAACTACTCAAACACTAGAACTACTCGAGAACACTATAATCTATAAAGTCGAGGGTTTAGAGGCTTTGGGTGTTTCCGAGGCTTCTCTTTAAATTAATTCCTTTATTTCCTCAAAAGAAAATGAAAAAGAAAAAACAGTCTCTGTATATTCATTAATTTATTTTTAAATTTTGGTAAAGAACGGTGAGAATTGTTCCTCTATGTGTCTGTTGGCAATATAATTGGCTAAATAATACAACGGAGCTGCCCTAGCATCGAAATGAGCAAGCTCTTCCGCTGCTTGCGCCACCAACCGGGCAGCAAAATTCTTTGCCCCTTCAATCCCCATCAGCTTTGGATACGTCGCCTTATCGCTTGCCAAGTCTTTCCCGGCCGTCTTCCCCAATTCAACCGACGAATTCGTCACGTCCAATATGTCGTCTACCACTTGAAACAACAACCCTACACACCTTGCATACTTCCTCAACCTCTCCACCTCCCCTTCACCTGCTCCTCCGATGATTGCCCCACAAACCACCGACGCCTCAAGGAGCTTCGCGTTCTTATGCACATGAATGTACTCAAGTTCTCGCAGCGTCACTTCTTTGCCTTCGCTTTGAATGTCCGCCATTTGACCCGCCACGAGGCCTAATGATCCAACGGCCGAACCAATCTCTGCAATGGCTCGAACCACATGCTCCGGTGAGACTGCTTTTGTTGTCTTAATCATAATGTGTTCAAAGGCAAGGGAAAGAAGTGCATCACCGGCTAGAATCGCGGTTTCTTCCCGAAAGCCTTGTGGTTGGTAGGCTTTCCGCGACGAAGATCGCCGTTGTCCATGCAAGGAAGATCATCGTGAATAAGAAACATGGTGTGGATCATTTCAACAGCACAAGCCGTTGGGATTGCGAGCGACTCGTCCCCTCCGACTAATTCACACGAAGCGAGACATAAAACCGGCCGCACCCGCTTTTCGCTGGCCAAAAGCGAGTACCTCATTGCCCTGTGGATTTTCTCGGGGAACTGCAACGGCATAGCCTCGTTCAACGCTTTGTCCACCATCTTTGCCTTCGTTGACATGTACTCGTCGAATTTGAATACCGGCAATTGGGTAGTTTCGAGTGGTTTGGCAATTGATTCTTCATCGGCTAGGAATGGTTGGGATGCAGATGCTGCGTCGGTCACTTGTGTAGCTGTGGCCATGTAGAAAAAGGATTCTTCAATAAATGTTATCAACCCAATTACATGAATTACATAAATACACCGTAATAACATCATAACAGTAATATCGACAATTAAATTTTAATATGGTTGAATATTTTTTTATTGATAATTTCTAAAATTACAATATGCAAGTATATATAGGAAATAACCATATGATTGATTCTTATGATTGATAAAATTGATACAAAACAGGAAAGTAAATATCTAGCTAATTTGTACAATCAACACTAATAGAACGGTAATCATTGCGACATATTTGGTCAAATCAACATTGATTAAATGCTACTCTAGGCAAATATCTTATATGATTGTTGACTTTCTCAACACTCACTAATCACCCTTAATTAGTATTAACTTGTCTTGAAATGTGATGACAGATGGTCACAAGACTCACAACCTCTTTCAGAATTGAGAATCGAGTTAATTACATATAAAGCATCTCTAATTATACCATCAAGTCAAAGTTTAAGTAAAGAGACTATCTTTTAAGCTCCTTAAAAAAGTTTATATCCAAGCATAAGTTTAATTTAGGAAGTCTTAATGTTTATGAACCAATTGATATAGAGTTTTTATTTTGCAAATTGTTATTAGCACTATATATTTAGAAAGAAAAATAGACTTGTGAATGATGCAAAATGATTTTTTGGAATGCTAATAACAGTTATTTTATTTTAAAAATTATTAAAATATAGTAATTAAGGTTAGGAGCTTATTTGTTATTCACGATATTTAAACTTAAAACCTCTTACTCCTCATGCTTAGAAGTGTGATTGGATATGAACCAACTCATCCTTCTAACTTTTGTCCGAAACTGATTCAGATGATCAATTGAAGATGCTCAACGTAATTACATTAAATATAAAATACATAGAAGCAGCTTCAATTGATGAACCTTCATCTCGTACAAGTGGCATTTTTATAGATCTAACCGCTTTGTATTTTGATGAATCAAACCATTTTCATAGATCAAACGATCTAATTTAAGATCTAATTGTCCTTACAAAAAAGTTACTATGCGTATTCGGGTTTTTATCATGAATGGTCCTTGAAATTGAGCTCTCCTCACTTTAATCTTCGAATTCTAACATTAACCAATGTTATTACCGATAATCACATCAATGCGGTTCGTGCCATCAATTTTTATCAAATTTTTATGGAAAAAAGAAAAAATCACACGGATCAAATCCGAAGTGGGATCCATTCGCAATCCGCTACCTCCGCTATTTCTCTGCCACAAACTAAAACCCTTCTTCTTCTTTAAGCTAAAGTCCTACCAGGGTTTATCTTTATCGTCATTTCCTCACCTGGAAAATACGACCTCGAAAAACGAGCGTTTCTCTCCAAAACGATGATTCTCCAAACGACATTCCCCGGCTCCGTCCTCTTCTCTTCTCCAAACGACGTCGTCGCACCAGTCTATCCTACTGGCATTTCAATCCTCTTAAGCCTAAGCACTTGTCAGGTGATTATTACCCTCTCACTTTCCCTTAATTCTTTGTTTGGTTGCCGAGAAAATTCGGATGTAGCTTTCCTTTCATGTTGTTATCAGTTGGAAAAATACTGAGAATTGAGCTTAACCAATCAAGGATTTGAATTTTAATCACTTTAATTCGTAGAATTTTGTTCATTGAAGTTTGTAGAATTTGTTGGATGGTGCATTTATTATTTCTTGTTCTGTCTCAGTTGCTGCTTCCGAGAATGGTGTGTTTACGTCTCCAGAGATTGCAAAGACCTTTGATTTTACTTCAGAAGAGCGGATATACAATTGGTAATATTGTTTCTTATAAGCTTTTCTTTTGCATTCTTTCTGTTATGACCAATAATTGGGGTAACAGTAATAAATAAATACAGCCTTAGTACGGGTGCTTTGGTGTTATGCGCATTCTCTGTGATTTTCTTTTTGTTACAATTCACTGTCGAATTTTTTTTTTTCTTTCTTTTTTTTCTTAACGTGAATTGGGGAAGCTTCTGTATCTGAAGGCAGGTGTTGGTTTTATAGGGTCTGATGTTATCTGATATAATGCTATCGTTCTACTGTTAGTTCTGAATTTGAGGCCTTGCAGTATATTTAGTTGAACCGCTCTGCTTATGTGATGTTGTATTGCCTCATTGTGTAATGTACTTTTTGTCATGTATATGCCAAATTTGTAACTGAAGTTGTTTTGTTGGGATGAAAGATGAGTTTTCCCATTTTTTGAACTAGAGTTGAGGAAAAAGTTTAAGCATATTCAATCGTTGGAAAGTAGCTTATACAACTCAGGAGGCCAGCACTTTTTTTCTGGGAAAATGTTTGCGTTGGAGTTCACAGTTGACATCTTTCTTGAAGTGTCAGTCACCAATCCTTCTTCAGGTGATACTATTCCAGTGCACCTGACATCTTTTCAAGTTTTCTTGTTGATGCTTGAAATGCATTATGCAGGGCTAGTCCTGATACTTATGGGGTGTTGTTGTATAGAAAATAAATTGGATACCAAAATTATTATGAAAGTTAAAAGTATTTGTTCATTTTTTGGATTATTTTTCATTTTCGGAATTTGGTGTATAAGACAACCAAGCTAGTTTTCCAGTCTAAACTTCTAACCACTGTTCTAAAAATCCCTGCCTAGCATTGTCTAGGCCCTGCCTAGGCACTAGGCGGTTGGTCACCGCCTCAATTAATGCCTAGGCGTTTGAAAATTAAGAAAGGGCGCCTAGAGTTGCTGAGGCGCCCGCCTAGACCGCCTAGGCACCCGCCTAGGTTGTGACTCAATTAGACAAAAAATAGATAACTTTCATTTTGCATTTTATTTTTTTCAATAAATTGTAAGAGACTTGTTGAATGCTTAAATGAATACACATTGTATGCATGTTCCCCATATTTTAATTATGTTCCAATACTTTATAATATATATGTCATTCTATTTTGTAGTTTAGAATGAAATTATATATATTTTAAGTATAAACACACTTATTTACACAAAATATAATAGATTTACTTAAATCCACCTAGTCCGCCTAGGCACCCGCCTAGCCGCCTAGGCGCTAGGCCCCAGCTCGCCGCCCGACTAGCGTCTAGCGTCTTTCAGAACCTTGCTTCTAACTCCATATTCCATGTTGATCCAATTATCACTGAATGAAATTCTTAATGTTTAATTCCTATGGAAGTCCACAAACCCAATGCCTCCAGAGCACTTGGGTTTCTTGTGGCATAGTTAAGAGAGAATCACTTTTTTGGTACCTTACGTGTTATTACGTTTCCTAGTTATAATTGATCTACGCCATTGCTCTCCATTAGTATGAAAGATTAAGTTCCAAGAAGCTGTTTCAGATATATTGTCAGATCTCTGACTTACACCAGTGATAAAAGTTTCAGTTTCATGCTGCATTAGCCTATGGTGTTTCTGCATGTATTTAATGTGGTGACTGTAATTTTTTATACTTAATAATGAAAAACACATTCTAATTTCAACTTAAAATAAATTATGTAGTGATTGTAATTTTTAATAATTTATAATGAAAAACACATTCTAATTTCAACTTAAAAGAAATTATGTTGCTGCATGTGTGTCTTGACTCTTGCCTGTACTTTCACATGCCAGTTTACAGATTCTATCAAGTGGTGCTTACTAGTCTATTTTTTTATGTACAATCATTGCATGTTAATGAATTCATTTGATTGTTAGGTGGGAGTCTCAAGGTTATTTTAGGCCAAACCTTGGCCAAGGAAGTGATCCTTTTGTGATCTCAATGCCGCCTCCAAATGTTACTGGTTCTCTACATATGGGGCATGCGATGTTTGTGACTCTTGAGGTTGTGAAAGGTGTTTGTTTATAAGTATTGGATCTTATCATTCTCTGTCATTTTTTGTTGAAGTGCATATTAGTGTTTGCACCTAACCATGCTTCTAGTTTTCTAGGCATAGGTAACTGTTGCTCATCTGTCACGCGTGGCCCAAGAATGTGTTCATTTTTTAATTGCACATACTGGTGCGAGGTTGTATAAATAATAGTTGACTAAGACATGGAAAATATTTTGAAATATCTAAATATAGGTACACGAAGTTGAAAGATTGGAATTGAATTGGAAGAACTAAGGACTACATGTGCAATGAGATTTTGTACAGAATATCAAAGCATAGCTGATAAAAATAGTAATCCCAAGTGTCAACACAAAGTCAGTTGTACCTTTGGGCCTTGTAGTGTAGCCTGTAGGCAAATAAACTTCTTAAATATTGAGATTTTTACAATTTGAATACCTTAATTTGCAGGATTTCAAACCCGTATTTTACTGTAGTTAATGATGATTGGGGCTTGGATTTGTCAAATGGTTAGAAGGACCTAATCTAAGAAAAAGAAAATTACTGAACTTTTGTCTGAAAAAATGTGGATGAACTTGGTTCAATTTTCCTAAATTTTAATTCGACTGCTTCTTACTGCTGCTTACTTCTTCTATTTACTTTTCATTAATTTCTGTTGTAGGACATTATGGTTAGATATCATCGGATGAAGGGGAAACCAACACTTTGGCTTCCTGGGACTGACCATGCTGGTATAGCAACTCAGGTTTGTCTCTGTACCACGAAGCCTGTGTTTCAAGACAAGTATTTCCACTGTTTTCACATCTTTATTGCAATACTTTACATCATCTTCATTTACAATTTTCTGTGTTCTATAAATGCTTGTATTGCAACTTCCTTTAAATTCTGGAAGAGTTGAAACTACTTTGATCTGATTCTTTCTTTATTTGTTTGAGCTCATGATTGGGATTTGGTTTTTTAATGATAACTTTGTTGGTCAATTTCGGAATCTATATTTGTTCATTGGCTTTGATTTTGTCTTAATTTGCAACTTTTTGTATTAATTAGAATCGTAACTTGCCTATCTTAGTTTGACTTTTTTGCTCATACTAATATTCATCTTTTTCTACCAGCTGGTTGTGGAAAAAATGCTTGCTTCTGAAGGAATTAGAAGGGTTGACTTGGGTCGAGATGAGTTTGTGAGTAAAGTTTGGGAGTGGAAAGAGAAGTACATATTCTTATCTATCTTCCATTGTTTATCCTCTCTCTCTCTCTCTCTCTCTCTCTCTCTCTCTCTCTTTCTTTCGTGCATTCTACCGTACTATATTTTTTGTGGTGCTAGTAAAAAGAGAGAAAAACTGTTGTTTCTTGTCACAACATGTAGAATTCCTTGTACAGGATGTTGCTATGGCCTTTATAAAGCTATATTACAGTTTGGTATACGCTGAATCACTGATAAATAATATTGTTTCTTTTTAAAAAAGAGAAAAATCATGGAAAACAATTTTGGTGTACACTGAATCACTGATAAATATATACTTTGGCCTGTGGCATATCTACCGAACATGTTAGGTTTCTCTTTTAATTTTGTGTATCATCTCTTCTAAATATCTAGTTAGTTCTTTATTTGTAAAGATGACTTTTTGGAGAATGCCCACTTCATGAAAGACCCTGAAAGCAAGCTAGGATTGTATGGAAGTCTCATTTCAGTCAACATTGGGTGGGCAATGTAGAAAAAGTAAATTGACCGATTCCTACTATTGATAATTTAATACCTGCAGCATGAATGAATGATCATCATTATTCTGCTTCTGAAGATTAGCTAAGTTAAAGATTCTACTGAAAAGTACCCTATACCAGTCATTCGTTTCAAAAAGCATCCCTATTTTTGAAGTAAAATCTTGTGTAGTTATGATTCTGTTCTGAATTCTTGTCTTTTATATTCAAAATTTGTGGAACCATATATGATTAGATTTTCAATTTACTAATTTATACCAAATACAATTCCCAGAAAAAGTGAATTGCTGCCATTAATGTTCCAATGAAATTTGTTGTTTCCATTTATACTTGTTAGTTGTTAATAGATTATAATATCAGGTATGGTGGAACCATCATAAATCAGATCAAAAGACTTGGTGCTTCTTGTGATTGGAATAGAGAGCATTTCACCCTTGATGAACAGCTAAGTCGTAAGGCATTTTTCTATCTTGTAGAACTCTAATCAATTGAGAAAGTATCAATGAAATGTAAGCCCCAAGGGGGCACGGTATGGCAAGTTCCCATGTGGAGTACAGGGCACCTATGAATCGTCTACTAATATGTGCAAAAGTTATTGATTGGTTGGGGGAGAGGGGGGGGGGGGGGGAACCGGACCTAGGACCTCGGTTTCATGAGTAAATGCTTTTAACCACTTGAGCTACAACCCCTTGTATATGCACACTTTATTAAAACTTTTCTTTAGGGCTTCAAGATGTAATAAAAAAGAGCAGTTTTAACTTCAAAGGTCACTAATGTTGTTAGGAGCTAGTAAATGTTTGCATTGTGATCATTTTTATTATTTCTTTCTAAAAAAATCAAAACTCATTATGAAGGAAAGGGCTTCATCTGTCAAGGCTCATATCCTTTTACTCCATGCAGGTGCTGTTGTAGAGGCCTTTGTCAGACTTCATGAGAAAGGTTTAATCTATCAAGGTATAGCCCTAAGTTCCTTTTAAAGATCTTCCATAATCCTAGGTTCTGAAGAACTTTGTTGTGGCCTGTGTCAGTTCTGAAGGTGGGTTTGTTTTGCTGCTGAATCCCATCCATTGTCTTTAGTTTTTGTTATTCTTTACTTCATGTTGTGACAACTTTTCTCATCATTTGAAGTTCTTAGCTTCAAGTTATCATCATACATGTGGGATGGCTGGTTGTCTGTAACCATAAGCTGATATATGCTCTACAGCGTGCCAACTTTGTGAAACATTACGTTGATTCGTTGAGTCAGTATTTGGTTGAGTTTTTCTGTTAAAGGATATTTTTTTCATTAATCTATGTGGTGCCATTTTAGAAAATATATGGTGACATATTTGTACTGTGAATATGCTACTAGCTTCGTGTTAGATGTGTTCTCTGTTTTTGAAAATTTGAAAGAATTGAATTATTTGTGAAAAGTTGAAATATATGGTGACATATTAATCTTATAAAGAACTGGTATGTCAGAATTTTCGTTGAAATTCTTGTATGTTGAAGTCTTCAGTAATGAATAAGCTGACAGTTTTTTTCTTCTGAATAATAGCAAAAGTCAAGATGTAAGGAATTAGCTCTCTTGTGTATTACAACAATTACATTTCTATGGTGACTGAAACAAACATTTTCTCTAGTCAGAACAGTTGAATTTATATTAACCTTATTATTTTACACTTTTGTCCTGAAATTCTCCCTCTGGTTTTGAGTTGATTTTGGAAGAGTAAGCTGTAGCTTTATCGTTCACAAGAAAGTGTGACTTACATGTATATTGTTTTGTTATTTGTATATACGTAGGGTCCTACATGGTGAATTGGTCTCCTAGTCTACAGACTGCCGTTTCTGACTTGGTAAGTTTCATCTAGTCTCATGTATATGTTACGCTCTAATCTCGATTCAGCTTGTGCTTTAAAATGCAATACTTGACATGGCCCTTAATATTTGTGAACAGGAAGTAGAATATCATGAAGAATCCGGAACTCTTTATTATCTTAAGTATCGTGTTGCTGGAGGTGTAAAGTAATTGCCAGCTGACCATTTCTGATTCCTTTATGAAATGTGTTCTTAACGTTATATGGTCTATTAGAGTGTAGAAGCATATGTTTTCTGTTGTGCTATTACTGTGTGCTGGTGCAAAATATTCTGTTGATATATGGTTGCTAGTGCAGATCTTATGTTAATCCACTCAGCTCTGAGAGTTGGCTTTTTCTCTTCCGGTTTCTGGTTGGGGTGGTTTGCTTAACCAACCTTTTTGTTGTCTCTGCTTTTTTCCTCTTTTAATATAATTTTTTATTTATAAAAAAAAACAACTTTATCCCTCTAGAGAGGAAAATTTGTTGGTACAATAACTGTGACATTCATAGTTCAAACATTGGTAGTTTATTTTGTATTTGACAACTAACTAATATTACAACAAAAAGATGATTACTGTTTACAAGATTTTGGGAGTCCTTAAGTTTTACGATCTTTAGCCGTCGTTCACTTATTGATAAACTCGGTTGCACATGGTAACATGTTCGTTTGTAAATTCTTCTACTGCTGTGTTTCTATGGGTGAGTTCTAACAATTTTCCGAGTTACATTATGCACTCTCATTGTTACCTTCTGTACTTAGGTCTGACTTTCTGACAATAGCAACAACACGTCCGGAGACATTATTTGGTGATGTAGCTATTGCTGTGCATCCTGAGGTAGGGTTATTTTGCTTACATTTCTGGCTTCCTTTAGGAATTTAGTTATGGATCGACCAGGTGATGACAATTCTTTTATGGTAAATAATGTTTAAGCAATTTAGAAAGGTTATAGGGTAAAATATTTTTAGACATTGCTTTTGATTTTTTTGGACCAACATCTATGTACCTAATCTTTTTATATAAATTCCTAACCTGGGCTTTTGTTGTGAAGGCCTAGATTAATGAATTGGTGCTTAAGTATTTAGATTTTATTCATGTATTGTTTACTTAAAAAAGTCGGTACATGCACAATGGTCTTAGGTCTGTGCATATATTGTTTAATTTTCTAAATTCTACAACATGAAACCTAAGCTTGTGTTTACATGGTTATCTTTGTTTTCCTCCTTATTTAGTATTGTTTAATTAACAACAAATCGAGGTGTAAGAAGCCCTAGCGTATACCTGTTTTGAGTGTTGAAATTTCTCTCTCTATAAACGAACATTGGATTCCCTGTTTGGGAAATTCTAATATGTTTGATCTTTTTACTCCTACGGGTCATGTTCACCAACATTTGAATCCAAGGAGGTTTTTTTTTCTTTTTCTCTTTTTTTTTCTCAATGAAGAACCCTCATTATTTATAAAGTGAAAAATGCCAAAGACTAACAAGGATTGAAATTTTCACTTTATGAACTAAGTGACCTAAAAGGCTACCATCAAAGCCACACACATAGACATAGGCCAATTAAACAGCATAATACAGTTGCCACACCTAGTCCAGTACAATAGACCAGCCTAGATGAGTCATAAGTCATACTAAAGGGGACATACCTAAAGTGTTTTGGAAAGCATGGCCGCAAGAAAGCAACTGTCCCACAATGAAATCAACTTTTCTTCCCTATCTTAAACACTTCTTCCTTTCCCACCACAGCACCCAAATGGAGTCCAAACCTGCACAACGCATATGGGCCTTATTCTTTTAAAAACTCCCCGACAGCTCACTCTATGCCAAACACAAGCCAGAAGCTACTCTTAATATGTGACCCAAAGGAACAAGTAGGGACGTATGTTTAGAAATTTCACTCAGCTGTTTTACCTAATCCACATTTTATAGTTTTTTTTTTCTATTCTTCTTTGCCAAAGGACACTAAAACACTAATTGCTGTACTAGCTGTTAGTCCAAATGGTTCCTAATGTTTTATAATGTCATGCAGGATGATCGATATTCTAAATATATTAATAGAATGGCTATAGTGCCTTTGACATATGGCCGTCACGTCCCTATCATCGCTGACAAGGTAAAGCATCTTGGACTACTTTTCTATATCATCATTGTATTTGCTGTTGTAATTTTATTGTTAGTATGATGCCAAACCTCAATTACTGATGCTGAGATCTCTGATGGGTATCATGCTCTAACAGTAATGTCTAGGGATGTTTAGAAGCAGAAAGTTAATATGGGAGTGAATTTATTAGTGGTACTGGTAGACTCTTCGACTGGGCATGGGTCTGTGTGCAATTCCTTCTACCAAGTCCCTTACCTAGGTTTATGTGTTGGTTTTTGTTCTGTTTTTCTTTTTGGTGCCTGCCTGAATACTTTCTTTACCTCTTAGTTATTCCCCATTTCAATTGAGTGCTCTTTTTTCTTTTTCTTGATGCACCTCTTCAGTTTATTCACTTGCTGTGACGTCTGTAATGTGGAAGAATACTTATTTTAAGCTTCCTTTATGCTCCCTGCTATATAAAACAAACACAAGGAATATTGTGGTTATGTCCTTGCAGAACTATAAAGTGGTTGCTGTAAGTTTTTGTTTCCAATACTAATATGTAATTAATTAGAATCCTATGTCTGTGCAAAGTAATATAAGAATAATGTTTTGAAAAGTGAAAAAGTAAAATAGAATTCTGTCCTTGGGAAAATTCCATCTGATTTGGTAACTGAATCAAGAGGATTATGCAAATTACGTCGTTATATTTTCTGCAGACGGTGGTGCAAGGCCTGCTGTCTGGGCCTATATTGCTTTACATCTTTATAAGGCATCATTTGTAATCAGAAAATGTGTAATGTAACTGGAAGATAGATAGTTGTTTTTGTTTTTCCAGTCCGCTATTTGCCTTGACTGCCTGCCTGCCTGCTTCTCTTATAATTCCAGGTAAATAACTTGATTTGTGGACCATTAATTGTTTTGGCAGCATGTTGAGAAAGACTTTGGCACTGGCGTGCTAAAGATAAGCCCTGGACATGATCATAATGATTACAATCTTGCAAGAAAGCTTGGTCTTCCAATACTTAATGTCATGAACAAGGATGGAACGCTAAACAAGGTTTCCGGACTGTACTGGTAAATGCTGTATAAGTTCTTGGATTGTGAACATGAATTTATTGGAGAACTTTATCTTTTATCCTATATCTTATATTTGGTAATGAAACCTGTGATTCTGTCAGTGGCCTTGATCGGTTTGAGGCCCGGAAGAAACTTTGGGCAGATCTGGAGGAGACTGGTTTAGCTGTGAAGAAAGAGCCGCATACTTTACGAGTTCCCAGATCTCAGCGTGGTGGAGAAGTGAGTTGAATGCTTTTTGCATTTGGTTTTTGAACTATGTTTTGAAAAAATTGTGATTTTCTATAAAGATTTTGTTACCTTTATTATGTATACATTCTTCCTTTTGTCCTCCAATTCTTTCAATATCAGGTTATAGAGCCACTAGTAAGCAAGCAGTGGTTTGTAACCATGGAGCCCTTAGCTGAGAAAGCCCTTAGTGCTGTTGAAAAAGGAGACCTGAAAATTATACCTGAAAGATTTGAAAAGGTATGCGCTATTTGGCCTCATATTGACTCTTCTGGGACACCAACAAGTAGTTTTCCTCTCTTTTCAGTTGGAGCCTTCAAGTACAAAAAGAAAAGCTATGGAGCTGTTTTCTTTTATTATGACTAGAAGCATAAATTTTTTTCTTCTTTTTTTAACTTTTAGCTAAAGCATCTGATCGATGATGCAGAAAGAGAAAATTTAGTGGGAGAAGCATAATTGATTAATTAAACAGTGAATTATTTTACGGAGTTAACCTCAATTTTTAAATCTGATTAAATATTAACTCAATTAAAACTTAAAGGGAGCATAATTGACATTTCGTACTCTTTAGTTGACAAAAAAGGTTTTTTCTAATAAAATAGATTAATTAAGCATGCGATGGAAGTCGCTGGTTTCATGCCCAATAGGACTCTGTACCGAGCACGAGTGCTGATATCTGTTCTGTGCATTGTGGGTCTAGTTTGTTTTACATTTCTATTTCTTTGTATTGCATCGCAAATTGGGTACCTTATGTCATTAATGCAACAAGTTCTCTTCCCCATTTAGGCAGTGGTTTACCCGGAGAGATTCGCTATATTCTTTCACTCACACCTGTGCCTTCTATTAAATAACAGATTTACAATCACTGGCTATCAAATATTAAGGATTGGTGCATAAGCAGACAACTGTGGTGGGGTCATCGAATACCAGTTTGGTACATTGTGGGTAAAGATTGTGAAGAAGAATATATAGTTGCAAGGAGTGAGGATGAAGCTCTTGGGAAAGCTCAAGAAAAGTATGGAAAAGATGCAAAAATATATCAGGATCCGGATGTTCTTGACACATGGTTTTCGAGGTTTGTTCCTTAAGGGATTGCCAGTTAATAAAGTTTTTGTGAAATTGCTTTCTAGAAACTCTGAAAAGTCCCGCTTTACTTTTAAAGTATGAAAGCTGCCTAAATTTTGGGTAGGTAATATTACCATGTTCTGTGCTATGTAGAATATAAAAGGATGTTAGCTCAAGTGGTGAGTGGAGGTAGGAAAAAGAATTAGAACTAGGAGATGTCATTAAATAGACCTCATCCAGTTACCAAAGGAAACAAAAAAAGATTTTAAATATATCCATTAGAATGCTTATACTCAATCATGCTCCATGAAATCAAGCAGTTCTTGCACAATAAGTTTCAAATTTGTGTATGTTGTGATGGCAGTGGGACAATCTATTTTCATCCAATGTGTCTTATATCATGAAATCCATGTTTAATTGATGCATTATTAATTGGTCTAGCATTTCCGAATTGTTCAAAGTTTCATGCTTTAAAATTAATTTCCATGAAATTTACACGGAGACTGACATTGTCATTCTTGGTAAGAGGGACTTTACTATTTTCCTTCATCTAATACCTAAAACTTTGAAGACTCTAGCCAACGCTTCCAGGATTTGAGATTTAACATGCCCTATTTAGCAATTTTGTCTTAACCCATGGATACAGTTTTAACGCAGTTGTTTGAAGGGATTATGTGACCAAGATGACTGTTTGTGTAGTTGTAATGGTAATTGTACATGATCCTTCAAACTAAAATACCGAACTAATTTGGTAACTTCTAAACCTAACTAATATCTGATTCAATATGTTTGGTTTGTAAGCAATGAAGCAGCATATTGGTGTATTTAACAAAAGAATGAACATTGTTTTAGGTAACAATAGTTTTTATTAAATTTCTAGTGTTTTCTTTTTGCTGCATGTGGAAACTTTTGATTTCACAATTAATGTATACTTGGTCTTTTTTTTAATCCACATCAAGGTTTCATATATTTATTGCAAGGTTTCATATATTTGAGATGCTTTGTAGTTTGTCTAAATATATCATATTTTCCTTTTCACAGTGCACTGTGGCCTTTCAGTACTCTTGGATGGCCAGATGAATCAGTTGAGGATTTTAAGCGGTTTTATCCTACAACAATGCTTGAAACTGGGTATGTGCATCCCATGCTAAACATTTGCCTGCCATCTGTCTTCGTTTTCCCATGTATGGCTGCATTTAATATTGAATTTTTGTCAAATAAGTAGCCTAGTGTACTTTCTCTCTCTAAGCCTCCATAAACCTCTCCTTCCATACCTAGCTCCTAGACACCTACTTCCCTCAGCTTCCCGTGCTTTCCTCATCTCCCTTTCCTTTGCCATCAAGACTAACCATCTTCTCTTTTAGGGATGCTTCTCCTAGATCCCACAAATTTTAGTATGGCTCTTGGTTTCTTAATGGACATAATTGTTTCTAGATTTGTTCTTCAAGCCCAGTCCATTCCCAATATTTGGGATTGTTGTCCCCTTTGAGCAAGGGGGTGTAGATTTATCACTAATTGCGATAGGTTATTACAAAAATTTGGAAGGTTTGTAAACTTTATTATTATGGTGATTGGTGATCAAGCGTGCTCATTTGAAAAGATTGTTGGAAGTTTATATTATTGCTTGCATGTTTGAACAGGCATGACATATTGTTCTTTTGGGTTGCGAGGATGGTCATGATGGGAATTGAGTTCACAGGGACAGTACCATTTAAATACATTTATCTACACGGTCTCATCAGGGATTCACAAGTAAGTTGAAACTGCACGATAAATACTACTGCATCAATGTTGATATGTTATTTTAATTGTCCTTTTAGCTTGTCATTTCTTCTTGAGTGTGAAATAGATTATTCCCAACCTCTCTCTTGTGTGCTTACTTTGAGGATCGTCAAAATTCCTTGCTAATGAAGTGCCTAATTATGTGGATGTCATTAATTTGTTGGTTCGTTTTGCATGGTGTGCAAGGTTGATTGTCTTTTGGGAGAGTGCTAATTTGATTACGTCCTAGCCTCTCTATTTTAATAATCTTTTGGGAGAGTGCTGATTCTGCTCTCTCTTTCTTTCCTGTTAGTTTTCTTTTCAGTTCTGGGTGGTTCTGTGTGGTCTTCTTGATCACCTGACTTCCTCTTTGTATTTTGCTCGTGCAGTATGATTGTCTTTTTATTGAAAATATTATTAGCACGGTTATTGGGTTGTCCTTCTTGGATTTTTTTTAATATTCTATATTCCAGATTGCTTTCAACAAAATTTCTGATAAGACACCAGTTGCATTTCACAATTCATGCATGGTTGATTCTTAAATAATTTCTGGGTGAGAATTAACGCAAAATGGCTTGGCCTCTGCGCACCTTGTAGCACGAGGTCTAGCATAATTAAGCAAAAAGTCAGAAAAGCGTACACAACACAAAGGTGCTCGCTTCGCCGAAGAAAGTGCAAAGACGCTCGCACCAGATCTGACGAGAGAGAGAGAGAGAGAGAGAGAGAGAGAGAGAGAGAGAGAGAGATGGCGTGTTTTCCTACATGTGAAATGTAGCCGTTTGAATGGATTTCTTTTACCGAAACTCCCAAATGGACATTCTAGCTGAATTGAAAGCAGAGAAATCTTCTTGGACCCAGAAAAGTTTAAAGAATCATTAAAATTAAACCGAAAATCCAATCTATTATTTTGATTAATACAGAAAAAAAACTGAAAGGCTTACACCTCACCCTGAGACCCTAAATACCTCTACTTACACCTTCACCTCTGAAAACATTGCTATAACTACTGTTTACTACATTCTCTAATTGTACTCTACTTTTATGTGTCTGATATTCATATATATGAAATAATGTAATGATTATTTCAGGGTCGAAAGATGTCGAAAACATTGGGGAATGTAATAGATCCTTTAGATACAATCAAGGAATATGGCACAGATGCTTTAAGATTTACAATTGCTCTAGGGACTGCTGGCCAGGTTTGTGTTGTTGTCACTTTACTTATGCGTCAGTTCTGCATTTATACAAAATTATCGCTTCTAAAAACAAACATTATTTTACTATATTTGCTGACCAGAAATATGTGTATGCAGTCTTCAGCTGTTGCATGTTAATATCTTGATACAATTACCATTTTGGCTGATTTGGTCTTGTTTTCCAGGACCTTAATTTATCCACTGAGAGGTTGACATCCAACAAGGCCTTCACTAATAAACTATGGAATGCTGGAAAATTTGTATTGCACAATTTACCCAGTCAAAACGATGCATCAATTTGGGAAAATATACTTTCTTTTAAGGTTTGTTTGCTAAACTATCTCAAGTCATACGATTTCGTGCTGAGCTATGAAGTATAACTTATTCTTTTAAGGATTGAACAGAAAATGCTCCACTTATGATTAGTTAATTGTTATGCTCCATCCTGTATCATGTATGTATCTCTAAAATTATAACTTCCTCTTGAGGATTCACGAAAGCTTGACCTGATATCTCTAAAGATAGCCCCATGCTCGTATATGTATCACAAACTTGTCTGCAAGGCACATCATGTCTGAACGTGTCTGAATGATTTAGCGAGTTCTCAATTACTAAAGAACTTGGGCAGAGGCTTAATGTCGGCGTTTGATGCAACTCTTTTATAATTGAAAATTATCAGTAGATTTCTTACAAATTACTTCACTTGGTGTCCTCTTATGCTTTCTGCAAGTCATAAAAGAGATGGCTGTCTTTCCTCTTTCTTACTTTCTGAATCTGCCCATAAAATGTGTTAAATAAGACAATAACACACTGGCTGAATGGGAACCAAATGATTCTCCATGTACATGTGTTAGTCACTCTCTCTCCCTCATTCCATGAGATGCGTCCATCTGGTGCTATATCAGATCATGGCCCATTAATATATCTTGCGTTTCTCTATTAAATCTTGGAAATTTCGATCTTATTGTACGTTAGGTTATATTTACATTATAGGATGATGGGTATTACTTTATTTCTTAAATCAAGGCAATGCTTTTTCAGTTTGACAAAGTGGAGTTCCTAGACAAGCTACCTTTACCAGAATGTTGGGTGGTAAGATATTTGTCACGTTAAGTTTCTGCATTGCCCGTTGATTTTACTTCTTTGTTTAACGACTCACTTTTCTCCCTTTTTCAGATTTCAAAACTTCATTTGCTTATTGACACAGTCACCACAAGCTATGACAAATTTTTCTTTGGAGATGTAGGAAGAGAGACATATGATTTCTTTTGGGGAGATTTTGCTGATTGGTATGTTTTGAGTTTCCATTAAATGTTTTCAACCAGATAATAATCAAAAGCATAGTCTTATGTTATGTCCCTATACAAATTAAAAAAATAAAAATAAAAAATCTCTTTAAGCAACTTAAACACAAAATGGCGGAATACCACTCCAAAGTCGTTTATTGAGAACATGCAATCTTTGTGGATCCTAAGCGTTGCATGGAAATCTTCAATGTTTATAGACTTTCCACCCAATGCCAATTGGTTTTAAGTTGAATACTGACTTTGAAAGTTTATGCAAGGGTAATCCACGTGTCAGAACCAGCAGGCGCTGGTGCTCCATATCTCCCAATATAATTCATCCATGTGTTTGGTTCAGTCACACCCAGCCTAAGTGGGGTATAGAATCCCATATCAGGAGTTTGAAGTGTTGCATGGCAATAGCAACATCATGGGCATTTCCACCCATTGCCTACTGGTTTGGGTTTGGTTGCTACTTTATCCACGTCCATTGGATACACTGAACGACTCCCTTGTGTTTCTGCTTGTGGGCCACTTGTCCTTTTGGACAAAGGTGCTGGATCTCGCTTTACTTTTTCTAGGTTTCCTGTCCAAAATAAAAATTGACTGATTAGGAGTGATAATGTTAAATATATTTTTCTCTTATATAAAGTCAATCTCTTGTATACCTTAAAAGATTTTGAACCTCCCCAAAGAAACCTCCGAATCACAAAATACTTTCTGAAACTGTACTCATTTTGGTTTCTGTGGCTGATAACAATGCAGATTGGTATTATGATTAGGTATTTTCTAGCATGTTGATGTTTGGCCAATAAAATCTCTAATAGGTCAACTAACCAGCTGGACCAAACTTTATATGTATGCCACTGGAAGGAAATGGAGCTTCAGGATTAGTCTTACCAAAAGCTTTTATCAGAATTGCCAAAAGGAAAAATCCTGTGCTGGGTTTTTTGGTTAGGTCATTATATTTGTGTCATGAAGTTCAAGCTCCGAATATTTGGAGGAACACAGGATGAGTTGGGTCGTTAGTGGAATGAGTTGGTTTTTTGGCTTCCCTTTGGGCTTCAGTATCTTCAGAGTTTACTGTCCAGCTATATTTTATTATGGTTGGAGTGGCTGATGTATTTTGGTATTCATTTTTTCTGTGTAATACTGAGGTACAACTCTGTTTTGTTTAGCCTAGCTAGACGACTGGAAGATTTCCCCAGTATTAGGTTGCTCTTTTTTATCTTTGAAAGTGAGTGTTTCTTACTAAAATAACAGAAAATAAGAATGTTAACCGTTTTCTTTTTCTTTTTGTTGATATCTTCCGCCTAGCTCAGATGCACTGATTTACGCCCTTGTCAACTGTTGACTTATTTCACTTCTGTAGGTACATCGAGGCCAGTAAAGCTCGTCTTTACCACTCTGGTGGTGGTTCAGTTGCTTCTGTCACACAGTCAGTTCTATTGTATGTTTTTGAAAACATACTTAAACTACTACACCCCTTCATGCCATTTGTGACCGAGGAACTCTGGCAGGTAAAATTGGTTCACTATATTCAGCATTTGAGTTGAATTCAACTTCTCTACTGATAAGGTATTTATTATTTTCTTATGGTGTAATTATTAAATGGAAAAGCTTTTGCTTAGGATTTAGGGTGGACTGCTTGTTTGCTTTCATTGTACTGTTGTCCTCGATAATGTTTCAATTAAAATGAATGATTGCTTTGATACAGGCACTCCCCTACCGAAAAGAAGCTCTTATTGTATCTCCGTGGCCACTGACTTCACTTCCAAGGAAGAGCAATTCGATTAAAAATTTTGAAAATTTACAGGCTTTGGTGAGTGGATATTCCTTCATCCTTCTTGTTTAGTGGTCCATACCCAAATCCAACTGGCACTTTTTGCTATCTTGTATATTTTTCTTGTAGTCAAAAGTGGCTGATTAAATTACTAAGTTTTCTTCTTTGTTATTCTTAGACTAGAGCTATCAGAAATGCTCGAGCAGAATATTCTGTTGAGCCTGTAAAGCGTATATCAGCATCTATAGTTGCAAATGAAGAAGTCACTGAATACATACAGGTACGTATTCGTTCTCCAGCAATGATTTTTATTTGGACATAATTATCATTACCACTAACTCGCTTAAATATTTATTTATATTTTGATGCAGAAGGAAAAGGAAGTTTTAGCTCTTCTCTCCAGGCTAGATTTACAAAACATCCATTTTACCGATTCTCCTCCAGGCACGTTTCTTCATCGATTATTTTCCATTTGGCCAAGGCCCGGAAATGTTCATGTTTATTGTCATTTATTTTTATGGCTTTATATGACCTGATGCTGAGGCATATATTTGGTGGATGTCTTTTATTTCAGGGAATGCGGATCAATCAGTCCATCTTGTAGCTGGTGAAGGGCTAGAGGCATATCTCCCTCTTGCTGACATGATTGATATTACTGCTGAAATCCAACGCCTATCTAAGAGACTTTCCAAGATGCAGACAGAATATGATGGACTTAAAGCTCGGCTCAGCTCTCCTAAAGTATGAATATTTTTAACTCATGTTTAAGCGCTTGGCAGTTGGCATTGATCGGAGAAAGTATTTTACATGTCTTGTTCCCTAAGGATCCATTGACTGAAATGATTGGATTTCGAACCAAAATTAAATAAAAACCTAAAACATTTGGTAAGATGAGTTTAGAAATTTTGGATAACCGGCAATTTTGGAACTTTTGCCAACATCAATTCTGCCCGCTTGATACATACATCATCTGGAGTTTCGTTAAATTGTTTGCATCTCGTGTTAAATGAAAACAAATAAAAGTGAGTTATAGTAATTTCTTGTTATGATGCGTGCATGTTATGTTGAGTCCTTTCTTTCTTTAGCATAGTCGTTCACATGCTCGTCATGTATGCACACGTATCATACCTCTGACAATATCAGCTTTGCGCATGCAGTTTGTGGAGAAGGCTCCTGAAGATATTGTCCGTGGAGTTCAAGAAAAGGCAGCAGAAACAGAAGAGAAGATTACTCTCACCAAAAACCGATTAGCATTGCTCGAATCAAGTGTTCTGGTCACATAATAAGACCCTCAGTCATCTATGCTCCATCAGCTTAATTGGAAATATCTCACTGCCAGATTGGTACTCACTTGTCCCTGGACTCGACCCTATGGGATTTGCATCTTCTGCATTGTGCACCACTGATCCGTGAAAGCTTTTTCTCGACAGCAATTTGTTACCATCGGTGTGCAGTAAATTTGGCTTTGGATCAAGAATTGCGGCTGCATACCAACTCCCGTAACCCACGTCAACAAAAGAGCACTTGGTACACTGCTTGAAGTGGCCGATAGATGCCTCGATATTGTTGTTTTCCTGTTGATAACGTTCGGCCATCACTCTAATCTCACATATTTCTTTCAATATTGGGTAATATATGTAGTTTAGGCTCTAGCCAGTTTTGTGCTCTTTACAATCTGAAGTCAAACATTGGTGCCTCAAATTTATCAGGGGGAAAAAAAAAAAAAAATTAGTGTATGTTTGGTATCCTATTAAAAAAAATTCATAATTTCTCAAAACATTTCTAAAATTTAGTCTAAAATTGTGCTCTTTACAATCTGAAGTCAAACATTGATGGCTCAATTAATGAACGAAAAAATAAAGTGAAAATTTAGGGTCTGTTCGTTTACGTTTTGCAAAACAACAATAGTCTCTACTCGTTCTCTCTACCGCCAAAGCTAGCTTCTCCACTATGCGAAGTCTAGTTTTTCTGTTGTGGGGAGGGTTTCTAACTGTATGTCATTTGTACGACATATTTTTTTTCACAAAAACGTAATACTCTTGTGTATGTTCAATACTTACTTTAAAAAAAATGTACAACACAAAATCAATTTCTTACTCATATAATTTTTATATCCTTAAAACGCAAGAGGTCCAAATTGGAAGAAAAAAGAAGATGAAACTTTATGTGAGGCTTTGGTTGCGATTTCTAAGCATGGTGTTACGAGCAACAATTAACTTTTATAATTATTTTGGTTGGTGTGTGTAGTAAAGTTTGGTTGGTTGATTTTGTATATTAAAGTTTGACTGGTGTTTGTATATTGAAGTTTGGTTGGTGTGTATTGAATTTAGGTTGGTTAGTTTGTATATTAAAGTTTGGTTGGTGTGCGTATTAAAGTTTGGTTTATTAGTTTGTGTATTGAAGTTTGATTGTTTTTTACATTTTGACTCAAAAGTAAATAAAATTACGTTAAAAGCATTTCACAATTAATATGTTTTAGACCTAAAATTTAAGTTTGAAGGATTAGATGATATTCACTGTTCAAAACCTAAATTCTGTCTTAAGACACCTAAAGAATATAGTTCATTGTGCGGCTAAACTCACCCTTTATATTTTAATGTAGATAATATCATTTCTTAAAAAATAAAAAATAAAGAGATGTGATATCTACACACTCTTTTTTATTCTCACACAACTTTTATTTTTAACCGTCAGATCGGATGAATAAAAAAAGATCAAAAGACAGAAATTAACATGAAAGAGGACAGATATAAAAATATTAAAAAAAAAAAAATAAAAAAGCCTCAACACGCAAAAATCAAAACCCTCGAAAATCCATCCCCCCAAGCAGAGACAAACAGCGCGTTACTTTCACAATTCGGGGCAACAACCTTCTAGCGGCGTCGCCGGAGGTGAAACCATGGCGGCAACTGATGAATTTGCAGACCTTGAACGCGCGCGGGAGTTGTTAGATCATGCAACTCGACTCCAGTACGAAGCAAAGCACCTGATCATGGCTGCAATCACCAAGCGTCCATCTCCGCAAGGTAAATTTAACCTTTACGCTCTGAGTTCCGCTTCAAATTTTGCCCACCACATGCTCGGTAAAATGTCTCACTGAGCTAATCTATCCGAACAGGCCAAACTTCTGCTCCTATTACTTCCACCGTACCGGGGATCTCAGCCCAACCGAATTTTACGCTGCCACAACCGGTTTTCCGGAATCCGGACCCGATACGGATGATGGACCTCCGGCTGGAGAAGGAGAGGATAAGGGAGGACATTATCGCTGCTGAGACTTTGCGACGGCGAGAGCTTGAAGCGGAGGTCAGGAGAGAGCTCAAGTTGGAGAGAGAGTTGGCTATGAAAACAGCCCCTGCTGAAGGACTCGGCACAATGCGGTTCGCTACTCATAAGAACTCCGTATTCGAACCATTCTCGTTCGGCACAATGCCGATATCGGAGCCTGTGATCAACGACTTCAAGTCGCCGTCTACTGCATTTGATTCGTTCTCGTTGCCACTGCTGATTTCGGAACCTATGATCAACGGCTTCATGTCATCACCGCCGCTACTTCCTCCTCCTTCAGACCTCAGCAGCAAGAACAAGTTGATCTTACTGGTCAGTCGCATTAAAACTTTTTATTTTTGATTTGACAGTGTTCTGTTTATGCTTTACTGTTTATATGTGACAAAGTAAATGATAAAATGAATGATCATTTGCATCCCAAGATCCGCAATTTGTTTTGGATTGTATAATGTCTCTTGAATCATGAATTACGATGTACGAAAGTGCAAAATAAACATTTCGAGTTTGCAGGATGGCCTTTTCGGGTCTTTGTTTTGCAATTACAACACATAGAGGAAGAGGACTATGCGTTCTTAGTAGAGTCTGCATTGTCTAAGGTGCCTGTGTCCTTAACCGATGCTAATATTGACAAACAAGGTTTATATTGGTTTGCTATGTATGCATGTGGTAGTCCTTTTGCTTGTGGATCAGCACTTTAGAAGTCAGTTTCAATGGGGCATCATAGTCATTCATCATGTAGATTATTTGTCCCAGATCATTATATACTAGGATCGTTTACTATGACAATTTGTTATAGTGACATCAGTTTGATCAAGGAACAGAATAATCAGGATTAATGGCTCTGGTGGATCGTTGGAAATTGAATTTTCATTTGTGGGTTCTCTTGGAGGAGGTTACCCTATGCATTTGCAGCAGTCCTTTATAGTGGTCTTGTGTGAGAAATGTCGTCTCTTATGCATAACTACTTTGGAAACACAGATTCCTTCTTAATTATCTCGAATCTTGATTTTTTTTTTTTTTTTTTTTAACTCAATGCTATTAGGGTCAAGTGAATGAGTGTGCCTGCATAGATACTACTGATACTAGCTTCATTTGTTGGCTGAGTTGTGCAGCAGCAATGTACTATCCAAAATTGAAACACATCTTGCAGATTTGCTAGACAGCACATTTCTAGTCACTGTCATGCCTTTTCAACTTACGAATACTGCAAGTTGTTTTTCTATTATTCATTCTATATTTGCAGCAGAGGGTAGTGCACTTCATATTTGGAAATGCTGTTTAGGTTTTTACCATCGGTCAGATGTTTAGCATTAAACTTTAAAAGACTGCCTTGGTATGTACTGTGTATAAATATCTTTGTTGCAGGAAAAACCTAACCCAAATCTTTCTGGAGGCAAGCGGAAAAGGCCACCGATAGTGGGTTCTAGTGAGCTGCCTCCATTTGGGTTGAAAAAGAAACCCAGGGAGGAATGGAGTTGCACCCTGTGCCAGGTTAGCGAAACAACTGAGAAAGGCTTAATTCAACACATAAACGGTAAGAAGCACAAGGCCAAGGAAGTGGAATTGAGAGCTCAGCAACTGGACAAGAGCTCCAGGAATGCACCATCTACACAGTTTTCTAAGCCTAAAGAGACGAATGGTATCACAAGCTCTAAATTAGAGGCCAAACAAGTAAGGAAATCAGTGCTTGACCATAATGAAACCGGTGATGGTTCAGGCCAGAAATTGCAGGATCAAGGCACTTCAAAAGAGGACAAAGAGGAACCATCAATGCCAGAAGACCAGTGTGGAGGGGGTTTGAAGAATAAAGACAAGGTTGAAACGGCTGATGGACTGGAGAGAAATGAAGATGTAGCAAAACAAAGTAGCTTTAAGTTTTGGTGTGAAATGTGCCAAAAGGGTGCCAACAATACAAAGGTGATGTCACAACATATGAGCGGCAAGAAGCACAATGCTAGGAGTCAGAAGGTTACACCAAAGAATGTTTCAAGTGCAAGTTCCATGATATCAGCAGAGGCTAGTAAGGAACCAGAAGATGCTGATGCAGCCAAAGAAGCACATGAAAAGTTCAATGCCATCGTCGCAGAGCTAATGAGAGCGCATAATGCTGTCCTGGCAAAAGAAACAGAGAGCACTGCAGAAATTATTGTTGCAAATAGCAATAAACCAGCTGAATCTAATCTTCCGAGTGCAAGTTCCATGGCATCTGCAGAGGCTAGTAAGGAGGCAGGAGATGCTGATGCAGCCAAAGAAGCACATTTAAAGCTCAATGCCATCGCCACGGAGCTAATCAGGACGCATAATGTAGATCTGTCAAAAGAACCGTTCGTCTACAGCAGCAATCAACCTACTGTGAGGTTGACTTGATATTATAATTTGCAAAACGCTAATCGGGCGGTCCCCAATAGAAAATTAAGCTAGGACATATTTTTAAACCTTTCTACAAGTAGATTTCTTTTTATTCGAACTGTATGCTACATTGCTTGTGAAAATCGTATGTTATGTTTCGAAACCCTGATGTTAATTGTATCACAATATCTGATGCCATATAATTAGTTACAAACCCATACATAGTAAGCACTCATTGCAGTATTCGAGCTTCAAGATACACATAATTGAAACGTACGTAGGGGGAAGGTAGAGGATTCGAGTTGGGGTGTACCGGCGAGCTCAAAATGCATCCAAGAGACCGGAGAAACTGAGAGAAGATGAGGAGATACAAGATTATCCCAAGTTTCTAACCGGGACCGTCGTTGCAGAAGCAGAAGAATCAAAACATTGAGTCACATGCTTCGTATCTGCCCGCTGGCTGGGGATGTAGCAGTAGCAACCACAGAACTTTTGTAGGTTTTGGCGAGTAATGCTTGCACTCCATTATTTTTATTTTATTTTTATTGAACAAACGATATTGTTTGCACTAAGGTGGTGGAGAAGTGGGTTAAGCCTCACAATAGGCTAGCAATAATGTTCACTTCTCTTTTTAATTAGTTCAATTAGTGATAAAATTGTAGCGTAAGTGTGTACGGAGAGGCAAGCTAGTACTTAATAGGTAAGAAAATAGAGTACATTTACAATTTCTAACACTTTAAACCCTACTATCTACAAAATCATACTACTTTGATATTTCTATGATATTCAGATCAAATATGAACGTATAAGGCTCATTAAGTTTTGTGAAAAACCTTTGAAAAACCATGCAACCTTAAGAACATGAAATTCGTCTTAGGTGAAATTACAATTACCAATCACAATAAGCAATACTCAATCCTCCGGTGATATTCTGACCGAATTGCATTCAATTATTTATCTAAACATCCAATTGGTGGCTAAGTATTCAGATATAGAGACAGTTTAAACACAACAATTAATAATTCAAAGTACACACGCATAATATCATAAGCAATTAAATAAAGACTACATATTCATGGTAAGGCTTGTGGCCTCATCTAGCAAATGGAAATTAGTTACAAACAACCATAAAACAAAAGGAATTTTTATTGAAATTGAAAAAGGATAAAAAAACACATTGAAGGAAAAATACAAATCGTCAAAGCGTAGCTAAGTTCTCCAAATTGATGCGTTCCCCCACCCTAATGGCTAAATAGTTTATTTACACTACTAGAAAATAAAATACTTCCTAGAAAAGATCTTAGAATAAAACAAGAAAACATAATAGAATAAGATAACTAGAAAATACATCATATTCTAACTTTGAGAAATCTGCCCAGCCACAAAGAATCCCACGTTTCTGGATAATCATGTCTCTATAACAGACCCAAAATGACTCGAAAGAAAGCTTGAGATCTCCCGAACATAATTGTAGAAGGCCTCGAACCCAAAAGATATCATCTTGGACGCCAAATAAGCCCAAAACGTCATTTTGACAGCATTGCGCGTCTTTATTTCATCGCCATAAATTAATCGTTTGGTAGAAAAATCTAAAACTTTGATACAATCAAGTAGAAAGACTAACGAACATCCTTCAATGGAATCACTTCATAATTCATTTGTTTGATCACTTTTTGCTCAACAGGAATTCGAATGTCCTACATTGGAAATATAATTTAAAATATTCAAATTCTCCCAAAGTAACCAATAAATTATAACTAAGAATAGGGCAAAATATACAGTATAATATCGACTCATCAAGATGCTATTGTAATAATGTACTTGTATCATGTAAATCGTTGACATTGGTCGTCGTGATATCGATCAAGTGAGGTTATGGGACGGCTGTGATCATGGTTTCCAAGCATGTAATTATCCAACTCCACCAGTTGTGAGCAAGGGATGATGAGGAGAGGCAACATCATAGAGGCTTCTGTTGAGTGTAGCAAACATGAGTGCTCTAACCGTTTGACAGGTGTAATAGATTTCAAGTATAAATTAGAGTTGTAGTTAAACACACAACTGTCAGACTTGTTGTATCTCTTGCTGCAAATTTCAATTGGAAGATCAAGCAAACAGATATTGTTCATGGATTTCTTGCTGAGGAAGTATACGTGGCACAACCACATGGCAGATATTTACTACAACTAATTTAGTTTTTTGGCTGCACGAATTTGGTTGGTTTGAAACAGGCTCCACGAGCTTGGAAAGAGCTGTTTACAACTCATTTTCCTAGCTTTGGTTTCAAGCAATCCATCTCATAATTATCTCTCTTTGTTTAACAATCTGGTTCAACCATTATCATACTTGTATTATATGTGGTATTTTTTACTAGAAATACCTTGGAATCCTTTGTTCAGGCGTCGTTGAGTTAAGAATTGGACTTGAAGAATCTTGGAAAAATATTGTGGAGTGAGCCCACCGTGTGGTTATCATTATATTAAGTTACTAACTGATTAGTGCTTCAGCACTTTTATATATATGAACAAAAGAAAGCAGGTTTAGAATACTATATACAAAATATAAGAGATGCACTTATTTATTGATTTTTACTTTCTTCGCACACCATACTACACTTTATTCAAAAAAGAAGATGCGATATCCTCTCAATTGATTATTAACTTAAACTTTATTATTGCCCTCCATATGGCATATGCAAGTTAACATGAACAAAATATGGCAAGCTCATTTTAAATATGGAATAGCAACCGCTTTAAGAGGGTATTTTCTACGTTTGGTTAAACCAGCAGACTCGGTCATGTCTAAATCCTCCGCTCTTGCTCCGCCATGCAACTCCCAATCGAATTTATGCACCAAATTTGCCAAACCAATTTCATTAACCGCCATGGCAAACTGAATTCCTGGGCAGCCCCTCCTGCCAGCTCCAAATGGAATCAATTCAAAGTCATTCCCTTTATAATCTATACCGCTATTCAAGAACCTTTCTGGCTCAAACTCCTCCGGTTTTTCGTAGGATTTGGGATCTCTTCCGATTTCCCATGCATTCACTATGACTTGTGTGTTGACTTTAATGTCGTAGCCATGGATTTTCACATCTTGGGTTGACTTTCTTGGCATTAGTAATGGAACTGGAGGATGTAAACGAAGAGTCTCCTTGAACACTGCCTTCAAGTAGTGCATTCCAACCAAATCATCCTCGGTTATTATCTCGGTTTTACTTCTTGCTATTCCCCTTACTTCCTTTTGCAGTTTTTTCATCACCCTTGGATGCCTCAAAAGCTCAGACATTGCCCAGTCTATGATTGTATATGTATCAGTGCCAGCAGCAAACATATCCTTCAAGGAGAATGATCCACCGACGTTAATGAATAACCGAATTATTATAAGACTAGTAATGCTAGATAGACCATATTATTCATATCATTACGTATTACTAGTACAAAATACTTAAACTGCTGAGTCACCTATATTAATAATTCATATGTCTGTAGAATGTCACGTGATGAAAGAGAGAAATATATATATTTATATGTGATGTATACAAAAGAAGTTTATGCAGCACAATTGGTCAGAAAATAGTTGTTTTATTGAACTAAAGTGAGTTGAGTTACCAAGATGAGGGCCTTTATGCTAACTCTAGCAAGAGGAAAACCGGCTAGGTTTTCTTTCTGAATCCAAAGCAAAACGTCCACAAAGTCCTTTTCCTCATGCTCAACTCCACTCTTTGCACCATCTATATGCTCTTGAACAATTCCATCTAAAAACTCATCAAACCTTTTAGCCACCTTGTCTAGTTTAGTGCCCAAACCATTGACACAGCTCAACCAAGCAAGCCACGGAATATAGTCCCCAATCACAAGACGTCCCAACAATTCCATAAACTCCCCCAAAATCTCCTTAAACATTTTCCCTCCTTCTCCACCACAATACTTTCTCCCCAACGCAATTCTACATATAACATCATTAGTAAGAGTCACAAACATTTCAGTCAAATTCACAACTGAAGATTCGTTAGTACTGCAAGACTGATTTATTTTCTTAATCATCAACTTGGTTTCCTCTTCTCTCACACAGCGAAAGGATTGTACCCTTTTGTTGGTCAAGAGATGAGAAACACATATGCTCTTCACCTGCCTCCAGTACTCACCATATGTCGCTGTTGAGACGTCTTTGTAGTTGTAGAGGAGCTTCTGAAAGATGGTGGACTTGGGTCGGTCAGAAAATGTGAGGTCATGAGTTTTCAAGATCTCCTTGGCTGCCTCAGCTGAAGAAACAACAAGGACTGGAACACTTCCAAAATGGAGAAGCATGAGAGGGCCATGGAGTTGAGATAAGGCTTGAAGCGAGCGATGAGGGTACAATCCTAGTTGGTGAAGGTTTCCAATTATTGGGAGCTTAGGTGGAGATGGTGGTGGGTTTGTGGCTATTGGAGTTGAGAGACATTTGAATAAGAAGATCAGGAAAATGAACACAAATACTATTGCGAATAAAGAAGATTGCAACAAAGTGAAGATCTCATACAACATTTCTACGTGTGTGCGTTTGTATTTTTTTTATACAAAGCAACGTACTGAAGAAGGTAGGAATCAAACTCGGAACCTCAGAGATGAATGCTTTGAATAGACGGAAGTACAAACCCTAAATATGTGTGGGTTTGGAAAAGAAATTGAGGACATGCTATTTGTGACACGAGTTGGGTCTATTTATAAGATTGCTTTGGCATGGTGAAGATAACATTGAACAAATCAGTAGACGGTTAGCATATTTCTTCGTCAACATAATACGGTGGAGAAATTATCATTATGACGGAACACGAATGGTACATTACGTATTTTTATAAAAATGATAGAAAATTTATATAATAACACGTCATACATCTTTTTGAACCGCGATGCATGCACGTGCACTGACATTGTATTTTAGTTTAGTTTATTGATTGGTTTTGGCAACCAACCCACTGAGCCCGATTTAAAACGAAGAAGTTGTACTATTTGCTTGTTTTGTCTCGGAAGATGAAATTTTTTTTTCATTTTTATTGTTTGTTTGTTGCATGTTCTCGACATGTGAAGAGTGGCCGTGTTTTGCCTTTTTTTTTGTTTGTTTGTTGCATATTTTGGACATGTGAAGATAAGATGGCATGTTTTGTTAGGTAGAAATGACTGTAATTGAAGATAGGATGAAAGAAAATCGATTAAAGTGCTTTAAATATGTAAACTGAAGATCTACAGATGTTCTGGTTAAAAAATACAATTATGAGACAAAAGCTCAGGAATAAAAGGGTAGAAGAAGACGTAGAAAGGCTTGAAAATAGACTTTAAGAAAATACACAGAGTACTACTTGAAACTAACAGAAGTTGTAGTATTTGCCTGTTTTGTCTCGGAAGATGAAATTTTTTTTTCATTTTTATTGTTTGTTTGTTGCATGTTCTCGACATGTGAAGAGTGGCCGTGTTTTGCCTTTTTTTTGTTTGTTTGTTGCATATTTTGGACATGTGAAGATAAGATGGCATGTTTTGTTAGGTAGAAATGACTGTAATTGAAGATAGGATGAAAGAAAATCGACTAAAGTGCTTTAAATATGTAAACTGAAGATCTACAGATGTTCTGGTTAAAAAATACAATTATGAGACAAAAGCTCAGGAATAAAAGGGTAGAAGAAGACGTAGAAAGGCTTGAAAATAGACTTTAAGAAAATACACAGAGTACTACTTGAAACTAACAGAAGACAAAAGACCTGATCCAAAACTCAACGCTCATTTTAAGATTTATAGAGCGGATTCACTTGGCCAAAAAAGAATTTGTAGTTGTTTGTTTTTTGCATGTTTTATATTTTTCACTTGTGTGGTGCAAAAATTTACAGTCACATAATTCATTTTTTGTGTAATGCCAAATCACATCAATGGAAGGATTCAAACTTACGAGTTTTTTCAACATTAGAAAGATAAGTGCAACCACGTGGTTACGGTGCAAGTCACATCATCAATGGATGGTGCACCAATATATGCAAGCCCTAGCACGCTGATGATCAATATGGAACTGCAAAGGTCAAACTGTTGGATTCAGCCATGTCTAAATCTTCATCTGATGTTGCCCATTCCAATCGGACTTCTGCACTACATTTGCCAAAGCAAGCTCAATAATAGCCAAGGTAAACTGAATTGCTGGATGCATGGCTCCTCTTGCCACTCCATATGGAATGAATTGGACGTCATTCACTTTATAATCTATACGCGACTACTCATGAACCTCTCCGGCTCTAATTCCTCCGGCTTCTTGTACGATTGATTTCGGTTCTCTTCCAATGTCCCACACATTGACTATGCCTTGCGTGTTGGCTTTCATGTGGTAACCATTTGTTTTCACATCTTGGGATGATATTCTGGGGATAAGTGATGGAACGGAAGGATATAAACGAAGTGCCCCCTTGATCACTGCCTTCAAGTAGTGCATTTCAACCAAATTGGCCTCTGTTATTACCGTATTTGTATCACATTTCTAATAGAGATAGGGCCCACCAAAATGATGACACGATATATAATCAGCAAACCTTTGTCTAACTGCACTTTTAAGTTTATTTCTTTTGAGTTGTAAACTTTCATGACTTAATGGTTGTTGTGCATAGATTTCAGAAGTTTCAGTTTATCCCTCGTTAATAAATAGAAAGGAAAACTTTTGCGGTGTAGTATTACAGCTGAAGCTTCTAATCAAGTGGGTTTGTAAGAATATCACAAGTTAAATGCATATGTGTGTTCAGAAGGGTTTGGTTACTTTTGGGATGTGACATCAATACCACTCAAATATCAAGTAACTTAAATAATAAGTTATTCGAGAATCAAGTGATTTAATTAACAAGTCATTAATATTCACGATAATTGGTACTGTGAAGCCCAACATGCACGATGTCTTTAGAACAAGAGCAATGAACCACATCCATACAATTACATGACAAATGAAATTAATAGTCTTACGATCATCATTTGGGGTTAACTTTATAGCACACGCATACAAATTATCGAAGGATAAGGATCGATTGAGGAATTATTGAGTTAATAATACAGATGCTCAAATTATTAAGGATCCACATATACCAACCCAAAACCAAGGGAAACAGATAGCCAGAAAAAGGCTCAAACAGAATCTCAAAGCCCAATAAATAGAAAGAGCAGCCCAAACCCAACAAACAACAAGAAACCCAATTACAAGAACAACCCTAATCTACAGTATTAAAGCACATCCCGGCACTGCCAATTGTGGGGAGGCGAAATTCTCGGCCGCACTTCATTTTGCTTTGCGATGGTTAAATCTAGATTGTCAACCGATATTCCTTTTCAGTTGTAAGATATTTTAGGTTCGAAATTTATAAATAGTAAATTTTATACTAAATTAAGTTGTACATTGTATGGTTTAATTGAACTTTCCTTTTTATTTAGTGCAAAATATAAAATATATTGTTGGATGAAAAATAAATAAATAAATAAAATAAGGGAAATCTAGATTTTGGGTTTTAAGTTTTTTAATGTAAAAGGAGCGCATCCATGCATGACCACAAATCAATCGTCTTCTGACATTGAGATGAAAATAGCCACCGACGCAGTGAAGTTGATTTTCTGCCTTCCCATTTTTATACTCTTTTCATTTTTTTATGTTTGTGTGGTCACGGTTAAATCACGTTAACATTCTATATTCTTATTACCTTTTGTTTTATTATTTATATAAAAATTTAATATAAAATGTTGATGTGATTTAATCGTGACCACACATCACAGAGGGTATAAAAAAGTATGAAAATGGAAGGGCAGACAATCCACCTCCCCGACGCAGACCCTCAACTGAACATTGAAATCAAGGACAAGGATCTTAATTTAAAAATTGTTGTATCGTAGGCTGGTGGACAACAATTGATAATGAAAGAACTTAATGCTTATTGATTTTAATCTTAACTCGTATCTACTCTTCTTTAATATTTGACTAAATGCAACAGCTTAATGGCTAATTTGATAAGTATTTTTAACCAAATGAAAGTGATTTTAAATAAAACACTTTTAGATTCAAAAAGCACTTAAAGTGCTTCATGCAAGAAGCATTAGTTATGTGTTTCTTGTAGAAAACACTTCAAGTGTTTTTCCATAATCAACTTGCATTTTTACTAAGAATTGATTTAAAAAATATTTTGTGTAAAAACTCTTTTAGTTGTTTAAAAATACTTGTCAAACGAGTCCTAAAACAATATTAAACTTAAACCTAAACCGAATATTAAACGAGTCCTAAAATATAAACAAATATTCGTTCACAAGACAAAAGAAAATAAAAAAGAAAAGAGTTTGCTGTCAATAATCACATCATCCAAAAGGAAATAACGAAATGAAACACTTTTTATTTTCCCAATTTTACAAGAAAACACAAAGTAAACAAATCGCGCCTTACAAGCCAAGCAATTATCAGCTGACTCAGCTCTCGCTCTCCCTGTGCTGTTTCTGTCAGCCACACACACACTCTTCCTCTCCCCCACTGCGTACTGTTATAGATTACTCACTTCCCCAAGTTCGGATTTTTAAGCCGAACCCATCACCAATGCCTCAATTGCATGTTAAATGCTCTGTTTAATCTGCCCATTTGATTAGAATTTTGGGAATTTTGAGCAAAATTGAAAGAAACCCAATTGCGATAAGAACGAGAGAAGATCAGAGAGCTATGCTTCCACTGCCTCCCATTGATCTCAAAGATGTTCAGCAGAAGCTAGCAACGCATTTCCGGCCATGGCAGCGCTCTTTTCAGTTCTGGGTTCGAGCTGTTGATATCTACACGGGCTACAAGGTCCCTCTCTCTCTCTCTCTCTCTCTCTCTCTCTGTACATATATATATATATATATATATATATGTATATGTTTTGATGGGTGTTTTGGTTGGGGTTTGATAGGTGTTTCAGCTGAGAGTGAGTTTGGTGAAGGATGCGAAGAAACAAGAGGAAATGTGGGAGAGGCAGCATGAATTTGCAGCTGAGAAGATATATGCTATGTGCTCGGACCTTGGCGGTTTCTTCCTTAAGGTATTCGATGAATTTACTGTTCGATTCCTTTCACTGCTTGCTCTTGTGAAGACTGGATTTGATTTTAGGCGACAGAATTGCGAAATGACATGGATTATGTGCTGTTTTGTACTGAAAACTATATTTTTTTCTCTATGATTATTGATTAGTAATGTTAATGAGTCATGCTTTATTGTTTTTGCTTGTTGTTGATGTGCGTGTTTAGACAGTCATCTAAGACTTCGAGCAAGTGAAAGTCAGAGAGCGATCTAACTTGGTAGTACCGCATTCACATGCACACGGGATTGTAGTGGTTCCCCCATAACCGGGCTACGTCTGTTGTAGTATACATTCTAGTGTATTTGAGTATGCATATACATATTATATTGGATAGTCATAAGATAAGAGCCTAGAGAACTTGGGAGAGAAGGACAGTGCAGTCGAAGGGGAGGAAAGCCTCCCTTGCTGCCTCTACGACAGTCCCTTAGTTCCAACATGTGGCCACAATGAAAAGGTAATGTGGCCTAATAGAATCCACTCAAACCAAGGGTCAAAGTTCTCCTTTGGTTGGTGGATCCTGGTGAGACCCAATATGGTCTAAACAATTACTGTTCGTTTTGATTTGATTTCCAATTGGTTTTCGGATTTAGGTTAGTTATCATTGAACCTTTTGGTTTTAAAGAACCTTGGAATTCATCATTGGTGGATTTGGTTTTTCTAATATTTGTGCTGAATACTGAGTTGCTCTTGAATGGGGTTTCAATTAGGTTGCCCAAATCATCGGGAAGCCAGACTTGGCCCCAGCTGCATGGGTCAAGAGGCTTGTTACATTGTGTGATCATGCTCCTGCAACCCCATTTGATGCTGTTCAACTTATGTTGGAGATGGAGTTGGGCCGAAATGTTGGTGAAGTGTTTGAAAGATTCGATGTGGATCCTCTTGGCTCTGCCTCAATTGCCCAGGTATTTCTACTCATGAGTGATTTTTGGATTGCTACAAGTGCCACCATAGAAATTGCAATAGTTATTAGAATTTGCAAGTTAATATTCTTAGCTAGTATCAGTATCAAGTTTTTAATTAAGAGAGCCTCTCTGAAAGCAGATGTAACTTGATGCTGATATTTGTTGTTCCGCTATAAGTTTGTAATTTGCGTCAAGAGCTTTAATAATTAAGATTCATGGTCAGATATTACCACTAAGGAAGAGTTTGTCAAATTTCAGAGCTCTTCAATGTTGGAATGTATATTTATATTTATATTTGCATTTAATTCCTTTTTGGGCTAGCTGTTTTATATTGGAGGGAACCATACTAGAAATGCTATTACAATGCTTATCGAAGTGTATACATTTTTACCTGATATGTGTTTTATGCTCAAACTAGGTTCACCGAGCAAGATTGAGAGGTGATAAGAGTGATGTTGTTGTCAAGGTGAGTGAACATAGAAAATTCTATGGCTTCTTTATGCTCTGTGAAATTCTAATTTCTTGTGGTAATAGGTGCAACATCCTGGAGTTCAGGATCTAATGATGACAGATATTCGCAACTTGCAAGCCTTCGCCTTTTACATACAGAAGACAGACGTCAAATTTGATCTATACTCTGTAACAAAGGAAATGGAGAAACAGGTGCCTTATATGCACAAAATATGGAATCCTTCTTTTGTTAGATTACTATCTGAAGTGTAGTCATCAGTATCCAGATAATAACTATCTTCCATGTTTCCAATTCAAGATTGGATATGAATTTGATTTCATTAGGGAGGCTGATGCTATGGAAAAAATTAGACGTTTTTTGTATGAGAATAACAAAAAGTCTCCAGTTTTGGTGCCACGACTCATACGAGATATAGTCACTAGGTATGTAATTCACACCCCCTTCTCTTCCCTTCTGATATGATGGATTGATAAATTTTCCTTGCCGAATCGTTGCAACATCTAATTGTGGGTGCTGTTAAGTTCATTTGGTTGAACTTCCAGTGATAAAGTGTTACTTTGTTTGGTCAGGAGAGTTCTAGTTATGGAATATATTGATGGAATCCCCATCCTGAATCTGGGTGATGAAATTGTGAAAAGAGGCATAAATCCTGGTGGTAAGATTGCAATAGCGGCAAAGCAGTAAGCATCTAGTTTGTACAAAGAGTATGCTGTCTTTGTTATTTACTTTTTTATGTATATAAGTTGCATTTGATTGTCAACAAAGAGTTATTATTAATTCTCGTTATCTAATTAATTTAAGTCTTTCATAAAATTTGTAGACACCTATGAAATGTTCAAACTTTCCTTATATCAACAAACAGCCATGTTAGGTAGCTTATTGTATGTCCCCTTTGCTTCTTTGATTGGCAATCTCTTTTTTCCTGTCTTATCTCTCCTATTCATTTGCTAAAGCTTCCATTTTTAGGAAAACTAATGAAAAGGGCTTGCAAACTTTAAGTTTTAATCAAAAGGACAAAAAGGTGTTGTAAGTGTACCAGGAGTGACTTTTTAGAGTAAAAATGTCCTTAACGTTAAAAGTAAACAGTACCATGAGTGTTTCGTTTAGATTCCCTTTATTTTTTGGTAAATATTTGATTGTGATTTGAATACATTTATTTGAGAAGGCATCTTTCCTGAATTCATTAGCATAAGTTTTCCCCTTTTTCTTTTTAATCTGGTTTTGTTTATGAAGATTCTTTCTGTTCTAGCTCTTAGAAAACTTTCTCACTACTTTTCACTTAATTAAATAGTTTATTCTCTCACAAGAAGAAGGTCATTGATTAATTTCTTCTAAAATGCAGGAAAATCCTTCAAAGTTTGACACTGGCATATGGGCAAATGATTCTGAAGACCGGTTTCTTTCATGCCGATCCTCATCCAGGAAATATACTAATCTGTAAAGGCTCGGAGGTAAATGACCAACGTATCGAATTTGCTGCTTAGTTGGACAAAAAGCTACGTACTTGTCTCTTTCTAATTAATAATTTACGTACGTTATAGATAACATTTCCTTTAATTTGAATAGTAAATTAATAAGCTGACTTAGAATTTGCATAATTCTTCCAAGTTAGGTTGCCTTGTTGGATTATGGCCAAGTGAAAGATCTACCGGATGAGTTGAGACTTGGTTATGCTAACCTTGTTCTTGCCATTGCTGACGGTGACCCTATTAGAGCATCAGAGAGCTACAGGTAATTACTTCACTGATACCGCCTTAGTTTAAACTAAGCTATTAAGGCAAAAGAAACTAAGGCTGAGACATGACCTGCAAACTGTGTGCAAATGCACGTGAGTGTGAGGCTCATGGAGACAAAATCGCAATAGAGAAAATAGGTGAATTAGATCATTAAATGCTGTATCAGTAACTGAGATTGAATAGAATGGAGTGTCATTGTTGTGCTCAACTTGGATATAAGAAACATGGGCCTAATTCAAAATATGACAATTTTTCATTTTTCGATCACAATGTCAGAGTTTTGATGATGTGCTTTCAGGGTTGATATTGTGTGCACATTGTACTAATTTATTTCTCTTTACAGGGAACTTGGCATAGAAACCTTAAGCAAATGTGAAAATGAACAGCATGAATTGTTAAAGTTGGCACAGACAATGTTTGACACAAAATTACCCCCCGGAGTGACGATGCTGCAGCCTTTTTCCGAGGAATCTTCAATTAAAAAAATTGCAGTTCAGGTAGGACGAATTCCAAAATTTTATTGACGACTTATTTTCACATCATTTCATTATATTGGTGGCTATCCACTCGTGATTGTTACATACTGTTTCGTCTACTGTCCCTGGCTCTTGTAGGCTTTTCCGGAGGAGTTGTTTTCTGTACTTCGGACAGTGCACCTGCTGAGAGGACTTAGTGTTGGTTTAGGAATCAACTACTCATGTGCAGAACAATGGAAACCCATTGCAGAAGAAGCTTTGTTCCGTGCTGGGAGATTAAAAGGTGGCGTTTCCAAACTCCTTAGCTATGGAAATAGGGGGCTCATATATTATGTAGTACATTAATACACACGCGCGCGCGTGCGCGCACACACACTCTTGTGCTAACTCCGTCATGACAAAGCATGTTCTTGATATTGCTCTTATTTCAATGCGAAATTTGAATACTACCCCTGGAGTTGTTTTCTGATGTCATTTCAAATACATTGTCACTACCAGGTAGGCCGATCAAAGCCAGAGGTCGTAGGCGTGGTTTATCAAGGTTATTTTGGAGAGACTGATTATCTTGTAAGAAGAGGTAGCCCTGACTAGGGGAAACTTTGTGTGATCCAAAATTGTTAGCTTGCTGATATGGTGAGTCGTTGTCCTAATTGTTTGATTAATGTTAAACGTGGAGACCGAAAATTCAATTCACCATGGGCGTATGTTCCTTATTTTGACATCCATTTTCTGTCTCCACCAGCGCTGTTATTTCGGAAGTTCTTTGTGCCATTAAATTCAAAAAATATCTGTAGAGCTATCCACACATTTATTATTACTTCTTACATCATTTCAATTTTCTGCCGTTGGATCGAATAAATTGGAAATGATCAATGACCATAAATTGACAAGGGTGTGTGTAAGGTAAAAATAATTGTGTGAATAACACTATCCAAAAGATTCTGAAGCTTCAACCCACAGAGCCCAGAATTTGACTACCCTCCGTCTAGCCTAGAATCATAATTTGACCAGAAAAGAGATCCTCTCCTGATCTTTCCCTCCAAAGCCCAAGGATCAAGTGATCTGGGCCTTTAAAATTTGATCCAACGGTCAAAAATTATTATAGTTTTTAAAAGTTTTTATTAATTTTTCTGTTTTTAGCTGTTGGATTAAATTTTAAAGGTCCAGACCACTTGATCTTTGGGCTTTGGAGAGAAAGATCCGGAGAGGATCTTTCCAATTTTACCCAATGTTAATTGGTTGTTCGTCCATGTGGCACAAATTTAACATTATATCAGTAAAAATGTGGGACTCACAGTTGACACATCATCATTTAATGGTCAAATTAATGGATCTATGATATTGCAATGAATTTGTAAATTGATGTACGACGTTACAAAGCTCAAAGAATAAAGTAAAAATAAAAGGAGTTTATTATGTGAACCAAACTTATAAAGGCGCAATAGTGTGGCGCATGAGTTAGCGTCGGTTAATTTTCCGGAGATGTGTGATGTTGTGTGGGTCGATAGGCCTCCATCTTCGTTGGTCTTTGTATTGAACAATGATGGGCTTCCATGTCCTCACTAAATTGGGTGTGGTGGTGATGGGGATGACGCCTCTGCTTGGTAGGGGGGTCTTGGTGGTATCTCCATTATCACTGCTTAGTATTGTACTTCTGCTTGCCTCTTGTAGGCTTCTTAAATATGGTTCGTTGTGTTTCAAAAAAAAAAAAAAAAAAAAAAAAAAAAAAAAAAAAAAAAAAAAAAAAAAAAAAAAAAAAAAAACTTATAAAGGCGCAAAATGTAATTCACCCAAAAGTGTATTTCCCACTTGAGGAAAAATGAAATGGTTCATGGACTTTAGTGCATTAGTGCTGCTACTTGTTTGGCATGCACAAACCTTCAAACTGCATATTTTACATGTGTCCCGAAAATAGTCTCTCTCCTCGCAGACGCCACCCAGACAGTACTGGATTGGAATCCAAGCCAATCCAATCCAAACCAAACTTTGAAAAAGCTGTAACTGCCAAAGCACTCGACAAACTTTTCATAACATGCAAAGAAAGAGAAGGAGAAGGAAAAGGTCTTTGCTTTTCCCACACCTTTTCTTTCTTTAGCAAAGCATGCATCAAGTTGACATGTTGATATCCAAACCTGTTCAAAAATATTTAGTATTTAGTTTTATTCTATTGTTCGGGTAATTTTAGTATTTTACGTATTAGGTTTTATGAGGTATATGAAAAATAAGTCAGTCAAAATGTTATCTCAAATTGTAGTCGTTTTGACAATTTTGTTTATTTGTTTTTCCAGTTAGTAACATAATTTACATAGTTTCATAGTCTATTTGATCGTATGTTATGCATACTCTAATTTTCAGTTAAATTTTCATTTCTCAACCATCTAATTTAGAATCATCAATCACAAGTCTCGCATATTCAATTGTTTTGTAATACAAAATACATGCTACAGATATACTGTTATTATAACGCCTCATAACAATTATATAGTATTATAGAAAAAACCTCACATATTATTATTGACACGTAAAATGTCAGGAAAAATGTGTAACCACGACATGTTAATTTTTGCAGGGAGGAGGAGGGGAAGATGACGACGGATGTTGTTGGGGATTTGGGAGAGTGATTGGCGATTAGCGTAACTGCTTATGTCAAAAAGTTGCGCTATATCAATATTTTATATTGATTTTTTCTATAAAAATAATAATAATATAAAATATTAACGTAGCTTAATTCGTAATCGAATAAATAGAAAAACATAGAAGTGTACAGAAACTAAGAGAGCAGGAAAGCCAGGTCCAAAAGTTGCTCTTCTTGGCAGAGTGGTGTGGGTCCCCACAATCCCACAATAGAAAACGATATCCTTCGTTCATATGGGATCTGGTGGAGTTTCTTGTTGTACCCCTAATGTTTTACTTTAATTACGAAGTTGCCATCATCAAAATGGCTGGTATTTCACTAGTTCTAGTTCCATTCATAATTTGGTACTTATTGCTTTGTGGGTGGCACTAGGAATCCAGTTATGGAGAGCTAAATGTAGCACTAAATTACTTTTAGATCATCCATCTCCTCTTCACATCTCTTTTTGGTGTTGAGGGTTAGAAGGTTTGATCCTTTTGGAACTTGGAATTCCTATTTAACACACATACAAAGAGCAAAAAAGTTAAAAATAATAAGAATTTAAGACGCTCTAAGTGACAACTTTATAAAACCAAAGATTTGTTTACAAAGGTATAAACCTCCATCCTTTCCTTTACTATCTCAAGTTGTGTTAGTTTGGTTCACCTATCACTAGACTTTAAAATTCGTGGGTCAAGATTGGTTTTCGAATTCATGTAGTCTAGCTTCCGCCTCTAATTGTTGTTACCCTTGCATGTTATACTCAAATGATGTTAAATGGACTAAATTTTTCCTTCACATCCTCCCCGTGCACCAATGTTGGTCCATAGTGCCTCTTGTGTTGTAGCTGTATCGGAGTGCTCTTTTCACTGGGCTGCGAGTAGTGGGGCCTACAAAAAATTTGGCCCTAGGGCTAGCGGGTTGGATATATCTAGCATGCCTTGCGGCTAAGTTTGGCCTGATTCCTATAGATGATTTCCTTAAGTTCTTTTATTGAAGACCTATATTGTCCATTTAGAATTAAATATGGCATATAGTTCTTGACTGGAGATGCCTAGTATGCCACTAAAATCACAAGTTAGTGAATTAATTCGTGCCGTGGACCTAGAAATATCACAAAAATGTTGCTATTTTTAAAATTGGACATTGTTTTTCCACTTACTAGTTTGAAAAATGCATCACGTTATCACATTGATTGTAGTAAGTATTAGTTGAGTTGTTAAGGTCCGTAGGGGACTTAAGGGAGAGCTCTATATTTGGTCCATCATGATATCAAGCTGGTCACCACTATGTTAATTTTTTTTTTTTTTTGGTACTAAACAGTGTTTTCAGTTATTGTAAAAGTACTTCTAAATGATCTTTAAGTTATTATTGGATTGTTCGTCTATTACAATAATGATACATAAAGAGTGAGGAGTTTGTTGTACCAATACTATATAGATAACACGTGTAATAACGTTTGACACTAGTACAAAAATCAATTTGCGAGACGGAAATTTGCGCGACGCATCAAATTTCGTTGCCCAAAGTGTGTTTGCGCAACACTATACAAAAAGTGTCGCGCAAAGCTGTTTTGCGCAACGTACTTTGCGCGACGAAGACAACGTCGCGCAAAACAGCTTTGCGCGACCAGGACATTCGTCGCGCAAAGTGGTTTTGCGCAACGTAGATCACTTCTTCGTTGCGCAAACCCTGCTTTCACGCACTTAGCGCAACGATGAATGCGCAACGAACGTCCGTTGGGCTAATTTTTGCACGACGTTTTTTGACTTTGCGCGACGAAGGTCCTGCGTCGTGCAAAGCCTTTTTTTTACTAGTGACATGATAAAATGTAAGAATAAAAGCCTTTTAATTATTTACTTTAAACAAGATAAGCCTACCGTAAACATAATTCTTATTTCTTATTTATCAAGAAAGTAACTTTTTTTTTTTGGGTCGAATTATCAAGATAGTAACTAAATTTAATGTTGATGAATTGTCGATATTTTTTTGTTTTAAATTCAAGGTTTTTGTTTTTCACTCTTTATCTGGTCGAAACACGATTTGGTATATTTAGAGTTATAATATGATTAGTTAAAAATTTAAAAATAAAATTACAACTAATTATATTATAACATTTTGTGTAATAAACTGTATTTCAAACACACTGCGTAATTTCTTTTTATTGTAGGAGATGAGATCAATTGACGTTGCATTGTATCCGAATTGCACAAATGGCATTTACGTTAAATGGCGAGTAAATAAGGACAAAACCGTCATCACAATAAATAAAAATAACCCACGTGTCCTTTGACGCAGAGTCCCTTTCTTGTCCTCTCTCCTTCAAAGCCCCCGACTTCCTCCCTCCGAACTCGACATTACTTCTTCACTCTCTCTCTCTGTCACTCAAGAAGGAAGCAAAAATCTAGAGAGAGAGAAAGAGAAACTGAAGCAAAGCATGGACGAGAATTCATCGGCACTAATCGAAGCAATTCTCAGAGAGCAAGAGGAGGAGGAGGCACAGAGATACGGCAAGAAGTTGACCCAAAACGGCGACGCTTACGCCTGGCAAACGGTATCGTATCCGAAGCGAAACCGGAAATCCTCCTCCAAGGCGATTCCTGCGGATTCCAACGGTGGTCTCCATAACGGTGTCGTATCCTCCGCCTCCGACGTGTTTCGGCCGATCGAGCTGCATTCCGAGGAGCGCCGTCGGAGAGTTCTGGAGGCTCAGTCCGCAGCCGTTTTCGGAGACGCCGCACCAGGCGGATCGAAGCGGAATTCAGATGACGACGATGAGGATAATAGCGATGCTGAGGTGGCCGGGGCGGCCGTCGAGAACGTCGAGGTGAAGAAGGTGAAGCAGAAGAAGCCGAAGAAGCCGAAGGTGACGGTGGCGGAGGCGGCGTCGAAAATGGACGCCGGTGAACTCGGTGCTTTTCTGGCAGATATAACTGTGAGAGATGCTAATCGCTTCTGTTTGTTGTCAAATTCTTTAAATTTGGGAATTCAATTCTGTTTTCTGATGTTTGGTTATGGGTGTTGGATTGGATAGGCATCGTATGAAACGCAGCAGGACGTACAGCTTATGCGTTTGGCGGATTATTTCGGCCGAGCATTTGCGGCGGTCAGTCCGGCACAATTTCCGTGGTTGAAGACGTTCAAGGAATCTTCTGTGGCAAAGCTGGTTGATGTGAGTTTTTACTTACACGTGTTTCTCTGCATTCGACTTTGAATATTTTTCTTAAAATAATCACACCAAAAAAAAATAAAAAAAATCAAAAAAATCAAGGCATCAAACTTTGGAGGACTTGTAGGAAAAGAAAAGGGCTTGTGATCATTTCGTCGTGTTTACTGCATATTCTGTGTACTGAATTGTACATGCATGCGGGTTTTCGATAGAATGTGAGTGTTTCGGAAAGCCCTTTTTTCGTCATTGTGTTTTCGAGTTGTGGAATTTATATATATGTTTCAAAGGGTCTCCTAATATCTTACGATTATGTTAATTGTCAAGCAGATCCCTCTTTCGCATATATCTGAAGATGTTTACAAGATATCGGTTGAATGGATCAGCCAGCGCTCTACTGAAGGGCTTGGATCATTCGTGCTATGGTCGTTGGACAGCATTCTTGCTGACCTTGCAAGTCATCAAGGAGTAGCCAAGGGATCCAAAAAGGCGGTCCAGCAAGCACCTTCAAAGTCTCAGGTAACTTTCAGTTGTTGCATGCATCGGATTCCCTGTTTAAAGTGTCTGGTGGTGTTGAACTTGTTTCTGCCTGCCTTGGTTTGTGACAAATTGTAGAAGGTGGATAAACTAACTAATAATGCTGCATCATCTTGCGAAGTTGGTGTAAAAATATGAGAAAAAACAGTGTTCGTGGGTCGTGGCCATGCTTTTGAGTTGAGAACTGTAGGAGCAAATTTGTCCTACACTTTTCGATCCATATATTTGAGATAAATACTGCGTCTACATTTGTAAAACTTTACCAGAATATCATGTCAAGTATATATTTTGTAGAATTTTACATAATTGTATTCATCATGCTGCTCTGTATTAACCCCTTGTTTCTTGAAATGATTTTGTTTGAATCCACTGCTATTATCTGTAATTATAGTTTGTCTTTGCTTTCGTCACATTTTTTCCTTTCTTTTCAAGTAAGTTCCTTCTTCAGCGGCTGCATTCTAGAGGATGCTTCTGTGTGCTAGCATTATTGAACTTTTAGATATCATATAATAACAGTTCCATAGCTTATCCAACTTTGTTGCATATGTGATCCGATGCCAAGATTGACTAGATGTTTTCCTACTCTACCATCCTGGAGATGCTCAAAATGTGGATTTTTTTACTCATTTAGTGGTTCATTATCCTTGGGGATAGCTAATTCGGCATTTTGTTTGTGGGAATGTTTCTTTCATCTAAAATTGGATTCGGCATCCCTAAGTTTTAAACAGCAATAGTAAGACTGCAGTGTTTTAAAATAGCATCGGAATATGGGGTTCAAGTTCAAAACTATTGCTAAAGTTACAATTAAATAACTTCTAAAGTAACAAACCTTTCTGCATCCTTGCCTTTTCTTTGTTCTTCCATTCAATTGGTTAACATTCTCTTTACCATTAACAGTATAGATTATATGTGCTTAAACCAAGTGAGTTATTAGCTGTAACCTTGGAGCTGCAGGTTGCCATATTCGTGGTTTTAGCAATGGTATTGCGACGAAGACCTGAAGTACTGATTAGCTTACATCCTGTGATGAGGGGAAGTCTGAAATATGAAGGCCAAGATAAGCTTCCAATCACAGTTTGGCTGGTTGCACAGGTAATGCATTGTGTTTAAACTTTAAAGTTCCTAAAATCATGGTTCACTTTTCTAAGTTATGGATATGCAGGCTTCTCAAGGAGATCTGGTTGTGGGGTTGTACTCGTGGGTGCATTTTCTCTTGCCTATATTGAGTAGCAAGTCAAGCAGTAATCCTCTGTGTAGAGACTTAATTTTGCAGTCTGTGGAAAGGTATGACGCCATTTAGATTAACATGAGTTCTACTTTCTTCACCTTACATGTGTACATGTCTGGCTTCCTTGTCACAGAGACCTGTCTTCTACGACTAATTCTGTTTTTTTCTGTTCTTCTTTTATGCGTGATGTCAGAATTTTGGCTTTTCCGAAAGCCCGTCCAATTCTGTTGAACGGTGCTGTCAGAAAGGGGGAGCACATAGTGCCACCATCAGCCCTTGATCTCTTGATGAGAGTCTCTTTTCCAGCACCTTCTGCCCGAGTTAAGGTGCGACTCTTCAAGGAGCCTTTGCATAATTGCAAAATTTTCAATTTAAACAGGAACCCCACCCTGTCTTACCCCCCTCTACCAAATAAATAATATGTGGAAAATTTTGGTTTGGTTTTGCTAAGGCAACTGAGAGGTTTGAAGCTGTTTATCCAACCTTGAAAGAGATCGCCCTTGCTGGTTCCCCAGGAAGCAAAACAATGAGGCAAGTCACACAGCAGATATTAAAGAATTCAGTTAAAGCTGTTAATGAAGGTAAAGCAAAGAACAAAAAAAACTTCTTTTCCTTAAAAAGTATTTCCCCTTTGAAATTCTCTTTCGGAGCTTGATGTATAGGGCACTTTGCAGGCATCCCTGATCTGTCTAAGGAAGCAACTGGCTTATTTATTTGGTGTTTGACGCAAAACCCTGAATGTTACAGGCAATGGGTATGAATTTTGATCATTGTTCTTTTACTTCTTTATTTTTTCATTTAAGGCATTGCACGAGGATTTAAATATCATCAATTTGCTGCTTCGCTGTGAATATTTGGAACAGGACGTACTTTATCTGGACAATCTCGATGCAAGCGTTGCTCTCCTGAAAAAGCTATCTGACGAGTGGAAGGAGAACTCTGTTAAACATGCTTCTCTTGACCCCTTGAGGGAAACTTTAAAGAGTTTCAGGGAGAAGGTAACTATATTCAGCTATCTAAATGACATAAATCTGCCGAGACCACTAATATTTTGAAGTGATGAACCCAGTCTTATTATTCATTTGCCTTATATTAATCCATGTTACCCTGAACCCGGTCTTATGAACTTATTTTCTGTTTTGGGTATAGAATGATAAGGCATTGGCAGGGGGAGATGATGTTGCCCGCCATTCACTGTTGAAGGATGCAGACAAATATTGCAAGCAGATGTTGGGACGATTGTCGCAAGGCCATGGATGCATGAGGAGCGTGGTGCTTGTTTCTGTTGCCCTGGCTGTGGGTGCTGCGGTCGTGTCCCAAAACATACAACTCGAGGACCTCAAGAAACTTGCAGCCAACTCTCTAAATGGAGGAACTCACCAGTACTTAGTACTTACAGCATACCGGGTTTAATTAAGTCTGGCGTAGGTCAGCTAAGATAGGTGGCCCATAAAAGTATAGGCAGAGGAGGATGAGTTGACTGACTTGCAGCAGGTCTCAGTGGAATTAGAAGAGTGTAAGCAGCAGCGTAACCAAGTCTGTGTTGCGGTTTCTCAGGTTGTTAGCCGTATCTGGTTTTCAGCGTCAGTCTGTTGAGTTGAGTGAGTTGTTTTTCCTTTCAAATGGACTAAAACGTTATGGAGGCGTGTGTGTTTTGGGTTTTCTTTATTTATTTGTTGTGTCAATAGAATAATAGTGTGTTGAAAAATGCACATGCAAAATGGGCATAAGAAGATGGGAATGAAAGGCGGAATAAGTGCTTGAAAGAATGTGCACTTCTTCTCACTGTGTTCAGATTTGAGCCTCACCATTTTACTGTCTGTTATCATATTAGTATGTTTGAAATAAGAGATGGGGAATCCTTAAGGCCTCGTTTGGTGGCCGGGATCGGATTGGACCATATTTCGAATAGGCTAGGAATTGAAGTGGATATGGTGGGAGTCTTGTCTAGCGTTTGGTGCGGTCAATGACCATGCAAAAGATTTTGCCAAGGGTAGTGCTATTCAACGGTGGCTCCATACGGGATCGATCTTCTTGTCATATTCGTTTAATAACATACGGATCGATCTTCCTGTTAGTGAAATATTGTTATATATAAAAAAAATGAAAAAATAAAAAAAGCAAATCATGACACATGGCTTAGTGAAAAAGTGTGAACAATAGCTCTCTTTAAAAAAAGAGATGTTGTAGGTTCAATATTTTATAAGCTATAAGTTGTGAATCTGTTTGTTCGTGTTCATAAGTAAGGTGCAATTCTCAACTAGCCTCATATGAGTCCGAAAGGAGTAGATAACCATGGTAATGTAGCATTACTCTTCTTTAATTAACAAGGCTTACCAATTACGGTTACTATTTTAGTTGGAGGCTGGACTTGCACAAGATTAGAGAACAACTAATGAAAAAACTTATGTTATTATGTTGCAACATGTTCTTTCTCAAGTATTCAAGGGAGACCGATTTAGTGGTATCCCTCGTCACCTTATAAGTGAAAGTTCTTAGATTCAACTCTTCTGGATGACAAGTTTGTAACTAAATTATTATAACTAGCCTATTATGTGTTTTATCCCAAATACGTGCTCCTTTACAATTACAATTGTAATAAAAGTGAAAAAGAAAATCAAGCAATCAAGACCAAAGAAGTTTGTGAGCGAAGGACATGTACAAACATCAAACACATCAGTTCAAACTTAATTTTAAGTCTTTCCTTTTTCTTTTCTTTTTTTCTGTAGTTCATTTCGAGTTTTTCGTTCGCATCGGTTTGATTTTTTTTAGCAATTAATTATTGATTTAAGGACATGTTGACTTCCAAAAAGTATGAATTAGAATCATTTTCATTTTTGAGTTTTATGTGTTTTCAAACATAAGGGTAAACAATCATTTTACTCTTTAACTTATTTATGCGTTTACATACATGTAAGTAATGGAAAAAGATCCATAATCAAATACCTAAAAACAAGTAATCAAATCGACTAGGGGGACTAGTTGATCTAATTTGCTTTCCTTACCTTCTCTTATGTTTAAGCTCTCCAATATATTTACATTTTCTCATTTCTGTAAAGTAAACATACCCTAACTTTCTTCTGTGTAATTTAATTTACATTTATGTGTGATCAATGCTGTTTTTTTTTTTTTTTTTTTAGAAAATCTCAGCAATACGAAAGAAATTTATTGATATGAAAAAGGAAGTTACACCTAATTAGGGGGGGGGGACATAAACCTTACCCCTCATAAAACAAGAAAACCAAAATACAAGAAAGAGAGGGGGTGGACATAAACCTTACCTTTCTTGAAAAAGAAAATACAGGAAAAGAAGAGGGACTTAAACCTTACCCCTATTGGAAAAGGAAATACAAGAAATAGAGTGGGGCATAGAGTCAATCCCATCTAAAATAAAACCAAAAAAGTTACATGTAAGATAAGCTGCAAAACAGAAAGGGAAACCCAAAATGATTAGGTAAAAAAGAAAATCACACATCAAGAAGAGGAGATATCCCATATAATCTGGCATGCCTAAGAAGTATGAATGCAGAAAATGAAGAATCTCTGTAGGAGGAGTTGCATGTCAAACAAGAGAAGATGAGAGAAGATGAGAGAAGCCCTAAATTGGCTAATTTGTCAGCGATGACATTCTCTTCTCGAAATGTATGAAAGCAGGCATTCCCTTCTTGAATGTATGAGAGCAATGGAAACCTATATGCTGCAATCAGGAAATACAGTTTGTCCAACGAGTCTGGAGTAACCAATGAGGAGAAAAAGATCCATAAGCAAAGCAAGATATTACAATAGAAAAGTCACTTTCAACCCATAAATTTTGTCAACCCCACGCAAGAGCCAACTCCACAACAAGGATGACAGTATGAAGCTCCGCGTAGAAAGAAGTATGATGCCCTAAACTCAAGGAGTAACCACCAAGAAAATAACCCACATAATCTCGAAAAACCCCACCACAAGCAGTAGGACTTGGGTTACCTTTAGCAAAGCCATCCGTATTCACTTTGATCCATGGAAATGGGGGATGCCAAAAAACAGGAACTATAGAATAAGTTTTACAAGACTCAGCCGAGATTCCAAGAGATACTAAAAACTGCTTATCCAAAATACCACATACATGACCTGGAGTGAAAACTCCAATCTGCCTAATCCAGGACAAAGTAGAGTGACAAATGCGTGGACAAGAAGGAGGCATTCTTTCAAACTTCACTTTATTACACATCTTCCAAATAGTCATTATTAAGAAAAATCATGATGCTAGCTAGACATTGCGAAGTTGTAGAGAAAATCTTTTTGACACAAAATCAAGTCATAAATCCGCGAATGAGCCTGTAAGCGGAAGAATAGTTCCAAATTGAGTAGCAAGCCAAAACCAAGCACGTTGTGCAAGTTCACAACCCCAAAATAAGTCAATAGACTCAGAATTTGTAGCATAGTTGGCATATTGGAACCAAAGGAATGCCTCGTCTTTGAAGTTGATCCTCTGTTGGGAACTTATTGAAAAGTATCTCCAAACTAAAATGGAGCAACAAGGTAGAATAAAAGATTGCTAGATAATGGAAGCCCAACTTTTAACAGGAAACAGACGACGAACAATTTCATAGCCATCAAAAAACAAAAATACTCCAGATGCAGAAGCTTCCCAAATTAACATATCATTTTCCTAATCAATTGGAACAGGCACCTCTAAAATATCTTTAGCCAACTATGGAAAAGTAACAGAAAAAAAGGAAGGAATAACCCATTTTCCTCCACGAAGAATGTCTAAGATCTTAGTGTGAGATAAAGAAGAAGCAAACTCAGTAGCACCAACGACCTCTACAATAGGTGTATCCAACCTCTTATCAACCCAAAGAGAAGCACTAGAACCATTCCCAATCACCCAACAACAGTTCTGAAACAAGATAGGGATAATAGATTTAAAACCAGGCCATATAGAAGATCGTTTGTGACAAGTATAGTATAAACGACCATGTAATTGAAATCACCCTCTAAAATAAACACTCCATAGAGAGTCAAAAGTAATAACAACCCATCCAAGCTTTAAAAGAGCCATAATATTTAAAGAGCAAAGATCATATAATCCTAAACTACCCTCATTTTTGGGTGCACAAATCTAAGACTAAAAAACTGTGACAATTTTCTTTGAAGTCACATCACCGGACCATATAAAATTGCAAGCATCGCCAAAGAGACCTCAACAAGGAAGAAGGCATTGATAAACATAGAAACTATGCAAAGTATACTTTGGAAAATTGATCGAATAAGTTGAACTCTTTAGAAGTTTTCCTTTTCAACCTTTAACTTAGCTTTAGCATTATCTGTCAAGGCCTAAAGATGACACCTCCTATACTTGCCACGAAAAATCGTGCTGTTATTGTCATGGATATTATCCTTTTATCACTTAAACAACTCAGTTGAGCATCGAGATTTTCATTACCATATTTTAGAAGCATTTTTTATTCTAATGGTCAATTGCACATTTGTACACACAACTTTCACCATCTAAAGCTCACACCACGAAGTCATTTAGATTCCACTTTTTAGAGTGAAAATTTACTGAAAATTTGTATTCACAGTGTTAAAATGAATCTCACATTAATAGGAGGAGAAGCCTTACATATGTTTATAATTGCCAATTGTTTTATCGTGGAACATCAACTTTTTTCATGTTAACAGAGCATGTTGGCCCACATGTGAAGCCCAACGGCCACACGTGCTCCACGTCACTCCGTTTGAATGTACAGACATTAGGCTTGAAAAATCATTACACGTGAGGAAGCATGAGAATGAATCCCAAATTGATAGGAGAATAAACCTTGCATGTACTTACAAAACTACGTAAGTTGGATTACTCTCTATATTGTCAATTGATTTTATGGTGAAACCTCAACTTTCTTCACATGGCTAAAATATAATGATACCAAGAGGAGCTTTTTATTAGTCTAGTTAAGATCAAGACGCATTACTACAGTTTAATAATATTTTTCTTTACTTGTGAGTTAAAAGTTTTAAACTTAAATTTTTTTAATGACGAGTTTAAAACCAGTTTATTTTATTAAAATACAAAACAAAAAAAACAAACAAATTGAAGGCCTCTTGCATCACCCACGATTAAAGATAATGATGTAACTACTAATTGACTTATAATAATGCTTCCATATTGGGTGCTATGATTCACAACTCACAGGGGATCTCGTGGTGGTAAATTAACAAAGCATATATCTAAATGGGGTTATTATATTAGGGATGTACTATCTATACTTTTTTTTCTTTTTTTTTCTTTTACTTCTTATATATTTTTTGTTAATTTATATCCGTTGTTCTTTTTAATTTCATTTGATTCGATAGTCGAAAATTAAAAATATGTGTGAGAAGTAAAAAAATAAATAAAAATATATGTGAATATCATGTCCCATTATTTAAGTCGGTGGAGTGAGTTGCAGTAGATGAGAGCAAATCAAACTGTTTATATGTTGCAATTTGCACGATCTTTCACATGCAACATCAAAAGGACCACATCACAATTATTGACACACTTCACAATTCAGATGAGAGACATCATCGCATCGAAACGTTTAAAAAAGTATCAACAAAATATCCAAGTGGGATAACATAGGGGGCTGCATTGCATATATTACTATAATTCTTGGGTGAACTATTTAACTAAGCTATCTGGACACAAATTCCCATGTTCTTATAACTAAAGTGGTTAGAAGGGAATTTTTTGAATGGTGTTTTGAGGTATTAGATATTTCAAATTTTTTATCTCTTAGACTTTTGGCCAAACATAAAAACCAAGATTTGCGGTTGAAAAGCCACCTATACTTTAGAATACCTTAGAAGTTTTGTGATTAAAAATGTTCATTGTGTTCTCGAAATCTTATGTTTGTTATATTGAAGTGTTATTTTTATTCATTTGTAAGTATAACATTTTAAATTTAACAACAATTATGAATAGAAAGCTCAATTCAAATTACTAATGATTTATTATATGACTTAACTCAACACCTAGTTTTTACCGTCGATATCATTGCGAAGAAATAAAACTAAAAAGAAGGTGGTCTTGAAAGAAAAGTAGTTGGTCTAAAATATTACTAACAAAAAAGAAAGACAGAAAAGGTAGGGAATGAAGATTGGATCTGTTAGAAAAAAAGTGAAAAAAAGACGATAACATGGTGTTAAAGTTGACAAAAAAAGCAAAAGCCCGAAACTAAAGCCAAACACTAAACACGGCGCCTTCAGCGCATGCAGAACAATCCCACATGGACTTTTGAGGCATCGGTTCCCTAATCCCCCAATTCCACGCCCTTAAACTACTTGTTTTATTCCACTAATCCTAATATTATATCCTATAAATAACCCCACAAATCCTCCACTACAAAGTAGAAACCATTCCTCTTCACTCTCAAGAGTCAGAAAATGGCAGGACGTTCCTCCACCTCCGTCTTGCTTCTGGTTTCTCTGCTTCTTCTCCTCGCATTCTCTCACGTAGCTGAGGTACGTGCTCACAATCCATCTTCTTCGTTATACTGCATTGTCGAAATCTCGATGTCTTCGTCACTATTGACTATAAAAAATCATCGCCAATCAACTGTTCATACGAAATAAAGATTTGATACGGATCCTGATAACTTATACTTTTAAAAATTTATTTGGCTACAATACTTACGTGTATGATGTATCATATTCATATGCATGATAGTGATCTTGCTTTACAGTTTACATATATAGGCAATCTCCTCTTTTTTCTAATTTAGTTTCTTTTTTTTGTTTTTATTAATATCCAGGCTTACAAAACGCTTCCTCAGTCAGGTAAACATTATAAAACCGAATTCTTCAATTTATTTACTATTTTGTTAAATCTTCTTTTCTCTCTGTGTGCATCAACTTCGAGGTTGCTCAAGAGTGTACATAGAGTAGGAGGGGAGGATTTATTCTCGAGTTCTTTTTTTTTATGAACTTGAACTTGACAATCGATGTTAATCGTGCGTGCAGCGTGCACACCGAGATGTAAGAACCGTTGCTCGGCGACATCGCACAAGAAGCCGTGCATGTTCTTCTGCGAGAAGTGCTGTGCCAAATGCAAATGTGTTCCTCCAGGCGTCGTTGGCAACAAGCAAATGTGCCCTTGCTACAACAACTGGAAGACCCAGCAAGGACGACCCAAATGCCCTTAATTTAAATATATTTTTATCGGAAACATCTTGGCTTTATATAGTTTCCTAGATTATTATTATTAATAAGCCTGTCACCATATTTTTTGGTATGTGACAGTTATGGTTTATATTTTTAGTCTAATACATTAGGACGACCCTAATGTTAATTTATGCCCTACTGTCCTAGTTTCTTTTTGGATAGTAGCTAATGCTCTTAAAGTTAAGCCCACATTTCCTCTGTAGCTTGTTTTTTCTTTCAATTCGATTTGTAAACTTCGATTCGAAACTGAAAGAATTTGGTATCAAAGTCATCGAATCAACCACCATTTTGTGAGATCCATGGAGATTTTATGTTCAGTCTACAATATCGAGATTATTATTACCCTATTTATTGTCTAATATTGAAATAACACTGAGTGGTACAACTAGCTCACGTGTTGTGAACCACGTAGTACTACGGTTTAGTGGTATTCTTCTTCACTTATAAGTGAGATGTCTTATATTTAATTCTCGTCAATAGCAAATTTGAACCACATTATTGTTAACCCATTGTGAGGCTAAGCCTACCCCTCCCTCTTAGTGTAGATAATATCGTTTGTTCAAAAAAAAAAAAAAATAAACCTCACGTGTTATGAATGATTGGATGATATCATACTTATAGTAGAGTGGGAAATATCAACTCTATCGAACACTTATATATTAACATGTGAACAATTAAGAGCTCATGCAGTAGCAGAGCCAGGCTGGGCACGTTGAGTTTACATGACTCCAATAAACAAATATTTTCTCTCTTGTTTTTTTTTTTTTTCATCAAACTTTTCTTCTTATTTCCTCTTCTTAGTACGACATTACTATGTGAACAACAAATATGATTAACTTTAGAATCGCTTATTATGACCTCATTGTTATATAATCCTGAATCTGCAGCTGAGCTCATAGATAGTATTTGGTCTTAAAACTAGCTTGTAAGAGAAGGGTTGGATACTTATCAATTTCTCAATGTTTTGTTTGTTGTTTCTTTGTTTAATCTTTCTATTGTAGAAATCCTCCTTCTATGTTGTTTCTTCATGCCATTTTTTTTACGTATTCATACCTTCTTTTTTTTCCGCGTATTTAAAGTGTAGACTTGTAAGTGAGAGGTTTTAAGTTCGATTTTTGCCAAAGGCAAGCTTATTGTAAGGCATAGCCCACTCCTCTACCCGTTTAGTGTAGATACGATCATTTGTTAAAAATAAAATTTTTTCAAAGGAATATAATAAACCAAATAATTGAAGAAAATGACACCTAATAGATTCACGTTTAATGTTTTGAACCGAAGCTAAAGGCCCAAAATAAAATGAACTTTAGCGAAAAACTCATGATATTGTTCACTTTAACGAAAAACCATAATTTTACACTAAAAAATCAATTCCGGTACTATTCATTTTACCATTTATTTTGTCCTTATCATTACAACTCAAAATTTTTAAATTCTTTTCATTAGTTTTCCTCAAAATAAATTGTTTTACATTTATCCATCCATCCACAATGGATTAGGATTTCTGTCTTTTAGCAAAGAGTTTGTACAGTTGTGGTGAAGCCCAATCCATAACATCTGTCCACTTCAAGCAAACTCCAAAAAACTGAAAAATTAAATAAATAAAAAAATTTGTGAACGTAAATGCAAGTAAATTTGAGTAGGTCACTTACTACTACGATCTAATGATATTTTTTTTTTTTTACTTCTAGGTAAGAGAGGTATTAGGTTCGATTCTCGTAAAAAACGAAGTTGAATCACATTATTACTAATCCATAACCAATTTTAGAATCTTAAATTAAATTTTAATCAAACATTCTAATCCCTTACAATTCTAACAAAAAACTCAGGTGAAAAGTCTTAATGACCTTTATTTATACTAAACCTCTCCGTCTCCTCTTCCTCTCTCCTTTCTCACAAGCTTGAAGCGCTACAATTATTGCTATAGTCGGGCAACAAGGGCTGGTCCTACCGGCAGCAGCCGTTTTCTCGTCCTTTATGGGACCATTCTGCAGTGCCAGAATCCAAAGAGAGGTCCGCTCTGGTATCACTCTAACTGCCCATCAATTCACTGTTTTTTTTTCCTTTCTGTTTTCAACCGATGAAATCCTGAGTCAAAATCCATCCAACCAACCAAAAGAACCAGAAAAAAGTCAGACCCTTAAATTATGTTCTAATCTCCAAATTAGATAGCAGAATAACCCAAAAATTCAATCTTTTCCTTATTCAGAACCAGAAGTCTCAAAATTTTCACTAAACATTAAACCCACAAACTGCAAAAATAAAAAATAACCCAACACATATCCTGTAATGATCTTATCCTAAGCCAATGTTTACCTAGGACTCAAATCAATGTTTTGCTCCCCTGATCGTAATTTTGAGTTAAAGATGAACGACGATCGAAATTTTTTGCTTAGTAAAAGTACAACGTGCAGCATCGGCCTTGAATTATCAACTTCCGTGCCCGGAACCGCATCTAATTGTATTGCTAGTTGAGTTATCTGCATGAATAAACATCACAATGTTTGTTGGCACCGTGGAATGGTCCCAAAAAGGATGAGAAAATGACTGTTGGCGGACTCGGACTAGCGCTTGCTGTCCGATTATCGCAATAATTGTAGCGGCTCAAGCTGTGAGACTGGAGAGAAGAAGAGGAGAGAGACTAGTATTACTAAAGAAGACTATTTACCATAGTTTTTTTGTTAGAATTATAACAAGTTAAAAAATTTGGCTAAAATTTAAAGAAAAACTAATGAAAATAACTTGAAAACTTTGATTTTTAACGATAACGATAAAATAAAAAGTAAAAATAAATAGTATCATGATTGGTTTTTTAATGTAAAAATATGATTTTTCATTAAAGTAAACAATGCTGAGCTTTTCGTTAAAATCCCAAAATTCAATCCGAGCCTCCGATGTGGGCAATTTTTCAAAATTTGTCAAAATGGGTCCAATAATTGCATAAATGATAAAAACGTAACTCTCCCGCCTTTCATGAATCTTCGTTCTTGTATGTTTGCGCTGTGGCAATTCCGGGGCCACATGAACTTGTTGTGGTTGCAATTTCTCTTCTCAATTTCCACGCCATTCTTCCTTCACTGTAGACTGCCTACAAATTTGTCTGCTTAACGATCTCTCTCTCCCTCTCCCTCTCCCTCTCTCTCTCTCTTGTGGAAAGTCAGTGCTTTCCTACCGCGAGGTGAGTTTCTTGCTTTGTTCACTTCCAGCTGCTTCCACATCTTTATTCTGCAAATTCTTATATGGGTTTTCTTTGATTTTCAATTTGGTTAACGAGATTTCGTTTTCACTCTATGCTCTGAATTTTTAGGACTTTGTCTTTCGATTTTTCGTTCAGTGACTGATGGATGCATGGTGAAGTTTGCTTTGATTTAGCTATTGCGTGCTTGTTGATATGATCGTGGTAAAATGATTGAGTAATTACAAAAAAATTGAACTGAAATGTTGGGGTGATCAAGATTAGTAATCGAAAAATGGAATATAGAAACCTTTGCTGTACTTTAGCTTTTAAACTATGAAAATATCTCCCTTGATTAATTATTTAACTCTATAATTAATACTAGTGACACTGACAACAGCAGCATTCTGCATTAAAAAAGGACGACCCCAAGCCACAAGGCTCTCTGCTTTGCGAGGGTGGGGGAACTGCCAATACCGTCAAGGGCGGTTAAATAGAATAAGAGATCATGGGCGAAGGTAGGGAAAAAAGTGACTAGAGTGTCCTTTATAAGAATTGGAAGAAAGAAATGAGAAAATTCTTATGTTCATATCACGATTTTGGAATGAAACAGAAGCACTCCAAACTCTTAGTTAAAGAGGTTTGAAAACTAAAGATGTTGAATTCATTGATTTTGGAAGCCTAACAAGAAAGACTGGAATGTGACGGCAGACTTTATTAAAAAAGAAAGGTAGTGAATACCTTATTGGTGGGCTATAAGGATTATGTTGGCTGAAGATTCTGAACCCAATCATATATTTAGCCAAAAGTTATGAAATTTTTGTTATGAAATTTCCCCAACGGAACTATGGTGTCCGTTTGCATGTTAGACTGCATATGTTGGGGACTTAGTATGGTATATGTAATATCGTGTATTTGATGCTCGTAGAAAATTTTGTGTATTGTGTGGTAGTATTTTCTCATAAGTTTTTTTTTTTATGTTAAATGAGAATATAACACTTTCTTGATTCATTTTTCTGTTGTAAATGAAGATTTAAGCTTCTGTGAAGGAAATTGTGGCTAGTTTCACTTCATTGGTGTGTTGATCATATTATGGCACTTAATGCAAGCAAGGTTTCAGGCTGTCCTGCAGTGACTAATTCAAAAACGATTCCTAACTCATATGGAGTTTTAAATTCGTTTTCCAAGTCGATGCAACGACATAACCTTCATTATCCAAGTCAAGGGGTTGAACAGAGGCAGCTAAATTGTGCACGTATCGGTTCAGAAAAAATGAGCTTTTCTAATGCTGGTTTGAAGCGTATATTGGGTAAACCAGTTAATTTTACTGCCTCTCAGAGATCTACTGTCTTAAACCTGTCAGGGGGCAATCATAATACCAAAGCAAAAGAACGCATTGTAACTTATGGTGATTCGGCAAAGGAGACTAGGTAAGAACCTAGTAGAAATGGTCTATTATGTTTCTGAGACTGAATTTACTTTGTTAAAGTAGATATTGTTCTATGTGTATGTGCAGCAAATTAATGATAGGAGGACAAAGGGAATAATAATTTATCTAAAAGCATAATGCAAGTCTGCAATAATTATTAGATAAACATGGCTATTCCTTAAATCAGATTGTTTATAGTGTTAGCTTTGTTTTGGTTTTTTTTTTTTTTTTTTTATTGGGGATCAACCTGTCAATTGGCTTATGATTGTCAACTTGTGCTGGTAAATTGGAACGTCTTAATTTATTAAATAATTGTACATGTGTGAAGGATTTTCGCTATCCCTGGTAGTTTCCTTACATGAAACTTGTGGTTTGTATTTGAAAGGAAAATATGCCAATTAAACATAGGAATTAGGCAAAGTGCCATTTATATGTCTCCATCTGACAGCCAAAAGGAAAAGAGTTGCAGTAGATGAGCAGACAAGGAGTTACAAACCTTCAATCTCCCCATCTTCCTCTTGTCTCAGAGTAAGAAATACATTCGTCTGAGTTGATTGAGATATGAGTTTTATCTTCTTCTAGCTTGTTTACTTGTGTTTGGTAAACAAGCAACAGGGTCTCTCCACATCTAGCTCTATCAATCAAATTTTTCCTTAGCGTAAGCACTAAGAAAGAAAGGGCTCGTAGACGACTAAAGGGGATACATGAGGGTAGTTTACTTGCTTAGTTAGGAAAGGAATAAGCACTCGGAAGTACTACTAGAATGGACTACTCACTCACAGGGACACAACTGATTGATCTAATGCTTTATAAGTTATCCATATTATAGAAAATACCAGCAGGAGGATTTCTTAAGAGGAAGAGGGCAATCAAACGAACAAGGACAATAATGTATGTATATAGGGAGAAGGGATTCGCTCTCTAGGTACTTTTCACAACCCTCAAACTAGGGACAAGTGCATTTATATTCCCTTCATCTAGATCCTCAGTTAAGTGTCAAGGTGAGAAAAATTACATATTAGAACCAAATGGACCAGAGGGTAAGAAAATTCTGTGACACTAACTTTCTTACATAATTTATGTTTCTTCACTCATGAAAAGGAGGTACTTAATGAATTTGTTCCTCATTTTTATAGTATAGATTTTGACAACGATTTATTTCATCTACTTTCAGAATTTTCCTTATTTATATCTTGAACTATCACTTTTAACTCTTGCCTAATTAGTTTGTTGTTCATGCTCTTTGATTGTGGCATATTTTTAGCATAAGTTTAAAAAAAACTGCCAATTGTTCTCTTTTTCAACATCTGTTAAAGAACTCCTCTTGTATCCTAGTTCACAGATTAGGGATGACAAAGATGGGGGCCCTCCAGTCTTTTCTGAGAGAACTACTCACTCCAATCAGGGTTTAGCTGAAGCTTGCAAATTTGTTTACAATGATGCGAAGTTTGTTAATGAAAGGGCACGCAATGACATTATTCTGCTTTCTCGGTAAGATTCCCTAATCTACGTTCGTTTTTTTTTTTCTTTTCATTTTGAGATGAGATTGCAGTAGTTCATTGTAACCCATCTTACTTGATCTTTATACTTTAGTCTCAGGAACAAGTCATGCAATATTAAATTACAATTAAGGTTTACAATTTCAAATTACACTGGACCTGTATGCAAAATTTGCAAGACCATGTTTTTGGCCTTTTCTGTAATTTACGCATTATAAAGTCAGGTCGAGCATGGTTTGCAAAAAATATACAATTGTACTGGCTACCTGCACGTGATAGTTATTATCAATGTATTAAGATAGTCATCCATGATTTTTATATGACCTGAAATGTTCATGCTTAGAGCTCATTGTTCATTATTTGCCATTTCTTGTCAGTGGTATAATGAGGTTGGATGCCCGTGTGCGTCAAGACATTGCTATCCTTGGGTCGGGGTTTCTTAAGCTGGATGGTAAAACTCTTATCACCTTTTCAGTGCGCAGATTTTCTTGGGCAGCTTTATAAATTCTATATATCCTTGAATCCACACTTACAGAAATTTATTCATATTCGAATAACAAATAATGTGAAATGAATACGGTGTTTGGTTTCTGGAATGGAATTGGAAATTTGGAATCAAGAAAAGAATCAAACTCTTGTTGTTTATTTGGAACTGGTAATCTAGGGTCTGCATCGGGGATTCATCAAGAATATATATGATTGGTTAAAAGATTTTTATCAAGAATATAAACTCTGTTGCTTATATATTTTAGCTGTAGTCATAAAAGAAATCCTATTCTCATATTTTCTCTCAGATAGAATTATTAATAGTTACAAAAATTCAAAATCCATATTCCAGTAATTTAGAAATTTTTTCTTTTTTAACAAGTAATATAATCTAAGCTAAAAGTCGTGTAAAACATTGGTTGGAACCAATCATGAAGTTATATTTCCACTGAAAAAATGATATCTACGTGGCTGAAGGACTTTGAGTGGAGTTGTACCATTTAGGACTCCTCTAGTACGGTTAATGAGGTATGCAATAGTTAGAATGACCATATGCCATACTCTCAAGAAACATCGAACAAAAGCTGTATAGTCTCCACATTTTGCACTGAGCCACACCATTCTGCTTTGGTAGGGAAGTTTCTGAAACATACCCTTTAGGAAAAGCTATGACTGAAATTATTTGAACTGTGCGACAGAAGAGAAAAAAAGGACGACTACAACAGATAAAAGGAAAAAAAAGGAGAACATGCTGAGTTAGATGTCCGATAGGATAGAATGTATTCAATTATATAGGAGAGGAGGTTTCAATTGTGTAAACCCATGAGGAGGAGTAAGTTCCATAGGTCTGATTCTTGTGAAATGCACATTTCGTCATCCATAGCAAGTTTCTGGATAAAGATTAGCCTGGAAGACAAGGTAAAATCAATTGATTGCAAACAAGAAGAAATTAGCAATGCGATGTTGAGTACATTGTACACATTTACCCCAAAATACTCCAAAAGGATTTTGTGGTAAACGCATGTGTGTATAGCATAATGCAGTAATTCATCATTATTATTGGAAAACCATGGGTCAATCTTTTGACTGGAGATAAACCTGCAACGGGGGTATGGTGATGTAGATGAAGTTAGGTGAGGAAGTTAGTGGCTCTGGTATAATAGGAGAAGATAAGGACACCTGATCATGATAAAATGGGGGAATGCTGATTCCACGTTTTGAGGCATTCCTTCGAATGTTCATTCTGGGGAATGAGCACTCAACCAACGATTTTGTATGAGTATACGTTCTTGGATGAATATTTTTCTCCTTTTAGAACTTCTGGCTTCTTATTTCTTTTTGTTTATTTAATGGGAGAATGGATTATTTGGTTCTCTTTTTTTCTGGTTACCTAACCATGCAGTCATCTTTCTCATGAAACTTATGATGTTGTTATCGTGACCTTCTGCTCTGTAGCACGGGCAAGAGAGGATACTCAGAAAATTGACCGTAATGTGAAGAAGAAGGCCGAGCGCCTTCATCATATTGCTATGGTATGTGTGTTATTTATGGGGGCATTTAGCAGTAAGTCACAAAGCAACACTTGTAATAAACACTTACTTTTGGTGTCTTCTATTTTTAAGCCCCGAACTATTTTTTAAAAAATATTTAAGCCCAGTTTTTCTGGGAAAAATAAATAGGGCCTAAATATAAATAGTTTTTTTTTTTTTTTGGGGCAGCTTTTTACTAAAACTTTGAATATTTTTACTAATTTGATAACCAACAATCCTCTGCAGATCTTAAAAGAAAAAGCCGAGTCTAGATTGAAAACTGCTGCTGATAAGCATTGGAGTGACGGAGCCTTAGAGGTACGCTTTTCACAGAAAGAAACTCTTTTTGTTATAACTTTTGTTTGACATGATGTAGTGTCTCAAAACATAGAAATTTTGAAGGAAACTTAGAAGAAATTGAAATCATTCAATATGCATCAATTAACTATACGAGCTTCATACAATATGTATTAATGATGAATATGCAACGTATAAGGTGAAAACAGTGTGCCCTGCCGGTATATTTGACTCTAAACTAGATTGCTATAGTTCAATAGTTGACTTCTAATACCCATTAGTGTGTGTAGTTAAACTACGAGAGTGTAAAATAGAAATAAGCGAGCCAGGAAACAATTCAAGAAAATAAAAAAGATGCCAAAGTTGAAAGAAATGCATGTAAATAAAGGCTTGATTGATGTACAAGAGTACAAACAAGAGAGGGTACATGAATCTGCATCCAATGCTTAGAAAACCGTTGCTAGTATTCTAGTATAATTAAAAAACAATTCAAGTTTTCTGAAATTCGGTTCTACATTATGTGTATGTATATAAAATATATATTGTAAAAGTGCAGTATTACTTATGGAAAACAATTTTAGTTGTCTGGAAAATGCAATGATGATACTAAGGCACTAAATATGAATCTTGATGCTGTGTTGACTCTCTAAGGCTGATTTGCGCCGTGCTAACCTCCGTGCGAAACAATGTGCAATGGAAGATGCCCTAATGGCTTTGGAGGTAAATTGATTTTGTTTTGCGATACTAATCAAGGATACTTGTGGGAGAATATGTTTTTAGTTTATCATGTCTAGTTATGTTGCTCTGTGTTCTCTGAATTTTTTACATATTATATGCAGTTTGTCAAAAATATTCATGACAGGATGGTGAACAAATTGTACAATTTGTAAGTTTCTTTTGTGATTGTTAAGTTCGTTGTTTGATCCCTTCTATCACTTGTGTATTTACCTTTGGAGCATAATATCTCACATCAACATCCAGTCCTCTGCAAAGAGAAAATGGTGTTATATCAGAAAATGACATACTGGGGCGTATAATGCTTGAAAAGAATGGGAAAAGTCTTGATTTCCCTCCTGGAGAAGTATCTACTGATCGCATTACTGCAATTCAGGTCCCCTTTTCCTGGAATTCTCCGGTTCTCTTTCTTTCTACTTTCTTGAGATTCAGGATATTACAATCATGTGACTGGTTGTGTACAGGAAGCTTACTGGAGTATGGCTTCTGCCTTCTTTGAAGCTGATGGAATTGATTATACTGATCCTGAAGAGGTCCATATCTAAATATGTATTTATGTTCATGATCTGATCTAGCAGTTAATTTTACTATGTTAGACTGCTTGTAGGGTCGCTTATTTAATTTATCTTTTCTATCTGGAGTAGCTCGAGCTGTTAATTGCGACTCTAATCGATCTCGATGCAATGGATGGTAAAAGTAGTGTATCGTTATTGGCGGAGTGTTCAAGTTCTCCTGATGTCAACACCAGGTAAGTTATGCAAGCATTACTTATCTTATAGTGCCCCTTGGACAATCTTACCCCCCTTCGACGTGACAATTGCATACATTTTCCCTCACAAGCTTACAGTTTAGTCTGTATTGTTGTGTTGTGAAACTAAGATTTAAGTGTACAAAGCCAATCATGCAATATGCTTTACTTTACTCTACTGACGTGCATGGACAAGGCTTCTTGGAATTATTTTGCCTCTCTTTTTGGAAACAATGCTGAGAAAAGTGTCACTTGTGTTTCTTTTAGGAATTTGTTCGTCATTTTATATATTGCGAAATTGCAATCCATTTCACTGTAAAATGCATAATAACCCTAACCTATGAGAAGGCAGTAGATAGCCAAATAGAAGTCTGACGCTGACATTAATTTAAAACAATCGTGCTACTGAATATATTTTCGAGTAATATAACAAATTCCAGTGACAAGGAAGCCTGTTTGAAATTTGATTCCCTAGTTTCTGTCAAACTCCTACTTGACTTGTATATCATCCACTGTTACCTGTTTGTTTTCTGTTGTATAGGCAAGCAGTGGCCAATGCTTTAGCTGCAGCTCCATCTATGTGGACTCTTGGTAATGCAGGAATGGGAGCATTACAGGTTTGCTGGAAATTAAATAATTGTAATCGTCATTCTTTGCCGTGGTGATGCCAGAAACTCATGCCTTTCTTGCAGAGACTCGCAGAAGATAGCAATCCAGCAATTGCTGCCGCAGCCTCAAAAGCAATCTTTGAACTTAAGAAACAATGGAAGATTGAGGAAGGAGATAGCTGGAGGTTTACGATGAACCAAAATGCCATTCAAGAAGATGAAACCCAAGAATCCGACGACAATGCAGATACAGATTGACATACAACTGTAGAGTAGGTATTCACATGGAGGCTTAAATTCTGTACATATATAAAATGCTGCATTCTTTTTCTTATCTTATCGAAATATATGTCAAATGATTCACAACGGCTGGGGGATTCAAACTTGGGACGTCTCATTAGCTACAAATCCTGTCATGCTCTTAGACTACTTAATTTTGTTCAAATTGCTGTCTAGGGTTTATAGTTTAGATAGTGTTACAAATTTATATAACGTTCAGTTTTACAGGGTAGCCAAACCCGGTTTCAACTTTTCACCAAGGGACGTGTCCGCACACTCTTTTTCTCCATACAACATGTTTATTTCTAGCCTTTGGATTGAAGAAATCAACGAATTAAGAGAAAGAAGCGGTGTGTGAAAGGAGAAAAAGAGTTGGGTAATCATTTCCATTACAAATGGTTACCACTACAAATTAAGGGTTGGAAATCCATGGATTCTATCGTCATGGTCTACAAGTTGGCGGGTTTGCACATGAATTGTGACTTGTGAGGTCTCTAGCCAGTTGTTCAAAAGTATTGAGGACATTTGCAATAAAACCTTCGACATGTTTTATTTCAAGAGACAAGAGAACCCATATCCCACTATAACATGTGGGTCTACTAGTTTCTTAAGTGTTGTTTTTGTACTTTTATCTATCAGGGGTAATTTCATGTTTCTGGTAACGAATTCAATGATTCAAGTGTTAGTCGAACTCTAGACGTCTTGATCTTTTGTATTTTATTGTACTACAAAGCCAACGAGTTACTAAAAAGAAAAAAAATGAAAAAACAGATATTTATTAGGGTGTTAGGTAACTCTCAACTTTTTCTTTTAGACTTCCTTTTCATTTTGTTTTATTTTTTGTTATAGCACATTTGAGAAATAATAATCGCACACCCTATTATTCCTTGTATGTATCTTTGTTTATACCTGGCAGTTTTCTCCGTTTGATTTACTCAATTCAACATACCTCATATGTCCTCTTGCACACTCCTATTTATTTTTTTCCATTAATTATCTTTCATTTATTCAATCCAAAAGTATATAATCAGGAATATAAAAGGACAAAATATGAGTGTGAAAATCACCCCCTTAAACATTTCAAGGAAGCATTTGGTTGATATTTGTTATGTTTTTGAGACCCAATAATGAACTTTTTGAAAGGTATCCACACATTTATTTTTACTTTTTACACACTTCTTTTTAATTGTTATAATAGTCGGAAATTTAGAAAGATGTGTGAAAGGAGAAATTTTTAGTTGTGACGAGAGTACAGATGATACATCACGTATTTTTATGCAAGTGGTGAAAAATTTTAATTTTTACAACTCATCATTTATATAAGAATATGTGATGTACCATCTCGTATGATGATCATATTAAAAAATATCTCGTATGAAAGGTAAAAAATAGTGTGCGCTAGCAGGACTCCTTTTCAAAAAGTTAAAGGAAACATACACAGGCCCAGGAACAAAAGCAAGATATTATATAACCAACTTTATTTATACAAAGGCTCTCCAATCACTTCCAAAACGCCCGAATTTGATCCAATTCCTTCCCCTTTTCCTTCCACTTTTTCTTTTTTTCTTGTTAGCTTTTTTATCATGCCTGCCACTGTTGAGTGTTTGTTGACAAATGACAACCCATGTTTCATCATTTCCTGCCTCTCACTTTAATTCCAAATATAACAAGAATCCCAAGTAGCATATGCATTTATTTGATTAACAATTAACAAGTACAAATTAATTACATAATACTTGTGTAGATAACTTTTGCTTTCTTCTACGGGCGCGGGTTTATAGTTTATAGTATTTAACTAACATTACAAGCCACCTTTTTTTCTAATCGTATTTCTTTTTCCAACGCTGAAGATGGATCCCCGCTCCCCTTTTGATAAAATGAAGAAGAAACCATAATTTTTACTGTTAACCAACTTAGAGCTGACCGGGAAGCTAGTCTGCTTCTCTTGCAACAACTCGCTCTTTTTTTTTCTGTCTGAACTTGAACCTCTCTCTCTCTCTCTCTCTCTCTCTCCATCCATGGCAGCTAACAAGTTTGCAACCATGTTGCACAGGAACACCCCGAAGTTGATTGTAATTCTAGTCTATGCTGTCCTTGAATGGATTTTGATAGCACTCCTCCTCCTCAACTCTTTGCTCAGTTACTTGATCACCAAATTTGCCGATTACTTTGGTCTCAAACAGCCTTGCCTGTTGTGTACTTATAGAATCGATCGCGTCTTGGAACAAGGCAACAGCTCAAACAACTCTTACACAGATGTTGTATGTGAGAGCCATGCCACTAAGATATCCAACATGTTTTCCCGTCCTTGTTCTCCACCGTCTGAGCCTTCTTGGGGTTCTTTGGAGTATGCCCGGAAAGGAGATTCAGCTGTAGAGGCTGCGGATGATGGAAACAATGGAGGCGAGTATCAACGTGCAAACAAACCCGATAGCCTGTCAACTCACAGTGACAATGGCTATGAGTTAGAGACAACGAATGAAGAACATGAGGACGACAGAGTGGCAGACGAGCAACAACTTACATCGGATGTTTGCAGTTCTAGCTTCAGAGGCAGTGCAGTGGAAGATTGTCTGACGTCTAGATCAGTATTGCTACGTCAGAAAAATGATGCAGATGAAGACAACAAAGGAGGTTCTCTTGAAATTGTGCGGTCAGATTCTAACAGCTCGAAACTTGTCCATCAATCCTCCGAAGCTAGTGCTACTAGCATTCAGTGTTGCTTTGAAGAAGATTACTCTCTCGAAATCGTCCCCCTATCTTCCGAGGATGGTTTGATCTGTGCTCACAATCATCGGTTGATTCCTGTGGAGTTGATTGATTTTTCAACTACAGTAGACCAAGGAATCCGCAATGTAAAAGAGGAAGAGGTGAGAGAGCATGATCATCATGAAGTGAATTTCGCTTCCGACTCAAACATCGGATCTCAACCTCAACTCTCTGGAGAAGCATCATTAGTACTCATGGTAAACGAGAGTGCAGTTAACACAAGTAACGGAGAAGTTGAAAGCTTAGATATGGCCAGGGGTTTTACTGATAACTCTTCTGAGGTAGACGCGGAAGAGGGAAAACAAGATTTGCTTGGCAAGCCATGTGATGAAGTTGTCACTGATCCAGGAGCTCAAACATTATTTGTTCGAATTGAAGAACCCGATAACAAAGAACGAAATGATCCACCAGGTACAGAAGAATTGTAGTTATTCACTAAATTTATTCGCTATAAGTTTATTTTGCTTTCTGATTCTTAATTCCATGCAGCATCTGAAGAAGAAAGTATTTCTGTTGATCACATTATACCAAGAAATTTGGCAAGCACAGAAGTGGGTGACCGTGAAACTGATCACCCTCGGGCTCAAGAAGGTTCTTCTTCGACGTGCTTTGAAATTCCCAATGTACCTGATACATTCTCGGATCAGAGTGATTACGGTAAATCTCAAAATCATATCTTATCTCCACCTATATACAGAAACTGATTTGATGAAAGGCATTTAGTACTACAAGTAGTGTCATTGTTAAAAAAAAAAAAAAGAGCTGGCGTTTACGGTAAATTTAATTTTGACAGGTTTAAGGCACACTGAAGAAGGTATACCGAAAGAGGAAACAAGTAAGCTCGAAAATGATCAAGAATCAGAGGAAGAGAAGATTCCTAACTCACCAACATCAGTAAACAGTCTTTGTTCCTTGCACAAGAAACCGGGTGGAAAAAAAGAGCCGGCAGTAGATGAGTATTTGGATGGAAGTGGGGTCAGTGAGATGGAAGATGGAGATCCTTTTACAACCATTGGACGGCTCAAAGAAGCTCTGACAGCTGAACGTAAAGCTATAAGTTCCTTGTACGCAGAACTAGAGCAAGAGAGGAGTGCGTCTGCAATTGCCGCCAACCAGACTATGGCTATGATAACAAGGCTTCAAGAAGAGAAGGCAGCAATGCAAATGGAGGCATTGCAATACCAGAGGATGATGGAAGAACAATCCGAGTACGATCAGGATGCCTTACAACTTTTGAATGATTTGATGAACAAGAAGGAGAAGGAAAAGCAAGAACTCGAGAGAGAACTGGAAATATATCAAAAGAAAGTCCTAGATTATGAGGAAAAAGAGAAGATAAGGATCATGAGCAGAATTAAATATGGAAGTGTAAAAAGTAGGAATTCCTCTGCTTCTTGCAGCCAGTCGTGGGATAGTGATGCGCTATCGATTGACCTTAATGTTGAAACCAGGGACGAAGAAAGTGGCTTTGGTGGTCTTCAAGAAAGCAATAACAACAACAATACTACAGATGATGCAGGTCTGAGTTTGGAAGACTTAGCTCTGGATTGTGTTAAAAATATGAGTGTTCTTGATGAATCGCTAGCAGGGTTTGAGGAAGAGAGGCTGTCCATTCTGGATCAGCTCAAAGCCTTGGAGGAGAAGCTAATCACGTTGGGTGCAAATGAGGAATTGGGCGATGACTTTAAATTAGTTGAGCATTCCCCCGCGTATAGCCTCAAAGACTTCGAAGAGAATCATGATTTTAGCAGTCCAGAAGAAAATGGGACATCGAAGGGATTTTCGGAGGATAAACATGATCCCGAGGGAAAGACATTGGGTTCCATGGTAAAAAGACTTCTTCCGCTTTTGGATGCAACTGACAATGAAACCGAAGAAGGGTTAACTCATGAAGAACACGTTGATCAATCTGAATCTATTGAAACAATGCGGAACTCAATTACCAATTTTGAGTTGAATGATGGCAAAATAGCCATTGAAGAGGAGGTGGATCATGTTTATGAGAGGCTACAAGCTCTTGAAGCAGACAGGGAGTTTCTAAAGCACTGCATGAGCTCCATAAAGAAGGGTGACAAAGGGGTGGATCTTCTCCAAGAGATTTTGCAACATCTAAGGGATCTGAGGGCTGTTGAACTCCGCGTCAAGAACATGAATGATCCCGAGGGCGATGAAGTTGCAGTTGATTGATACAAGGAGAATCTAATTAAGAGGTAATATTCAAACAAGTTTACAACTCAGTTCTCTGACTTCGGAACAACCTTTACAATGCTGTAGGCACACAAACCACTAATACACAACTAAAAAGCATCAGTGGCCACTGATATCTGTGGAACAAGATGATGCGAGTAAAAGGATTGTTCGTGCAAATCAAATAGCACGCATAGTTAACTGTCGCCGTTGACTACTTAGACACGGATAATCTTGTAGGCACGATATCATAACTCAAGATCTTTTTTTTTTTCTGACTAGTGCTTTTTCATGTAGTGAGCAGACCAAACTGGTGTTATTTTAGCAGTTACAGTAACACCAATTTACAAGTAACTAACATAATCATTTGCGAAATTCACTTTAATCCGATTTAGGGTTTAGGATAAACATGCACATGCATGCATTCTGTCACATTACAAAAGTTAAGATGGTAAAAAAATTCAGTTTGATGATTGCAGATTGCTGTATTGGTGATCAGGAAGACTGCAGAAGCAGATACATATGTGTGATGAAGAACTACTATTCCACATTTTGTTTAAATACTTGTTGTGGACAGAAATTATGGAATTTATCGATCAAGGGGATGATTCCACTTAGTGGGATAAGGCTTTGTCGTTGTTGTTGTATCGTTCAAGGGAAGATCTCTTAAAGGAGGGGAGGAATTCCTTGTTGTGTTTTTTCCACTTGGGCTGGGCATGGCACAATCAGTGACTCCGCATTACTGCAGAATGCAGATATATGAAGAGGAGCATCATATTTTGAGTTTGTTAAAACAAGTTGCTTCTAATTATCAATAGTCTGTTTATTATTTTTTCTTCTTTTGGATTGTAACTAGTTTTTCTTTTCTTTTGTATTTTAGTTTTATTGAAGAGGTGTAATTACTTCATTACAAAGAAATCTTCTTTTTCATTTACCCCAAAATGAAAATATATTTTGGTATTTATTTGTTAGTGAGAAATTTCATTAACTAGAAGAACAATGAAGATATTATTGATGGAAGTTGCATTAATGTAGCCTCGTTCCGAACTCATTATGGGCGTTGGTGTTGAAGGCCCGGTACTTCCCTAATTGTTCGTTCCTTGACGCAAAAAGGGGCGGGAGAACCTCTTGGGCTTGGTCGAGCCTCCTAGCTAGAAGGGATATTTTATGCAATGGAGCTCACTGGCAGATTATGAGTGGAAAGGAGGTTAGAGTATGGGTTGATAGATGGAAATCAAGGTGTAACTTTCAATTCGACCAATAGCAGATTCACCCAAGACAAGTTATTTTGGCTAGTTCCCTGTCGGCTACCACCTTCAAGGAGGCCAGATTTGTGTCTTTCACTTCGCCCATGCCCAGATTGCTGGAACCAATTGACGGTGGTATATGGTCTCCACCAAGTTTGGGCTTTGTAAAAATTAACGTGGATGCAAGTTAGGGACCAAATGATGGACTGAGATTTACGGGTGTGGTGGCACAGGATGAGGAAGGAAGGTTCTTAGCTGCTGGTCATTACGGTGGGAAGGCTACAAGTGCAGTTATGATGAAGGCTTTGGCTTTCTTGCATGGGTGTAAGTTGGGAAAGAACAGGGGTTGGAATTTGATTATTGTTGAATCAGACTCCTTGGAATCAATTTCTTGCCTTAGGGACATGGCAAAGAATGGCAGTTGGGATGCCTTCCCCACTCTGGTGAAATGTTGCAGATTGGGAAAGGATTTTCTTGATTGTTGCTGGTCTTGGGTTCCAAGATTGGCCAACTTGGCGGCAGACCATTTGGCGTCGCGACAATGTAGGGAAGCATGTGATCAGGTTTGGGTCGACAGACCCCCATCTTCCCTTGTTCATGTTCTGTGTAATGATGGTCTTCCTTGCCCCCCCTAAGTGCTTTTGGTTGTGCGAGGTGGGATGCTCTAGCATTAGATGCGGCGTCATGGTTATAATGTCACCTCTTTGCACTACTCTTTTCTAGTAGTGTCTTCTGATGTTTGCCTCGATGTAGGCTTTCTTGTATCTCTTTGGCATCTTTGCCCGAATAATGCTATATCCTGATTACCAAAAAAACAAAAACCCCCGAGAAAGGAAAAGAGAGTACCATGTGCTCCCTCAGACTAAAAAGAAAAACACACGAAGACTACAATGCTATCGCACTACTAAAAACTACTAAAAAAACATGAAGACTGCAAAAATTTAAAAAGCAATGTCAAGATCAGGATATTTGATTAACCACCATTATTACGAGAAAATCTTTTATTACTTTAGTGGTTGTTTGGTATTGAATTTGAAACCAATATATAGTTTACCAAAATGCTAAATATAGTTATATTATTTAACACTCATTGTTTACAAAAACAAAACCGAAAAAATCGACCCAAGAAGATACCAAACAAGCTTTAAGCTTCAGTTTGTTTTTGACTTCATCTGTTACCACCCCAAACTTATTTGGTTTTTTTATACGACGATATTGAGAACGGGAGATTGGGCCACACAATGAGTTAGCATTAATTTCATGGGTAGTGCTACTCACACTTTTTTTTATCTTCTACACACCCTTGTTAATTTTTAGGAAAACTAATGAAAAGAGTTTCAAAACTTTGAGTTTTAATCAAAAACCACCCACTAACTTTATTTAATGATAAGGACAAGAGAAAGAAAAAAAAAAACCTAACAAAAGCACGTGCAAGCCCTACACCTCTGTCAATATATGATCCACCACTTAAAGAAAAGAACAATATGAGGAAAGATTTTTTTCAAATTGTCAATCGGTAGTCTTTTTCCAATCAAAGGTCCATCTCTCTTCAAATCTCTTAGAATTCAACTCTATTACAATCTCCAATTTCCAAACATCCAAACGGACCTCAAAGTCCTATTGATTCAAGCAAATGAAGTTGAAGATCAACAAAGCCTGCGATTTCCATACACTTGTATCAATACGTGATCCGCCATCGCGACGACGACGACGACGACGACGACGATCTTCTTGCTCATCAGACTGATTTGAAGGGATGGACCCCATCATTCGCATCCCCATGCTGTAGTTAGACATTATCTCCACCATTCGCATCCCCATGTTGTAGTTAGACATTATCATCTGGTGTTGGTGGGGGTATTGGGGTATTGCTAGTAAACTCTTGTGATGTCCTCATCCTCCTCCATGATTTAATAAGAATTTCCTGCTCCTAACTCCAACTGCCCTGTTAATGGTATGATAGAAATTATGATCCCAAGAGGAAAGCTGCTGCTACTACTCACCTTCAACTTCTTTTCTATGGAAGTTTCTGTGACAGTTGTAGGCAGAGCAGTTGCCCTTAAGGGCTTCGATGGTGCCCTTTTCTCCATTGGGCATGAATTCGCCACAACCATCCGTAATAATCCCTCATATGGCTGTTGCATGGATCTTAAGGCACTCCTTGTACCTCACCCTATTGTGCCCAACTTTTTTATTATTGAAAGTGTTGTGTTTTAGGGCACAACATTTGCATTTGGTGGAGGAGAAGAGGAAGCCGCATACGGGCGGACAATAGAAGAAAATTAAGTAATTGGTGTAGAAAGTTAAGAAATTGACGAGATATAGAGAAAATTTGATTAGTATCGAAGAAAATGTGTTTGGAATGTGAGAATGTGTCAATAAAATTCAAGAAGAGGAGAGAGAAGAATGTAGTACAATTAAGTTTCATAAACAGTGTAGTACTGTTAAGTTTCCTAAACAGTGTAGCACCATTAAATTTCATAAACAGTGTAGTACTGTTAAGTTTCATAACAGTGTTGTAAGTTTCATAAACAGTGTAGTATATTTCATACAGTATAGTATCGTAAGTTTCATAAACAGTTTGTGTGAGGACGTGTGGATCCGCTCGTCAAATTTTTTTTTAATATTAAAATTATGTATTTTTCATTAAAATTTAAGTTCTTTTGTCCTGTTTATTAAAATTTAAATCTTTTTAATTAAATAAAGTTATAGCATAGTTTTTTATTAAAATAAACTTAGCCCAAGCTTCTTTCATGAAAGTTCTCTTAATTTTTTCTATTGATCTTCTTTAATTCATTCGATCCGACAATCGAAAATTGAGAAGGGTGGCCGAAAGCTAAAAAAGGATGTGTGGATAACAACACCCTAATTTCATATCAAATTCGTCATTCACGAGAGTCAAACATAAGATCTCACATGTATAAGTTGAGATAAAAAGACAATTATTTTAACTAGATTTTTCATGAAAAATATTGAACACCCAAGTGGATTATGTGAAGAAAATTGAAATTTCACCATAAAACCAATTGGCAATATTAGGAGTAGTCCAATTACTTATAAACACTTGCAATGTCCATTTTTCTCCTGATGTGGGATTTGTATCTCATCAGGCCTTCACACGTGGAGGACACAAATCAAGTGCGTGGAGCACATGTGGCCGTTCAGCTTCACGTGGGATAACATGCTCTGATACAATGAAGAAAGTTAAGGTTCAACTATGAAACCAATTTGTAATATGGGGAGTAACTCATTGAATGTCTACTCGTTTATGATCACAATAAAAAAAGTTCACATCATCCCTTTTTCCTTTCTCTTTTTCATGAAGCTTTACAAAGCCAAACTATACATTTCGTCAAATCACATAAATAACGAAAGCAATGAGCATTTTTAAAAGGCTATTACATGTGGAAACTCTCATAATTGATTGTATATTATTATTATTATTATTATTGTTGTTGTTGTGAATAAAGGGGGATGATTGTATATTATTTTATCATATGATCCGAAGTGAGATCATATACTTTAACACGCCCCTTCACAAGTGGCCCCACACAGGGTCACATGGGAAACCAATTCCCACCTCACGAATTGGTCAAGTCATTAGACCGAAACGAAAGTCAATCTTTTCGAGAACTCGGTCAGTATTCAGTTTTTAGAGCCAACGTCAATCTTTTGAAGGCCCAGTCGTTCAATTGCCTTAAGTTGGATGCAGCTTTTAAAACCCAACTTCAGAAAGCATGTTTGAGTCCGGTAACTCAGGCCCATTACGTGTCTAGAGAATAGCCTACTATGATACTATGATTTTTTGTAGGCCCAAGTACGGTTCACCACCAAAAGGCCTCAGTGATATTAGAGGTGGAAACTCTCACATATTAGTTGTATATTATTTGTCATATGACCAATGTGAGATCCTAGTCTCTAACATTATGCACAAAATGTTGGAAAAAGCTTAATTAAGTCGGTGTACATGTCAACTGAAATGGTTATTAAAAATGTTATGCATTCATAACTATATATGAGAGTCCATGAAACTCTATATACAATACACTTAATTGGAGTGTGGAATTCAGCTTGAAAATTACTCAAAATTCATCAGCTGATAACACTAATTCTTTCATTTCAGTTATCTAATACCTACACTCACATATTCTCCAATTGAAGGTGGACTACCGTTCGCAATGGGGGACTCCACCCTGGCAAAGGAGTTCACATGTTCGATGAGGTGTCCACGTTTATTAGACATTCTTTTTACCGTTTGTATGGTGCGTTTTGTAATAACATGGCCGTTGCACAGTTTTGGCATTTAGTTTCGATTTTAGCAAGATAATAAATTTTATCATACCGCTAATTACGTTTCACATACACCTATATTTATGTTCGTTGATTATTTATTTAATTTTATTCACTTCAAATGCTATAAATAAATAAGAGTGTGTAAGAGGAGAAAAATCCACATTAAAATCATTATTTTGAGCAGTGGGACTAGACTCTTGGATCCAGATCCTCTTCGGATCTAAGGATCCTGAGCCTAGGGATCAATTGATTCGGCCAGTTGAAATTTGATCTAATGACTACAATTATTATAACTTTTGATGAAACTTCCTATTTGTAACCGTTTGATCAAGTTTCAACAAACTGAATCAATTGATTCCTAGGCTCATGATCCTTAGATTCGGAGAGGATCTGGATTCTAGACTCTCCCCTCCCATCACCTACTGTCTGCAGAACCTTCCAATCAGAAGTTCCATAACCTGCCACCTCAGCGATCCCCATCTCACCGTCTCTCAACCGTTCCATCGTCCACTCTGAGACTCCCAGCCGTCGATCAAAGAACCAAAAGCAAACTAATTATATTATATTATTTACTTTATCCTTTTTGGCTTTAAATCTTGCTCTCAAATCCTTGCAAGCTCAAATCCAACAGCTTTTTTACCATCAGAAAATTGAGGGTTTTCTCCTTGCTGCTGTAGCTGTAGAAGCTGTAGCAGCAGCTGAGTGTTTTGTGGGGTTCACTGAGAGGCCTAGAAATTTCAAACAGCTTCCTTTTATTTTCTCTGCAAAGTTTTAATGGCCACTGAAGAGGTTAACAAACCTCCATCACTCCCTCCTTACCCTCAGGTACTTCCTTCTTCTCTCTCCTTCCAAATCTCTCACTAAAATAATTCTCTTTAAATTTTTGTTTTATTTTTTTTTCTGTACTTCAAACCATCATTTCTCACAGTTTTCACAAATAGTGATGTTTTTTTAATAAAAAAAAAAAAATACTACTTTTCATGGTCTTGGATATTACTGGTCTTGTTAAGTTTTGGATATTTTACATGTTGTGGAGAGGGTAAATTAAGAGGGGTTCCTGAATAATAGCAAAAATATTAAAAATAATTAGAGCGCTTGGTTCCATTTAGTTTTCATAGTGATCATAAGAAATGAGCTTTCACTGATCTGAATATCTCTACCTGTTATAGCTAGATATATGAAAAAAAATAGTTTGGGTATATTTTCGAGAAAGGAAGATTTGGTGCTAATGGAAGACTGGCAAAATCGAGCGTTTAGAATTCATACGGTCGAACTCACCTAGTGGGATAAGCTTGCTTCGTTGTTGTTCCTTGTGTATTTTCGAGGAAAAAAGTATTAGGACTACAGTTTTAGGATTCTCCAAAGTTTTAGATCTTTTTTACTGATTTGGGTAATTTGAAATACCAGAACCCAAATCATTAAAAAAAAAAAAAAAAAAAAAAAAGATTTGAAATTTTGCAGAACCCAAATTTGCAAAATATGTATGTGTGTATATATTTATATAACTTGAACATTTGTTTGCCGACGAGAAATTTCTGAGTAGAAAGTTTGGATTTTTTTGTTCTTTTTGGTAAAAGTCTGAATTGTGGTAGTTTCAGATGATTCTGCAGGCAATTGAAGCCTTGAATGACAAGAATGGTTCGAACAAATCCTCCATCTCGAAATATATTGAATCAACCTATGGGGAAGTGCCGGCCGGGCACAATACCCTCCTCTCTCACCACCTCAGCAAGATGAAAGATAATGGGGAGCTGGTGTTCTGGAAAAACAACTACACAAAGCCAGATCCCAATGCACCTCCGAGGAGGGGGCGTGGCAGGCCGCCAAAGCCCAAGGATCCATTGTCCCCGGACACCACCTTGACCTCACCAAAGGGTAGGGGCCGCCCGCCTAAGGACCCGGAAGCACCCCCAAAGCCTCCCAAGGTTAAGGTGTCTTCAGGGAGTGGGAAGCCGAGAGGGCGGCCAAGGAAGATGGCAAAGCCTACCGGAGGTTTGAGTGGCTCGACGGCAGTGGAAGAGACAATGCCGGTGAGGCCAAGGGGTAGGCCTCCAAAGGCGAAGGATACATTGAGTGCTGGGGTTAGTGTTGGGCAGTAGGGTTCTATTAGTGCAGTATTGGTAAGTTTAATGCGTCTAGCTCCCCCTCATTGGCAGAATCGAATGTTAATAACTTCGGGATCGGAGAAGCAATCGGAACAGGCTCCGCGTTTATTTCGATGGCGATCGAATCCGACGTTTTGTGTTGTTAGTTTAGCTGCTGTGTCTTTTGTCTCAACTGTTTAGCTTGTACAATGTGTTGCAGTTGTTTGGTTTCTTAGGTTTGAGAGGGGATGTGACTGCTGCTAATTCTGATTGGAATCTCATTTCATTGTTGTGATCTTATAAGATATAATTGTTATGCCTAAATTCTTTTTCTTTTTTGGGTGTGGATTGTTTGCTTAATGCTAGTGCCATCCGAACACTCTTTCTTATTTTTTACACACTTCTCTTAATTTTTGGTCGTCGGGTCTAATGAATTAAAGAATATTAGTGGCAAAAAATTAACAAGGTGTGTATGAGGTAAAAATAGGTGTGTGAATAGCATTATCCTTGCTTAAATGTGCTTTCAAAAAGGCTAATTTGGGTTATCCAAGCTTGATCTGAAAGTGGGGTTGCAGTTTGATGTTATATCAAGGAGAGCGGAAGTCGAAACAGGACTTTTAGTGTAGGTGAATGCTTTTAAATTTTAAATCACTTGGATTACAATTTTTTTAGGTTTAATATAATTCTCCGAATGTTTCTTTATCTAGTTTAGTAATTTTATTCTTTTTCTTCCTCAAATGATGATATCTACTTTCATGGAGTAAAGAAATTCTAAATTGGGTGGAGCACATTCCTCAACTAATGTAATTACGCTCACGTTTGGCTATTCTTAAATGGTATAATATTAGTGATATTTTTCGTCATTGAGTGAGAGGTTTAAATTCGACTTTCATACAATGTGAGTTTACCATAAAATTATTGATCATATTTTTGGCTTAGGCCCTCACTCTCAATATTGTTGTAAAAAATAAAAAAAATTAATCAAGTACAAATGGCCAAACAAGCAATTTTTCTTCTATGATACATCCCACTAAGTAATCTAGAATTCACTGGCTAAATCTTGCATATAGAAATTCAATCAATCCTTGCAACGGTTAAATCTTTTACATAAAACCCGTAACACCAAGCGGTACGTATCATTGTAGCCGTACCCATCTAAAAGACCTATTTTTTTTTATTACATACGACATTATCTATGTTAAGGAGTGTAAGGTATCAGCTAAGTCTCACAATGAGCTAGCTATAATAATTTAGTTCGAATTCACCTTTAAAAGGAATTGAACCTAACCTCTCACTTACAACTATAAAAAAAATATTACTAAACCGTAATACTAATAACTACAATACCATACTTTTGTAGAGTGGTTGCTATACATTATTTATGGTGTCGTAGTCTCATGGCTCTTTTAATTGTTGGTGATACGTACTATTGTAGCCGAAACCATCTACATGACCATACTTTTTTAATACATACAATATTATTTACACTGTGAAGTGTAGGTTAAGCCTCACAATGAGTTAGCCATAATAATTTAATTCAAATTCGTCTTTACAAAAAAAATTGAACATGATCTCTCATTTACAAATAAAAAAAATACTATTAAACCGTAATATTAAATGATTACAATATCATATCATTGCACAGCATGGTTGCTATGCATAATTTATGGTGTCGTAGTATCATTACTATTTATCTATTGGCGTGTCTCTTTCCTGAAGGTCTTTTGCCCACAGTTGGCTGACTTCATGTGGGGGCTCAAAGTGGAAGGAAGCCTCTCCACAATTGGCCAGATTTTTTGGCACATGTGGTTGGTATCTTTTCTTCACTTTATTCTTGGGTTCAAAATCAATGCAATTAAATAAAATTAATTAAAGGTTTCGTGATGCATATCCTTCTTTAGTGCTCTGCTCATATAGAAAGAACCTGGATCCTCTTCGGATCTTGTTTGTAACGATTTCAGGAATTCGTGAATCATATTCGTTCATCGTATATCGTGTGGTCATAAATTATTTTAAATATTTTTATCTAAAATTAAATACAACCAGTATCTGACAAAAACTAACATCACGATGTACGATGAACAAACACAATTTAACGAAAAGCTTCCAGTACTATTCACTTTAACGAAAAATCATATTTTTACACTAAAAAGTCAATCATGGTACTATTCACTTTACCCTTTATTTTGTCATTTTCGTTAAAACTTAAAGTTTTCAAGTCTTTTTCATTAGTTTCCTTATTAAATATTGTTGAGTAAGATATATAACTTCAACCACAAATCTAAACTTCTTTTTTGTCACAAAAAGCAATATCTATCAATTTGATTTCCGATTAACAGGGGAGAAAATCGAACTTCGAACAAAGATCAAATTCATAACATTGTGCAAATCATTCATTATGGTCATATTATCGAATAAGGCATTCCACAGTAGTTTTAGTAAGTGTCATACTTATGTATAGAAATTAAGCAACTTGAGTTTGTTTTTATAACACTACTAATACACTACTGTGAATTCAATATATTGATCACACTCATAAGTTTAGTATATCGAATTCATGAGTTCAATATATTGATATGTCACTCAAATTTTCGACTCATTGTAGGAGTGTGATTCTTATATGAGCTTAACATATTGGTATTTTTGTCAATATATTGGTGCTACGCTCACTTTTTTGGCCAATAATATATTGTCATGTAAAGAGAAACTTAAAATATGTTAATGTATTATTGCATGGAGACGCCACAATGACAGACAACCGGGAATGAAGCAGGGTAAAGACCAGATCTTGACATTTCCAGCCTTCAGAGTATTGCATATGCAATGTTTTTGTAGGCTATAGAAATTCAAACATCCTCTGGTGAAACATTCAAACCTCCAAAAAATAGCAACTGGTAAAAAACTGCTCAAAAGAACCATATAGAGAGTGTCAAATAACAAACGCAATAAATATAAAAGTTACCTAAGATCTATACAGTTTTACTATTTACTGCAACAGGACTGAGGACAGCCTCAAAATTTCTACACATCACTTACGATAACTCACCTTGAGTAATGCTAGACGCATTTACAGAGTCAAAAATAAAATGGAAGTTCGTTCTTCATTCCGAGGTTAGCCACTGATGCGTACAAAACAGCAGTATGGGGTCAAACCATACTCTTGAATTGCAATGGGAAGGCTACAGTTGTTCAACTTGCACTGAGAATCCACATTGACACCTCTTTGTCAGCACCAAGTTTCCCTCATCAAAACTCTGGTTTTCGGTCAAGAATACATGCTCGTGATCTTCAGGCATGGAAGCTGATGGATCAGCTGTCCTCTTTTCAGGCACATTTTGCCGGCATGCAAGAGATTGCTTATCATTCTGACGATCATCAACCTGTACGTCTATGTTGCTATTCACCTTGTTGGCGTCAACTGATGCTACAGAAGAGGGGGAGTCCCCATAGCGGTTGTTTAACCTTTGTCGAGTTACAATCGAACAGAGAAGCTGATACCACCGAGAAATAGCCTGCCCTTCGTTTCTTTTCTTTTCTGCAGCGTCTCTTCTTTCCTCTTCCTCTGCATATGCCTAAAGAACAAGCGACCCACAAATTTGGTCAAGATTATCTACGTCAAATGTGCTGGCAAATTAAAAAAATTCATAACATAAACTCCGAAGTATTGATAATGTTATAGTATGGTTTGGAAATTCGAAAACTCAAACAAAATTCAAATGAATCACAATGAAAATATAAACTTATCAAGGACCACAGTCCACTCAAAAGTAGCAAAGTACTTTACCTCCAATATTGCATCCTTGAACTCAGAGCAGACTACTATACCATCAAAGACAGGAAACGATTGACCGTTTTTATATTCAAAACCAACCATGGCGGGAGCATAATCAATTTCCAGTCTCTTGGCAACATAAAACAGCCTCGGCAACCTCAAATGCACAGTCCCTGGCGGAAGGCACTTCTCAGACCATACTTCTACATTACCATAATCATTCTATATATCAAAAATAGCATTTGTCAGTAACAATAGAATGCTAAACTTCTCCCCTGTGCATAAAGACAATTTAGTCAAATGGAAGGAAAAGCGAAGTACTAACAGCCACTTGCAGAGTAGAAAAAAAAAGAGAGAGTAAATATTGAAACAGAAGAAGATAATGATGCTCAATCCATAACCCATGTACACTTCCAATGTGAATGAACATCCGCAGAAAATTATAGGTAAATCACCTTTGGCACTATCCCATTAACAGCATGAGGCAGATGCAATGGTTCAAGTTGCCACTTCCCATAAAGTTCAAGAGTTCGTTTTGAATTACCCCCAACAAAATCCTCAGATTCAGGTACCTGTGCCTTTTGGACTTTTGGAGAACGTTTCAACTCCTGAAAAAGAAAAACGGAATGGGAGGTGAGGAAGTGAATATAAGGAAAGGACAATGAGCAAAGAGTAAAAGAGTTAATGCATCAAGTACTCCACAAACTATCAAGTATCAACCAAACCAGACCTTCACAGGATGCTCATTGGTTTTAACTTGTAGCCCCTCCCGCAGCCATCTTTCTCTTGTCTTTAGTGTTTGCACACATGTCCTAGGGTAAACTGGATGACCAGAACAAAAACCCAAAACAGGGCCATTCGGATGAAGTACCTGATCCCTTGTAAGCCATTTTTCTATAGCATATAGTTGATGGTTTTTATAGGCCTGCATATGGAAGTTCAAATGTTCAGCAAGAGAAAACTAGCAGCTGCACAACTGGAACATCATTGTAATGCAACAATATCAATTCACTATACCTGCTGATTAGTTGGAAGAGGCTCAGTTAAGGCCCTAGTTTCCAACTCCATATCCTCAAGAGAATTTCGGGAAGCATCAATCATAGTTGGATGATAATCCATGGTCGCACCATTCCCTTCTTTCTCCAACTTAACTATGCCACATGTTGCTCTCACCTCTAAAGTTCTCAAGGGTGCCAGTACTGCGTCCCACCATATTGAATTGACTCGTTGGGAAGCTATCTGATACCACTTCAGACAGTACCTGCGGTGTGAACATGTTGGTGAAAGAAGTGGGAGAACAATATTACTAATACAACAACCAAGCCTTATCCCACTAAGTGGGGTCGGCTGTATAATAATATACAGTCCTGCTATCTTGATGTCAGACTCTTAAATAGGAACTGGAATACCACAGGTTAAATTATACTCAAACACAAGTGAAGCATAAGATTTGCACGAAAGCAAGCAAGCACAGTTGAACAAGACTTTCTTTTTGGTAAAGGAAAAAAATAGGAGAGCTAGATAATAACCCAAATTCTCATGCATAAAAACGAAGAATATGAAATCAATTATAGACAGTTTGGCCTGTTGCTTACATCCACCCTCAGTTTCCTGGGAATTTATAAATCCTCCAAATTCAAATATGGATTATGGTAACACCGAAAACCGTACACTCCACTATTAGACAGAAATTTCACCCAAAATCTTTGGGACTCAAGACCAGAAATACACAGCACAATCTAAACACTTCTCTGCGGTGATTGTCACTGGGGAGATTCAAAGGTTTACAAATAAACGCAATGGTATAGATCATATTAGTGAAGTGACCAATACTCTCACTGTTCTAAATCTTCCTCTCCAAGTGAACTCAACCAAGAGGAGAAGGTAAATAGATTTGGTCTCTAGGAATTCTTTCTCAAATCTCAGAGAAATGAAGAGGAGTAAACAGATGAATAACAAGAAACGCTGTTTATAACGTATTTTATCGAAGGTGTGGTCTACTCTGAAAAGATGCGTAACTTCAACCCCAGAAAGTGTCGTCAACTCCTCAGAGCAAAGAGTAGACCGGGGGGTTAAAGAACTAAAATGGTTTTGGATTCTGCCAGGAACAATGAACAAGGGACTACACGTCACTCAACGGACCGGGCCAGTCAACTGGGACTACTGACATCACACAGAGAGAGAAAACATTATGACAATTGGTTGGGGCGAATTATGATTTCAAATGGTAAGAAACCTTGGTCATTTCCTTTCCAGTGGTAAATCATTGTACCCCAGGAATTTAAGAATGAATGGCGTGGATTCACGTCTTATAGCGGAAACATGCACAGCCAAAGATGAAGACCAGATGTTTAAAAGAAGATGGAGAAAAGAGAGACTTTATAGATGAACTTGAATTCAAAAATATAAGATAGGCCTTTAATGTAGTCCATTTCTGCATTCTGAAATGCCTAGAGAACTTAATCAGGTCCAAGCTCAGGACTAAGGAATTTAAACAAGCAAACCATGATGTGGACTTACACTTTTTGCAGTAGGAGGCTAATAGTGTTAGAAATATATGCAACAGTTAAAGAAACTGCTTTTCATAATGGAAATGGTGTATATAGAATCATATATAAAATCAAAGATAACAAACCAACCTGCGAGTCACATCTTTCGCCCCATTCCCAGCAAAAGCAACTGCATATCTCAAAGACGTTTTGCATGCAGCAGCTATGGCTTCAACCTTCTGCTCTCCATCAATAATTCCATTGATAGCATCTAAATGCACCCACTTCCCCTGACAGTATACTTCCGCCCAGTACAAAGGAGATCCTTCTTTTCTCGAGCCAACCGCAGTAGAGATACTCTGGGAGGGGTTTTGTGATTCTTCACAAACAATTCTTTTCATTCTTTTCGGGTCAGGGAAATTTGCAAAATTTCCACTCAAGTCTTTCTGACCTGAACCCATTTCTCTATCTGCAGTCAGCACTGCTGTGGCAGAAAGAGCCATTTGCAACTGCATTTCGAACTCATGATCCCCTTTCCTCTTTGATCCCAGAGATTTCTCATTAACGGTTGCTTGAGAGATGTCATATCGTGTTGCAGAAGTATCTGACAATTTATCATTCGTCACATAAGCAATACCAGAGCTTGTGGGAAGAGTATTGTTTCTTGTGGGGTCCTTACTTTCGCTTGAACACGCCCGAGAAGTTCCATAGACATTGCCACTCGTATTACATGAAAGTGATTTGGCAGGAGAGACAGAGACCTTTTGTCTAGCCACCATTGGGGTCGAAGAATTGAATATTCTCCTACTCGATCTGCTTGCATCTTCACTAGAATATTCAGTCTTGCCAGCTTCTGGTTTTAAAGAGGCAACATCCAAAACCGAGACGAACCTGTCAAGAAACCAACAGAGTTCAACAAGAATGAACTTTACCATATCTAAACGTTGGGGAAGAAGAAGGGTAACCAAGAAAATCAGTAACTTGCAAATAAAGAGATCTGCGGAAGTGCAATAACTAGACAATAAGAACAGCAATTTTCTAAGAGATCTTAGGCGAATATTGTATCTAATTTTCAATGAGGGAAAAATGGAGAAGCATGGAGTATGCCTCAAAATTAAAAGTCTTCAATAAGAATGGCTTTTTCTTTTTCTCTTTTTACTCCGAAAAAGCACCATCACAGAAAAGACAACCTATCATGTGTGCAAACGCACACACACTTAAAATTCAGACTAAAGATAATTATACTTAAAAGAACTGATTATCAGCCGGACTATAAAATATTATCAGTTTTGTCATAATTGATATGATATCATACCGGGTTGTCAGATTTAATGCTCTGAAGAGTGCCACAGACAAAGCAGCAATCTGCAACAAAAATGACATTAGAAAATTAGTAGAAAACAAAGCAATATTAAAGCAATAAATAAAACATTTGTAAATGAAGACTAAATCTTGATCATAGACTCCAAATGTTCATAAGTACCAGTCTACATCCAGCACCAGTGACTAGGTTTACATAAGATAACTGAATTCAGATGGACTCAGCCACATTTAAAACCCTTAACTGAAATGATATTAGGGAAAAACTGACCTCTTCTTGAGTTCCTTCATGAGTTTCAAGGGCAAATTTCAGACCCGAAGAAAATGGCCTGCTCACACTTGTACTTCGAACACGGAAGTTACTTTGAAACTGCAAATTATATGTGAACGAACCAACAAAAATAGAACAATCATATGCTAATCTACAAGTCTGCATGTATATAAAGTAAAATTAAAGACGTACCCAGAAGACTAGAGGACTAAAATCCTTTGTAGTACGGTTTTCAACCTTGGATGTATTCAGCACGTGTAGTGGAAGCAGAGAAAGTAAAGCTGCCTGCCACAGTAATCAAATTTCCTCAGGAAGAAGTGGCATAGGTTCTTTTTCGTACCAAAAAATAATCAAGAGAAAGATTCTCTTCCACTCTCCTCAATTACTAATACTATTTAACAAAAAAAAAAAAGAAAAAAAAGAAAACCTGAATAAGAGCATCATCACAAGCTCTATCAATCAACCTTCCCCGTGCAAGTAAACAAAGTAAATGAACCCTATGAACAAGCTCAGCCAGTTCCTGCAAGAAAACCAGAGAACTTCGGAATCTTTTAGCATAAAAAAGTTGTCATAACAAAGATGCCAATGTAAATGCTAAATGAAAATCTTTGATTCACCTTATCTTCAGCAGAAGCCCGATGGATACGTTTCTTTCTTGTAGAATCTGGCGTCTCATTTAATTCAATAGTCACTTCATGATCACCAGCGAAATTAGAAATGGGTATTGAACCCTCTTCCCAATCTGAGTCATCCAGTTCTTCCCTAATGTTTGTGGAAGTGCATCCAAAGCTTTCCCCATCAACTTTCTCTTCTGCAGAGACCTTTCGCTTTGCATCTTTACTACAACCCTCAGATTCCAAAATATTCCCTCTGACTCTTGAATCGACATCTTTGTCTCTTTTTGGCTCACTCTCAGGCTGAAATATAAACAGCATAAGACAAACCCTCCACTTTTATAAGTATTTGATTGATTTTCCGAAGTATATGTGCTCATATAACGGGGACAAACCTTTCCGATTGAATCACATGGACGCAGACTATTGTTAGATTTCCTTTTCCCAGTTTTATTGGCATGCCCCAGAAGTTTGCTGACAGCCTCATGTGATATGTCAGCAAGAGTTCCTGAAATCAAGATTAAGTGCTAACTACAAATCCATGACATAATTTGTTGAGGCTCCCTAAGCAGAGCACAGTTTTAACCAACAATAGCATTAATTTCACGGATGTGCATTGCCATTAAATGACTCTAAGTGTCTTCTGATGCTTTCCTTCAACGTGCAATGCAACAAATATACAGGCGTCACACTCAGAGCAAAAAATGCAACTAAGCAAAAAGAAAACCAAAAAAAAGGCAACCAGAAGCATGTGCTAATCTCAATGCATATGCACCGCATAAGTGCAAATGTACTTCAATGCATATGCACTGCAGAAGTGCTAATCTCAATACCTAAATTCCATTTTCATACATGTGCTGTATCTCTGGACTCTAATCAATTAATTAGCTTTCTGAAAAACTAAAATAACAACACTCAGCTGAACTCAAACAGGAAGTAGACACTAATGTTTAATTCAATTCCATCTCACTAAAATTCATAAAGTCTTCAAATTTCAATTTCTCCTCCTTTCCGGAGGCATGGGGCCAAGTTGGCTAGAGCAGTGTGCTCCACCCTCTTCACCCAAGTTTGAATCCCCCACCTCGTAGTTCAGAAGAATTTAGTGTAATTATCCTATCGTTTGTCAAAAAATAAAAAAATTCTCCTCCTTTCCTCCCCCACAAATCCTCAGCAACCCAAATAAGCAAAGATTCTATTAAAAAAAACAGAAACACCAACGAGCACTCCGAAACGAAATCAACCAACCCAGAAGTTTCTTGTGGATTATCTTTCCTCCACAATGCAATATACTGTAATTAAGTATAAAACGACAGCCATTCTGATCGTTGCATCGTTGGTTAACCCCAAATTGAAGTTTTTGGCTTTTTCATTTTTCTGCTTACTTTCTCGCAAACCAAACAGAACCAGAAAACAAAACAGAACAACGAGTTTGTAGGAGCGGATAAAGCAATGAGAATCTACCTGATGACGATTGTTTGGAACGGTTCGTCTTGTTTTCGCTTCGCATTTTTTGCAGCTTCAACCGTTGTGAGAGAGAGAGAGAGTCCTCGCGCGTAAAACTGTTGAAGAAAAGGGGGAAATCCTATGAACCCTACTAATTGGCCCTTTGTCTTAACTGTATTTTTATTTTTCGATATAAAAATTTTGGATATCAGAATATAAAATTTTAAAGTACCAATAACAATTCAATTTATTCTTATTATTATTAATTTCTTTCTCACACTACCAAATCTGAGTTCGATATGAAGCGGATGGTAGAACTCCTAGTAGAAAGAGATTTCGCTAACAAAAAAACTTTCAATGTTGCCCCACATCTCTTCGTTTTCCAAATTTTTTTGCGAATATTGGCTTTTTTTTTTTTTTTTTTTTTTTTTTTTTTTTTTTTTAGAAATAGAGGTGTGCTTCCTTGGAATTGCCATTAAAATGTTGTAATAGGATTTTTGGTTGGACGTGAAAGACATCTATTCTTCAAAATCAATTGTTCTTTGCTATTCTCTTATCTTTTTTTTTTTTCTCTAAATTAGACTTCAAAAAAAAAGAGAGCGGTGTGTTAAAAATCACATAAAGTATCAGTAAGAATGATAAGATACACTATGCCAAATAGATTGAAGTTGATACAATAAAAAAATATAATACAAACAAAAACGAAAGATTGTCCGTCATTTTCTTCATATTTTTGCCATGTTACATTTATACATATAATAAAAAAATCTAAAAATTTAATAACCCAACCCTATCAACCACTCGGCCATCTTTCCAAAAGATAATTTCTATTTTATTTTTATTCCGCCCTAGAACACGACATATGAGTTGATACCATCCCCTAGTTCAAACTTGAACCCGATCATATACGTATACTAAATTATTAATACAATTTTTAAAAACTAGGTTTGTGTGTCCTCTTTATTGGTCTTGTAGTGTCTCATTTTTTTTTTTTTTTTTACTAATACAATTGCGTGGAATTAAAAAAAAAAAAAGTTATTTTCTTTGTTATTAGGTTTGTTTTGTTTACATACTTAACTAGTTGTTTATTGATTAACTTGTGCTGCATAATCAAATTTTAGAGATTTTCTTTATGATAAGCAGGTTGGTTGGTGCGCGTTTAAAGGTTATGGACAACGAGAAAAACTTGTGTGGGGCTTTGCTTGCCACTGGATTTTGCTGAGTAGCATTACAATCCAATTAAAACTTGCCACATGGCAAGTCTTAAATATTATCTTTTATCATTCTTTTATATTTAAAATTCTCATAATTATTTTTCCTACTAATTAATATTAATCATGAGATTAATTTAATGTATATTTTTCTTCTCCCTGTCCCTCTTTTTATTCCCAAATTTTCCCTTTTGGTACTTTTATATTTTGCCGTAGAAGTCTTCAATTTCTTCTCTCTCTCCCACTTCTACCATCATGTTAAAGATGGATAATCAACCAAAATAGTTGTACTTCAACCAAAATAAAGTGAAGGATAACCAATAAATTGTGAAAAGATCAACTCGATTGTATGGAGTGAGTCTGCAAGATTGTATTTAGAGTTTGCTACAAAATATTCTAATCCTTTATAGGAAAAACATAAACACGCAAATTACAACTCAGAGATATATAAAACAGGATGAGCTGTTGGGCAATGAAATTGTGCTTATAATTGAAAAAAAAAAAAAAATTAATAAACAGCTTTTGTAAAAATAAAAAAAAATAAAAAAAAAAACGAAAAAAAGAAGTATAGGTTTGGAGAAGATGACTTTGTTTTTGCCCCATATTCTTATGAAGAAAGGAAATAAAGAGGGGGAAGAAGACTGCACACGGTAGAGAAAACTAGGGAAGAAAAATAAGCGAGAATGAGAAGAGGAAAAAAAAATGAAAAAAAAGGAACAAACAAATTTTGTTAAACATCAATCCTGACACACCCCGACCGAGATCAAGGCGTGCTGGGCGTCACGCGGAGGTGACGTAACCATGTGCACAGTGCGAAAGCTAATAAAACAATAATGGAAACAGTAATACGAATAAATAAAAACTGGCATACAAAAGATGGTAAAAATAAGTGCTAGCGTAAGTGAGACACAAGTTCAGAGCAATAAGCCTAAAGCAGTCCAAACGAAGATAACGCAACAACAGTACACCCGAAGGTGGCCCTACGCTGGTGATCGTCTGTCAGAAATGCCGAGAAAGCCCTCTGGGAAACCACCAAACCTGCTAGACAACTAGAACCTGGAGGGGCGCAAAACAAAAGCGTGAATGGGCAAAAACAAAGTTTTTCGAAAACCATTTAACAAATAAGTTCTAACCCCTCGCCGTAAAACCTGTATACTTCCCAGAAAATAAACATATGTACATATATATATATATATACCAATAATGCTCCAAGATATGCCATGCCAAATCTCACAATGAAATGCAAGTGCTCAGGTGAAAATCATATCAATATCATATAGTCTGGCAGTCGGAGTCACCTAACGTGACCTGTACGGCTGAATCTAGAGCTCAAATCTCAATCTCAATAACTAAACCTGCCCACGAGTCGGAACCACCTAAAGTGGTCTGTACGACAAGCCTGGGTGTAATACATATAAACGCTCTAGTGCTACGATCACGTGAAGGTTGTGCGAATAATCGAGGGTCACCTACGAGTCGGAACCACCTAATGTGGTATGTACGACAGGACTATGCACCTAACTTGGATCCAAGCTGAGCGTGTGGTGCGGAAGGTGAACATCACGTGAATGACTGTGTCCTACTCTGGGCGGGAGCACTAACACCGGGGGTGCAGGTTATGAGCTCTCTAAGCATCTCAACTCACCACTGAATGTAAACATGAATAACACTTACCTGGCACTTACCTGTGCGTCCACAGCACCCAATATGCATATGTATATATATACCACTAATAATGCAACTAATGATACATAAATAACGCTAATATAATGCATGACATAGGGCAAATGACAATTCAAATCAATTTCTGGGAAAATATAAGTATATAGGTATATACGGAAAACCAAAAGCCCACTCACTAGTATGTGGAAGGGTCGTAGCCCCCCTGCCTCGAGTGACCACGCTCGTCCTCGGGATAGGTATCACCTATATGCGAAACAACTACAAAAACGTTAATTTTAAAGCACATAACCAACCTTTTGAAATAACTTCTCATACAATGCTCAAATGGGGTGTATGAATACACCAACGTGATCTACTCAACCTCAGGAACATCCCCATATTTTTAAAATAATTTTTCACCGCCGCAAACGCCCCCACGCGCCGACCAAGGCACGTCCACACGTGCCGGCCAAGCGCAGGCACGTGCCTTGCACGCTGACGGCGTCAACTGACGCCGTAGGGAATATTTCGTCAGATTTAACAGATTCTGTCAACGGCGTCAGGAATATTCCGTCGTCTTCTCCGGCACCAGAAAATCGGGAAAATTTCAAACTTCGATATCTTCTTCGTTTTTCAACCAAATTTCACAAAACTGGTACCAAAGTGAAGCTTAGAACGAGAGGAACACAATCATACCACTTTCAAGTGCTAAAAACCACGAAATCTCACCTGTAAAATCAACCCAACTCCGGCCAACTTCGAAACTAGTAATCCCGACGTCCAAAACCTTCAAACGAACCACCCCGAGCCTCCTAGGGACCTCACCAAGCTACCTACAAGCTTGAAATTCCCTAAAACGTGAGAAATCACGTGTGCATGAACAGTACCCGAAATCGAGCATCGTGGATTCGACGTGAAAACGAAGGTGTTCTTACCTGAAAAAGGTATGGTTGGACTCCTACAAGCCTCACGAGCTCGAATATGTGCTTGGATTCCACGATCTGTGAAGGTTTGATGGGTGTGTGGGTGTGTCCGTACGTTTCAAAGGTAATGGGAAGGGAATGGGGACTCGGGACAGTGTGCAGGAAACAGGAGGAAAGGTTGTGGTGTGTGGGAAAATATGTGTGGCCTACAACATGCCAACCAAACTCAAAAACAACCAATAAACGTAAAGAAATCGAACTAGGGGCAAAATAGTCTTTTCACACGTACGTTTCAATATTTTAGGGACGGGCTGTCACAAAGCCTGTGTTAGAATATATATATATATATATATATATATATATATCACAGTTTTATTTCATTATAGATGGAGAAGATGGTTTATTTTTTTTTTCCCATTATTCTTATGAAGGAAGGAAATGCACAGAGTGGGGAAGAACCCGGCACTGGCAGAGAGAAAATTTGAGAAGAAAAAGGGAAGACAGAGGAGATCAGAGGAAAATTGAAATCTTAAATTAATCTTATATCAATTAATAGGAAATATAATTATGAAAGTTTTAAATATTAAAGAAAAATAATAAAAGATAATACTTAAGACTTGCCACGTTGCGAGTTTTGATTGGATTGTAGTGCCACTCAACAAAATCCAGTGGCAAGTAAAGCCCCACACAAGTTTTTCTCATTGGACAACACCTCCCAACCCCGCCCTCCTGTTGCCATCCCTATTTGAAAGTAACATTAAGATTTTCTTTTGAAATAGATTAAAACGCATATTTTTGACAAATTTTAAAATGCATGTCAAAATTTAACTTAAAAATTATAAAACTAAAAAAGTTATTAAACCAAATACAAGACTGAAGATAATAATGATCAAGAATAACAAATCTGCAGTTGTTACATTTGCTTTCTTATATAACATTACCATATGGGCGCACATAAAGCGTGTGAATCGGTTCATTTTTTATTTTATTTTAAAGGAATGATAGAGAAGAGAATGAGGAGAGGCTTGTTTTTATTTTTATTTTAATTAGAAATATGTTAGAGTCACAAGCAAGTGATGCATTAAAAAACAAAAGGATAAAATTTTGATCTTGTGAAATTACATTATTGTCTATGTTATTTTGTTTATATTCAGTTTTGATTAGAGAGAGGTGTTTTTTTTTTTTTTTTTTTTTTTTTTTTTTTTTTTAAAAAAACAAACGATATTATTTACATTAAAGGGATGAGGATGGATGGTCTAAGCATTGGTTCACATTCGTCTTTTGACGAGTATCAAATTAAAGATCTCTTACTTACAAGTGAAGAAGAATATCACTAGATCGTAGTACTAAATGACTGTTTGATTAAATAGTCAGAATAATAATTTTATGAGGTTTTGGTTGACAATGAATGTTGTTTATATGTCCGAACAAAAAAAGAAAAAAATTAGAAATATAACAAAAAATCTTACTAAAGAAGAAATAAATAAAGAATAATGCTATTCACACACTTATTTTTATATTTTATATACTTTTGCTAATTTTTCTTATTAATCTTTTTCAATTTATCTAATCGATGATAGAAATTATTACGAGTGTATCAGAAATAAAAATGGCGGTGTGAAAAGATAAATAAGTAGATATCATTGATGATCTGTGTCCCAACCGCGCACGAAACAGCGTTTCCTCCACAACAAGTGAAAATCCCAAACACCCGCCTTTTCCCTGAACTTACCACAAAACAAGTGAAAATCCCAAGCACCGCCTTTCCCAGAACTTACCACAAAAAGGGCCTTGGGAAACCCTAATTCCTGTCCTCTGTGTTATAAACCTAACCCACTCGTCTTCGTCCACATCTCACACTTCCCCTTCTCACAGCGCCCAGTCTCTCTTCCTCTCGCACTTTCCTCCTCGTTCGTTTATTCGGTTGTCGTAACCGTCTCTTCTCTAATCGTTCTCTGGTATGTTCCCTTCTCTCTTTCTTTCTGTGCCCTAATTCTTTGTTACTGTACACCTTTTAGGGTTTCTGATTTGAAATCTTTGTAATTTTGTAGATTTATTTCTTTGTTCTCGTCGATGCGAAAATTCGCTTTGATTTTAGGTTTTTGCTGATCCGATTTGCCCCTTTTTTGACCTAAATGAGTAATCTTTGATTGCTGTGTGTATAATATGATTCACGAGTTAGATGTTGTCGTTATATATATAATTTTTGTTCTATTTTTTGTAATTGCAGGTTTAGATCTCATTCGTAGCAAAAGGATTTCAATTGTAATATCTTGATTCGATGTCGACCACTTTGGATATGTCGCTTGATGACATGATTAAGAACAGCAGGGGTAATCGTGAGAGAAATAGAGAACAACGTGGTAGGGGTTCTCGTGGCCGTGGAGGACCACGTGGCTCCTTCAATGCTGGGAGGATGGCCGCTGGAAGGATGGCCAGTGGAAGAATTCCAGCTGGAAGAATGACAGGAGGAGTTCGTAGAGGTCCTCTCACGGTGAATGCTCGGCCATCCTCGTACACCATTGCCAAGGCAAGCTAAAAACTGTAGATGTTTAATGATATGCTTGAGAAATGATTTTATATCCCAAATACATGAGGATCTCTTAAACACATAGAAAGTCAAATACGAGAGGATCTGTGACGTATGTTGTTCATGGAGAAGCTCATTTTGGCTCATCTTCTAAAGCGCTATCAACACCCACTGCATATGTACCGTTATCTTCAAGATTTATCTGTACTTGTGGGTTGTTGTGTTATTTTTCTGGGGACTTTGAGGAATGGCGAATTATCTTGTTATCTATTCATAAGCTGACATTTATTTCCCCCATCTGGATCTTTTTCTGCATGCTTTCATCAGTCTACCCGCAGAACCAAGCGTTTCCCATGGCAGCCTGATTTGTTTGAAGACAGCCTTAGAGCTGCAGGGATATCAGGGATTGAGATTGGCACAAAGTTATATGTTTCCAACTTGGACTATGGAGTGACAAATGAGGATATAAGGGTACAACTTGAGCCATGTACTTTCATCTTATGCGCTTTCTTATCGAATTTCTTGTAACGTTCTCCTGAAACATCAACTGCAACTGCAACTCAGGAACTTTTCTCTGAGATCGGAGAGCTGAAGCGATATGCAGTACATTTTGACAAAAATGGTCGCCCAAGTGTGAGTTTTTTTGCTCAGTATTTAAAGTTCTTCCCTCTTATATTCTATCGTAATAGTAATAACAGTTTTGCTTATATTGGGCACTGATTTTTAGTTTAAGATCTTGATATTTGTTATAGATTCTACAAAGTAGTCAAATAAATCAAACTTGTATTCGAAGTCATGGTATTCATTTTAAAATCCTGGTATTTGAACAGATTTGAAACTAGCGTGGTTCAATTGCGTTCAATCCCTATGCAGTTTCCATGTTAGCATGAGTATACATTTTGGAAAGCGTTGCTCTTGTTAGTTTTCTCTTAATCGTTCTAATCCAAATGAGTTCCAACAAACTCTGTATATATCACACCCCTAACTTCATTTGTTTTTACATTGTTTGAGAGACATTGCGCTATGCTTGTCCATTAGACGTTTGATGTTTAATATTAGTCTGCCCTTTGGGCTGGATGGTTCTGCAAAAGCCAGCCGAGGTGCTATTTCCTCGTGTCATGATCTATCTACAACATTGGTATATGTGATACTCTGATATTTGAGCTTGATTTGTATTTTGATGTAGTTTATTTATGTTTTGACTATTGATATGGTTTGTCCATTAGGGATTGTTGGTATTGTTCAGGTCTCTTGTCTGTGGTTATATGTTTTGCATTATTCTTAGCCAGAGTATAATTGTATATGTCCTTTTTACTATTTCATAGACAGGTTACCTTGGTGAACAAGTTTCATTGAGGGAAAATTTCTTCTTGTGTTATCAGGGTTCAGCTGAGGTGGTTTATACTAGAAGAAGTGATGCATTTGCAGCATTGAAGCGGTATAATAATGTTCTATTGGACGGGAAGCCTATGAAGATTGAGATTGTTGGTGCCACTGCAGGGATGCCTATTTCAGCTCGTGTGAATGTGACAGGCATGCATGGAAGGAAGAAAAGGACTGTTGTAATGACGTATGCTTTCTTTTTCCCCTTTCAGATTCTGCTTCTATTATAACTTTTAAGCAACTAATGCAATCATGAGCATGTACCCTGTTATGCATAAAACCAGATATTATTAATTGATTAAATTACACTAGAGATATATCAAGTTGTTGACATGCTTGCATCTATAGGCTACAGAATACAGGACGTTGGAGATGCCCATCACTAATTGTATCAGTCTTAGTGTAAATTCTACCAGTTTTTTTGTCTGCAATTATGGACAATGCCCATCTCCCGTTTACATTATCTAATATCTTACGATGACACCAGGAACATTGTCATTTGTTATTTTCTTTTAGATGGTTTGGTTGAATGTGAATATATTAATATTACCAACAAATTTATTTTACTTGGTATGAATTGATGCGTTCCATTGTGATATCAGTATGTTCCTTAGTCTCCAGTGGGTGGGATTCCCAGGTTATGGGGAGAGGTTCTATCCGAAATCCTCAGAAGTACAGTCTCAATGTTACCATCTATTCTCCCTTTTGTGAAAGTAGGGGGTGGGGAATCGGGAGAGTGCACCTTTGGGTAGATGGTGGGGGTGTCATCTTTTGATCTTTATTTCCTTCCTCATTTAGTTTTGAATTGCAGTGACTCGGAAACTTAGATAGTTCCAGTTGTGCAAACGTTTCTCCTGTCTTCTTATATATCTTTGCATTCAAGTTGCATTCAACTTGTGCAAATCCATTTTTTCTCCAATGGTCACCAGTCAACTGGATCCTTCCTAGGTTGATTTGGCAGCTGGTATCCTGACTTCCAACCAAGGTGAAAATTCTCTATTGGTTGGTTGTACGTGGAAAAAAGACCTGTTACATGTTAATTTCTACGTTGGAGTGTTTTCAGCAAGGAGGGGAGCAAATGGGCCATTTACTTTTTCCTTGCAGATACACTAGACCAATTTAGAACAGATTGTTGCAGGGAATTGGTTGGGTGTGGGTGTGCCAGAAGAACTGTTACTGAGGATTAACTGGGTTATGGTGTTCTGACTGTTGGTTTAGGTGTTTTCTGGGTTTGGTGCTATGAGATGTACTGCTTGTTCATGGTTCTTGTAGTTCCTTTTGTATCTTCTTAGTATAATTCATATTTATTATGACAAATATGTTGCATGTCTCCTTATAATCAGTTGTTTACTTTCCTGGATGTCAGTCGGCATAAAAAGTTTCTGATACTCCATGATTAGTTAGGCTCTTTGTATGTTGCAAGGTGCTGTTACTGTTGGATGAGATAAAGTAAGGATATTTATATCTTTGTTCTCCACTTACACAATTTGTAATGCAGGCCCGGACCTGGTAATGCTGGTGGCTATGCTATGCCTATGGTTAATCGTGGTCCTAGGTAAGATCTTATCTTTTACCTTGTGACGATGCAATTGTGTCTTTTTGAACTATCACTGTCTTATTTTAGTGACGTAATATGCTAGAATTCCAATGTTTGGTGCATTTCTTAAAAAGAACTCTAAACTAAAAATATTAGATGTATATGTTCAGTCATCTTAGATGATGTATTAAATTGTTGGATAAAAATATAATTGGCCTCTGAGCAATGATACAGATAAAGTTGGAAGAGTATTAGCATGCTCGTCCATGCGCAAGGATAGTATGCATAATAATTCAGTATAAATCTGAGGGCCGGTTTATAGGACCACAGTTTAGGGCATACAAGTAAATTATATGTGTTCTATTAACTGTTGAGTTTTATTCAACGGCTTAAAAGTTAGAGCACGGTAATTACTTTACTAAAAGTAGGGTAAAACTTAGGTTTGAAGTGTTTTTTAAGATGGGTGATGAGGTTTCAATTTTCTCATATTGCACCCTAAGGTTTTGTAATTGTATCATTTTACACCTTTTGTCTATTTGAATGTTTAATTCTCCATTAAATTAATGAGATTTTTAGTCAAATTAGTACAGATGTGGCTTATATTATATGTCAACCCAATTACGGCTTCAATGCACACCATGTCATCAATTTGATGAAGATTCAATTATTTTGTTAGACAAAAGGCATAAATTGATACAATTTTAAACCCTCGGGATGTAATGTGAAAAATTGAAAACCGGCCCAATTTGAAATACCTAAACCTAAAGGGTGTAAATTGAGTTAGCCCTTGGAAGTGTAATAAGATCTCAAGTTTTGTAGCATGCACACAGGTAAAAGGGTATAGACTGCAGTCGTATTTTCTCTACTGCTATCTCTGTATGATGTTCTACGGCTGTCTGGTTGCCAAATTGATATTGCTAGTTGGGTATTTTTGGGATGTCAATGAGATGACAAGTAGGTGGTGTGGGATCGTTAAAGATGGACAAGGCTTCAAATGTTGCATTTTTTGGGGGCTGTTGATGGCGTGCTCAATTGCTGTTTTTTTAATTAACTTTGGGAAACTTATGAGTTGAAAGTTGCAGCTCAATAATGACTGCAGTAGCCTGCCTTAGCTTAGAAATGTATGTCACTTAACCACGTAAGAGCAAATCTGTATGATCAATTGAGTTTAGATGGTCGAATTCTTGTTTCTCTGTTTGGATGAACTCAGTAGACATATTTTAGGTACTATGAACTGATTTAGTTGTTTATCAGTGACCTAATTATAGTTTTGTCAAACTGCATTTCTACTTATTTGTCATATCAGAATGCATCTTTCCCTGATCAGACAGTACAGAAATTTCATTGTACAAACTATTCCAATCATTTCTGAGTTGTTTGAAGTCTACTTTGAAATCCCATTTTAACCAGACTTTTTTCTATTATCCTCGTGACTGCTATTTCAAGCCGTGATTACAGTTACAATGATTTTGGATTTTGTAGTAGGAGCAGTCGTGGGGGGAACAGAAATGGTCGCGGCAAACCACGTGGGAGTGGCAACGGCAGTGGTTGTGGACGCGGGCGTGGTCGTGGTGGAGAAGGGAGGAAGAAGCCTGTGGAGAAGTCGGTTGATGAACTCGACAAGGAACTCGATAGCTATCACGCAGATAACATGCAGGGTTAGTTCAAAACTGGAGCTGTGGAACTTTGCTTGCTGGTATCAGTCAGTGTTTGAGCTATGGTAGCTGTACAAAATATGACGGTTGTGATTTTCGGGATATAGACTAATTTCTGCTTGGATGTTCTCTAATGCTTTTCATCATAGGCCAGCAAATTTAGAGGAAGCAAAATGTTGGCTTGATTTGGAAGTTGTTTTGTTGGTTGGTAGCATTTTATTTTGTGTAAAACGATGCTTTAATGTATGTTCCTATGATTTTGCTAAATGAGATAAATTAGTTGTGTATATTGTTTTTGCTAGATCGCACCAATCACCCAACTTTTCGTTTCATCTTAGACCCAGTTTTATGGGTTACATTATGAATTTACCCGATGCGGGAAGTGCATTTGCCGTTACAGAGTTGTGGAATGTCGTTGTCGGAATTTCTTCCCGGGTGCAGATGGGTGTGGCGTGGTAACGGGTTTAAAGCGTGGCAAAAGAGATGAATATGAAGAACGGGAGTAAATTAGGGGTGGGCAAATGGGTAGTGGAACCTTGGGTCGGGGCGGGTAATCTAGGTTCGGGGTGGGTATGGGGCGGGTTCTAATTTTTTTGGAGAGTAAACGGGGTAGGGCGAGACGGGCCGAGTTCAAATATTGAGAAGAACGGGACCCCGGATCGGCCCTTTTCTTAGTCCATCATCTAGGATCCCATCCCCTAGTTTGTAACTCGACTCATCTCCTCCCACCCACACTCTGTCACTTGTCTTCTCCTCCTCAACCGCGACGACATCAAACTCAAAACCGCCGCCACTGTCGCACCACCCATCTCTTGATTTTCCTCCTCAATAACATCCCAAACTCAGAGAACCCAGGTCCAGAACCACGACTGCTTGATTAGCTCGTCCTCAACAACATCACGTTGAACTCTACAGTCCCAAGCAAAGAGGACAAAGACCCCCATCATCACACCTCGAGAATGTCAAACAACACCATCGTCAACGCCATGCGAATCGAAATCGACCACCATGCCCTCTGTTCTTAGTCTTCCAGTGTCTCCTCTCATATCTTAATTTTCTGCAAGATTGGGCATCTGGCCCATCTGGGTTTTCATTAATTTGCAGGTACAGTGGGAAATCTGAGATGGGGTTTCTTTTTCTTCTTTTTTTTGAATTTGTTGTGGAGTTTAGACTTTAGTCTCATCCTTCTTCGATTTTGTTTCTAATGTTTAGATTAAGGAAAAATTGAAAGACAATGTCTCTTGCATGTTGTTATCTATGTAGGGATCTTGCAATCGAAGGGTATAAACCTAGATCCCTTTTGTTGATTTTGAAAAGGAACTAGGGACAAAGTGATTAATTTTGAGTCTACTATTGAAATGGTATAAACCTAGATCCCTTTGTTGATTTCGGATAAATGGTGCCATGATTTTATATGTATGGATCCACAAAGGGAAGTACATACAAGGCGGTGATGGAGTCCGAGTTTATTGTGATGGTGAAGCAGCTAAAGGACTCGAGGTACTCGAGAATGGAGGAGTTTAGGAGACACGTGGACTTGCTAAGGAAGCTGAGGCACCCACACTTGGACCCATAGGAACTGGCCCGTTTCAAAAGGGTCGGGTTAGGTTCGGATCCCATTTTGAAAAATCCAAAACCCGCCCCGCCCCATTTTATTTACAAACAAGTTCGGTCCAGTTCCTTCAATTTTGAGCCCGGACCTGCCCAGCCCATGCCCACCCCCTAGAGTAAATAAAGAATTGTTTTCGACAAGTAAATGGAGGGCAGAAAGTTGAATGTAAACAAAACCACTTAGGCCATCTGCAACCGAATGAGGGCCAGAGGGTTCGTTGTAGCCCTATAACCCTCGGAGAAATTAATATTTTAATGAACAATTCCAGGCCATATTTCTTACCATCTCCAACCGAGGGGCTAAGGGGTCATAGGCCAAACATAGCCTTGTGACAAAAAACCATCTCCAACCGAGGGGGCAAAAGGGTCATGGGGCCAAACATAATTTATTATTTTAATTGAATTAATATGGTTACTTAAATTAAACTACCTCAATAATTTTTTGAGATGGAATGTCAATAATTTGCTGAGTTGGAATCTCAATTATTTTACGTCTCGGATTTCGAGTGCCATGTGTCAATATATAAGTAATTTTGTAGATTTTTTGTTGATAAGGAATCTCAATAATTTTACGTCTCGGATTTCGAGTGTCATGTGCCAATAAGGAATCTCAATAATTTTACGTCTCGAATTTCAAGTGTCACATGTCGATCTGTGAGTAACTCTCCAGATTTCTTGTCGATATGAGTGCGATGGCTATATTGATGGAGAATCTAATGACAATCAAGATGATCCAAATAGGTCAAGAAGGGCTCGTGCAAAAATATATGGTGGGCCTAATTTGGATTTCGATCTAAGAACTGGTAATATCTCGTTAAACGAGTACATGAGGCACAATAGGATGATATGTTCGTGTGCCATATAAAAGTACCTACAACATGATCTTGTTGCATATCTTTGGGCCAAAAGAAGCATGGAGTAGACATTTAAGTTTTATGTTACTTAATATCATTTAATGTTATTTTATGTTGTTAAATATATTTTTTAATGTTGTTTAAGTTTAATGTTATTTAATGTTGTTTAATGGCTTAGATAGTTATAGGAAAAAAAAATTAGAATTTTTAATTTTTTGTTTTTAAATCAAATTAAACGGCTAGAAGACATCAACAAGTAGCCATTGGAATTCAAAATGCTGGACCAACCCTGGCTGGTTGTCTAGCTGGTTTGGGCCAGCCGGTTGGCCCGATTCTCCAATTATGGCTCGGTGGGCCCACGAGCCCTTTGATCTTGTCTTCAGTTGAAGACGATTTTTATGTTATTTCCGGCTATTTTCGACCTTATAGTCATCTAGCAAGATCGGTTGGAGATGACTTCAGTTTTGATGACACTGGTTAGTGGTTAGCACACTATTCTCCGCAATTTTTCAAAAGAAATCCTGCTGTAGGCTACAGAGCCCGTCCTATAATTTTTCAGTCTATGAAACGGGGCCCACTCAATTCTTCCAGATTGTACCGGATGCTTCTTGCCTTCTAATCCCCACCGTCGAACACAACGCCGCACTCAAATATTCAAACTCCTCGGCCTTTCCCAGCTCTCTATCCGTCTCCGGTCTCCTCTTCATCCCAAAAAAAAAAAAAAAAAAAAAAAAAAAAAAAACCCAAACCCTAAGAACACAAATTAAAAATTCCAGAAATAGTTTTGAGGGAAAAAAAAAAATGTTTGGGGTCGTCTTCCCGAATCACAGCTTCCCAATGGACATCTCCTCCTTCTCCCAAATCGACACCTTCCACTGGATTCTCGACATGAACACCCTCGTCGGTAAGTTTTCCAAATTTCCGCTTTTGTTTTTATTACGAGCGATGTTACTATTCTAATGTAAAATATGGCGATGGAGGGTTGAGCCGGGACGAAGATGAAGACCCATCACCACGGCAATCCACCGCTTTTCTTACCTTTTTTTTTTTTTTACTTCCAATATTTTCATTGGCGCAGTTTATCAATCTAGCGTATGGTTTTTCTAATGTGCACAGGGGAGGTGTACGATCAAGTCCGCGAGCTCTGCATATTCCTCTTAAACAACTTCACACTCCCGCCGGACAAAGCCCTAGCCGTCTACATCCAGTCCCCGGGCTCCGCTTTCTTCTTCTGCGGCGCCGTCACCGTGGCTAGGCCTTCGGCGGTGCTTTCTCTGCCCTGGCCCGAGCCCGGCGGCCAGCTCCAGCTCACAGCCGACGCGACGCCACTGTCGGCCAAAATCGGCGTGTCGGTGGAGGACCTGGCGACGCTGCCGTCGCTGGATGTCACCGCCGAGAAGCGAATCGAGCGGCTGGCGATGAAGGTTGGGGAGAATCTATTCAATTTCATGCAGTCGTTTTGCGGCGTGGATGGGAGCAAGCTGGTGGTGCCGATGGACATATTGGACCGGTGGTTCAAGAAGTTTCAGGAGAGGGCTAAGCGCGATCCCGAGTACTTGAAAGGCTTTGCTTTATAATTTTGTAAGCTCTGCTCTCTTTTTTGTTTTTCCTTTTTTGAAAGCTTGAATTTTTCGGTTTGTAACTGTAGTGTGTTTTTATGAAAATTACAACTTGATTTGGGGGTTTTTTCTCCATCCAATTCCAATTCCAATTCCATCTTAGGTAGAACATAATTTTCGAATGCGATTACTCTGTTATTATGTTTAATTCCTATGGTTTGAATTTGACAGATTAGAAAATTATGTTTAATTCCTATGGTTTGAATTTGACAGATTAGTTATTATGTTTAATTCCTATGGTTTGAATTTGACAGATTAGAAACTGCTTATAGCGAAAATTAGACGGTTTTTTTCTCACTAGAAAAATGCGTGGAAAACCAGTATTTGAGTGTGAATTTAGGGCTGCGGCAAGGAGCTGAACTAGGCTTTGTAGGAGGAGTAAGAGATGAAACTTATCCCAATTGGTAGACTATAAACTATAACTTAATAGACTATAAACTAAAACTTTGGGAAAACCTCTTGTTTCTACCTCATGGGGATTGTATTTCCTCACCAACTCAAGATATGGTTATTTTCAGGTGTTAGGCAGTAGAAGAATAGATCGATTCGGGTTCTGAATTAGAAGCAATGCAAATTTGTATAGAATTCCAGCAGGGTGTGCAGATGGAGTTGAATGCTGGTGACGATAATGGTAGCTTGTTTGAGTGGTGGTTAGGAATTTTGAATGCCAGTGCTGAAAAGTACGGCATTATGGATGGTATATGTTTGTTAGTTTGAATTTGATTGCGAGAAACCGCCTAATCAGAGATCTTTGCCGGAGTTGTTACTTTTCTGTTCCCTTTAGAAGTAATGTCATGTAAACTACGTTTTGATAAGAAGCTCAGGCAAAAACTCAATGGAATGGAATGGAGTAGAGCTCAGCCAAATTTTATGATTAAGATTATAATATGGTTGATTTAGGAGACACCAACAGCTTTCGATGTTGTACTACCCGGAGATGAAACCAGTTTTCGGTTTGCTTGAAACGTTTTTATTTGAACAATGGTCCCGTTTGGTGTCTAGGACTGGATTGGAATGGATGAACCTATAAATTCGAGGTATATTGAAGGTAGAGGCGAGGGGATTAAAACATGAATGAAAATCCTGCCTAAGTCCTACTGTTTTGGAGAGGACTGGAATGAACAATTTTTTCTTCTTGAGCATTCAATCCCTTAGCTCCAAGTTGGCCACAATTTTTTCCTTTTTTCCTTCAACATAATAGTGACTTATCCATTCTAATCCAATCCTCATTTTCCCTGCAATTGACGGGAAATGTAGCATATCGAAGAACTAATGGTGCGAAAGTTGGTTGAATTGAAAGAACACACGAACTGAAAGAAAGCTAATGGTGACTATTTCTCCAAAGGCCCATTTGGTGAATTTGCAGAGAAAGTTTCAACTGTACGTATCAGTATCCAATAAATGATTATAAACAATTATTAAAGCAATGAGTTTGGTGCTGCGAGTGGGGCTTATACAAGCCGCTATCACTATGGAGTAGGGTTTAGTTTTAGTCTCATGAGTCAACCATTGTTGCCTATACAAAGCATTGGTGATTGGAGGAGGGTTTAGTATTAATTCCACGAGTCGACCATTGTTGCCCACATGAAGCATTGGTGTGAGGTGGGCATTTATAGGCCGTTATCAATAGGAGGTGGAGTTTAGTTTTAATCTTAGGGGTCAACCATAGTTGGTCGAACGAAGCATTGTTGCCGAGAGTGGGGCATTTGTGAGTCGCTGTCAACACCGGTAGAATTCACACTTAAGTCGTAACTTTAACATAGTAAACCCTTTAAAAAAAAAAAAAAAAAAAGTTCACTACACCACAGCGAGCCAAAAAATATTCGAGTATACCAGCCTCTGAAACGTGCCAAACTCATGGTGTTGTTTTTACAGCCCGCTACCATCTACTAGTTACTATTTACGTGATGCTAAACCCTAAACGTCATAGGCCTCCGTTGCTTTTGCTGCGCATTGAGCCTTCCCGAGGGCATGAGTATGGGTTGAGGTTAGCACTTGAGCTCGATAAGCTTGGACTGTTGTTGTATCTCCCTCCGTCTAAACCATCTTTTTAATTTGTTTTTGTTAAAATCTTCTTTTTGCCCTTACCATAACATCAAACTATCATCTTCATGATGTATTTTTGGTGTCTTATAATCCATGTCAAAACACTCGAAAACAAGGATATAAATATAAACCCAAGGGTATTTGAATCTAAATAAAGTAAGGTGGGAAGAAAAAAAAATCAATGGAAAAAGAAAAAAAAAACAAAAAAAATAGAAAATGATACGATCGGTACTGAGATACTGATTGTGCGCCATAAATGTCGCTATATAGACAGCGACTAGGTTGGATAATAATCGGTACCATCATACCGATCCATCTTTTCAATTTGTTTTTTTTTTAATTTTTTTTTTATTTCTCTTACCATAACAACAACTATCATATTCATATTCTTCAAAATATATTTTTCCATGCAAAATCTGTTATAATTCATCTTTAACACTAAATTTAAAGATACTTGAATTTAATAGTGGTTACTCAAATAAAGTAAATAAATTGGAATAAGGAAAAATCAGTACCACGCTACTGATTATTGCCTAGTCGTACTTAAATCATCTTTCAATCTATTTATTTTTCACTTTCACTTCACCGTGAAGTTTCAAAAATTAAGGCAAGACTTTCCGTTGAGATTATTGAGAGTAAAACCCCATTCGATAATGTTTTGGGCCTCACTACTATATTTTTCATTTATTTTTTTAATTTTTGCTTAAATATTCTACTAAATATACATTTGTTGCTCAATAAATCGTAAAACTGCTTTCAAATGTCTTATAAAGTTTTCTATAATGCTCATGAAAAATATATCGCGAAATAAAAAATTTGCATTTTTCACCCAAAAAAAAAAAAAAAAACGTAGGTTAATAACCAACTAGCTTTAGATCATCTCCAACCCTTAGGTTAAAACTTAAATTTTTTGAAACAGAAAATTTAAGTTTTAACTTAGAACTTGTTTTTTTGCTCCAACCCTTCTCGGTTAAATTTTTAGCCCGAGATTACTATAGAATAATTTTTTTAAAGTAACTTAAGATTTTATTTTTCAATTATTTTAGCTGTTGGATTTAATGTTAGACTGTTAGATATTTTTTTACCGTTGGATTTGATCAGATTAGATATTAGCCATTGAATTCAATCAATTTATAAATATAAAACTAAAAAAGTAAACATATATAGTGGGTCAATCTAAGGGTGGGTTCGATTTCATTCGGTTTGGTTTTTTGCCAAAATCGACACCGAATAGAAAGGTTTAGTTCAATTCAATTTTCTTTAGCTGTTTTTCAGTTCAGTTTTGTTCGGTTTTGTTTGGTTCGGTTTTGGTTTTTTTTTTTTTTTTATCTTATAAAACTTGATATTTTTTTAATATGAAATTTGGAAAAGAGACTTGCATTGGTAGACTAATAATAAGAAGATGGGGAAAGTGGGAATGTGGGAAGATAGTTGTACGTATACAAGATCATATAAACCAATTCAAGAAAAATGATCACTTGCAAAGAAAAATGATATCACTGTATACATTCAAAAAGCAAACAAATAGAGAAGCTCTTCTAAAACTTCCCTTTATAACCAATGAAATATCCTCCCTAATTGAACCAAGTATGCTCCTTGAAAAAGTCCTAGGCTTAGTTTCAAACTTGACAACAAAGTTTCACAAAAAAAACATCATGGACATATATTCATAAGGTGTAAAGGGATTCAATTTGGTTCAGTTTTCTATTTTTCAGTTTCGATACGGTGTTAGGTCTAATTTTTTTCGGTTTTTTATTTTTTAAATCCACTCCTACCCCACTAACTTGAGGGAAATTATGGTCTAAATTTGCCCCATAAATGAGTTTTGAGTTAAAACTCATATTTAGTCCAAAAGATAGAGTAAGTTAAAGTAGATTTAGAACCTAAATTTTAATTTTACTCCAAAAATTGATGTATTAATTTTGTTTCCACATCCCGTTATATGGCCTAAACTCAAACTCACTTCTTTTAAACTAGAATATTGTTACATTAAAAAATAAAAATAAAAATAAAAAGAAAAAAAGAAAAACCAAAACAAAAAGTTACGCTTGCCTAATTCTAGCAAAGAAAATTGCATCAAGGGAGTCGTGGCCCCAATGCTTATTAATTTAGAAAAATTAATGAAAATGATTTGAAAACTTTGAGGGTTAACGATAACAACAAAATAAAAAGTAAAGTGAATAGTACAATGATTGACTTTTTAATCTAAAAATGTGATTTTTAGATAAAGTGAATAATACTGGGAATTTTTTTGTTAAAATTCCTTATTAATTTGGCGTATAACAACCAATCAACATCAGTTAACTTGGGAACACCCATACATTATCCCAAAACTTGGTTTCCCCTCCAAGATCTTGGGGACGATCGTTGTATTTGAAAGCATGCTACAACATCTTTTAACAAAAGATTAAAAGAATAAAAAATATTATGTAAAATTTAGACATTTGTATAGGAGAATTTCTTCCACTGGCAGGTATACGGAATGATCAAAATACAAGAATACACAATTTTGTTTCTTCACTCATCTAGGTTCCAAAACCCAAGAGACCAACACAAATTTCACAGTCCACACACACCCTTTTTATTTTTTACATACTCTTCTCGATTTTTAACTGTTAAATCGAATGAATTGAAAAATATCAATAAATTAACAAAAAATGTGGAAAATAAATAAGTGTGTGAATAACACTATCATTTTAGTTATACGAAAAAAAAGAAGGTTTTTATTAGCACCCCACATATTATTAAATACATTCCATATTAAAATTTATTATTAAATAACTTATATACCCTTATATAAAATGACTACTTAGGCCCCATAAGATTTTAAAAGGAAATTAAAAATTCTATACACACACCAAATCACTTTAAATGTATAATTGTATGACATAAGGCTATTTCTTTTTTCAAGTTTTTAAAGTCACTATCATCCACTATTTTAGAACACAACCATAACCAATAAAATCATAAACGTGTTGATAAAAAAATGTCATTTTTGACAATCGATGTTTTGAGGCTTTACATGATATAAGATGACACATCCCGATCCGGTTTGTCCACCTGGACTTCGAATCGAGATGTGATGGTCGACACCAGAAGGATGACGAAGTCATAAATTGTAGTGATATGAAAAATGTGAATAAATTTAAACCTAAAAGTGCCTAAAATAAGAGTGCGCTTGTGAGCGAGGAATGAACCTGTTTCACACGTAATGTCAGAGCATAAGTAAATTACAGTAAAGTAAGATGAGAATTATACCATCGAAGGTAACCACTTACACCAAGATTTGCCAAGAATCATTGTCGACACGAAAGCTCAACACTAAAACCTGGAAGGGCGAAAAATAAGGGTGAGTGGGCCTAAAAATAAAGCTTTGTAAAACTTTTTTAAAACGTAATAACCTCTCGCTGTAAAGCAAGTATAGTTTTCAAATATACATACTACATATAGTATGAAAATACTTACCGTAGCCTGCAACACCTCAAAAATGTAAAACTTCACAAAATTCTTAAGTAAGCATATAACTTCCAGCAATCACAATATCTCACAGAAATAAACATATTACATCGAGTGCTCATCGACACATGTTGACACACGAGTTCATGTAGAGGTATTCTGACATGAACATGACTTGGTGGGATAATGATTTACCCTCTAGTACCACAATCACGTGAAGATTGGCGCTATACGCATCACATACGAGTCCTAATTTCCTATAGCAATCTAGGACAGGACTAGCACCTAGAATGGATCCAAAGTGAGTGTACGGTGAGATGTGAACATACACGTGAAAGACTGGCCCTGGCCCCAGGCGAGTACTAACACCAGTGCAGCAACAATGAGCAGATAATGTAAATATAATCATGCCATGGTAATTCAACAATTCTAGTCAATATAATATTATTCCTGACCATAAATATAATTAAGGCATCCCCTTATAATAAGCTTACATGTGCATCCCTTAGGATTATTTCATAATTTCCCAACAATAAGACATTTCTTATAAACGTTGGTTTAATTATGGCAATCACGTAGAAAATTCATTAATAAATATATATGTGAAAACTAACCAACATATATATACTATATAAAAGAAAAGACCCACTCACAAATCATGTCGTTGGGTCAAACCCGCCTCGTGGGTATCAAAGATTCTTGCGATGCGTTTCACCTAGAAACGAAACCATTTACGTAAATATAACGTACTACCGCAATTACGCGTTTTCATACAAAGTATGGCTAATAAAAGAACTATTTTAAAACAGTTGAATTTTGGAAAACGGACTGCGGATTCGAATTCGACACGTCGAGAGACCTAAGAAGGGATCTCAGGTTCCTCCACGTGCCACCACAACTCGGCGGCTCAGAAGGCTACGCGCCATCGCACGTGCCGCCACGCACCGAATTAAGTCCCCAAAAAGTTCGCCGGAAAGTCACTGGCGCTGCCGTGCATAGTACCTTAGGGAAAGTGCTAGTGCTCCACGTGTCGAGCATTGCAGCACCACTTGTAGCCTCACGCGCCCTTCCTCGCGAGGCCTGAGGTTGGTCGATTTATGGGCTCGATTTCCAGAGCTCCAAATGAGCTTAAATCTCACTCATTTTCAGTGACTTAAAAACTAGAGATAAGCTAGGAATGTGAGGAATCAGTTTATACCTATTGGGGATCGAGTCAACATCGGCGTTTTCCGGAAAATGGATCTGAAAGAGGCTGGATGGCCACGGATCTTGAGTTTCCCAAAATTCTGGGGAAGTCCTACCTTCGTCCCAACGGCTTCTAAACCCTATCAAAATGCGTCCAAACCTTGAGATCGTTCACTGAAAATGAAAAAGGTGAGGGAGATAGTGGTCCTAACGCTTACCTTGGTCGGGATTCATAGAAACTCGCCGGAAATTCAAATCTAAAATAGAGCTCTGTTTGAGCTTCAAAGCACGGTTCCAATAACCCAAACTGGGGGTTAAGTTCATAGGGGTGGGATGATGGTAGTCTGGTGGCGTGATGGTCTGGGGTTGGCTTGTATGACGAAGGTGTTGTGTGTGGTGGTGTCTCGGTGGTGATTTATCGAGAGAGAGGAGATTGTTGGGTGAGGTTGCAGAGATCGAACTCACCTAGGTTGATGACAGGTGGTGTATGGCGGGGGTGTGCATCTCGGCCTCTCAGTGTTATACACAGATAGAAGAGAGTTTGAGAGGCATGGAGAGTCTGCGAGTCATAAGGAGCACAGAAGGAAAATAATGAGAGAGTGAGAAAGATGAAAGAGTTAGAGGAACAGAGGTCCGAGAGAGTTGGAGAGAAACTGAGAAGAGACACGGGAGTGAGGGGAGGAGTGGTGTGGGCCCCACTTGGCACACAACTTAAAGTCACCAACGAAGAAACAGAAAAATATCTCCCGTAACGTGAATTTACCAAAACACCCATCACGCTCAGTAGTTTTTAAAATCTTCGTTGTAACTCCAAATTCAGTTTCGCTTGTGCTTATGCGTTTGTACTGTTGAGTACTTCGAGAATATGGTAAAATAATAACTCATACGCATCATGGAGAGACGGTCAAAGAAAGTCAACAATCTCTCTTCTAAAGGTATTTTGGTCAACTCACACTTTTAAAATTTATAAAATCGTAAAATTAGGGACATGTTACTTCAAATGTTTTCATTCTCTTAGTGATTTCAACAACATCGTTATGTATATTAAGGCTGCTAATATATTTTTGTCAAAAAGAAACATGATTGACAGTAAGGCTACCAATTAGTTGATATCTTGATATAGATGACTTTCGTTCGTGATTTATTTGGTTGATATTTTCTTACTGTGTTGTAGCTGCGTTATGATATCCGTTCTAGAAGAACAATTTCATATTGTAGAAGAATCTCTCTTAATCAATCAGTCTAGAATGTGCAATAAAATTTTAATTAAAAAAGTAATTATAAGATGTATTCAGTATGTAAAGTGTATATAAAATGTATATAACAATATATGAGGTGAGAATAAGACCTGATTTGGTACTGAGGTGATTCTGAAAAAAGCTGGTATAAAAAAAAGTTGGGAGCTGTTTTTGTGTTTGGTAAACATTCAGCTTCAACTTTTTTTCACAGTTTTGAGTGAAAAAAGCCAAAAACAAGAAGCTGCAAAACCCAGCTTTGAAAAATCGACTTTTTTTCACATCTGTTTTACATAAAAGTTTACCAAACACTATAATACTGTTTTTTTTTTTTCAAAAGCACTTTTACAAAAAATTTTACCAAAACACTCTGCTGCTTTATTTCACAGCCGCTTATTCTCACAGCACAGCAGAATCAGTTTTTTTTTCAAAGCACAACAATACCAAACCAATCCTAAAACAGCTCAAAAAGGTATAGCAGGCAAACAAAGCAAAGCCAAATTCCGCGTTGAGGTCAGCAAAGACATTGACACACGACCACATGTGTATTTATATTCCGTGCAACCACCGTTACCACCCAAAACACGGGAACATCGCCCAAGTATTATTAATACCACCCACCCATTTTGTTACTCCCACCCACTTGCACAATAAATCTACCAATACAGTAAATAAAATATTAAATAAAAACCAAATATAATAACTTCCCCCAATTTTTCTTCAACTGTAAAAGCGTGTGGAAATCAAATTTAACGACTAAACACATTGAAGTCAATTTTTACAATTGAATTCAACAAAGCAAACAAACCACTAGCCATAAAATAAAATTAAAAAATTAAAAAAGATTAAAAAATAAAACAAACCAGAAGAAAAATATTTGAAAACGCGATCAATTAGCACCGGTAATACTTTAATACGTTTTGTACACCTTAAAATTAACTACACCTTAAAATTAACTACGTCAATCTCTAAGAAATTTAAATCCAAATCCCTAATTAAACTCTAATTTTATACTAATTAATATTTTGCACTGTTATGTTGCTTTACCGATCAATTCGCTTCAATAGCCTTATTTGCGAGTCATCATCTTCTTGAACTCGGCGAAGTTGACGTGGCCATCGCCGTCGGCGTCGACGGAGCTGATCATCTTCGCGCAGTCCTTGAGCGAGCACTTCTGCCCCAACCGCTTCAGCACCTCATGCAGCTCACTCGTGGAGATCAGCCCGTTCTTGTCGAGATCGTAGAGGTCGAACGCGTCGCGAAGCTCCTTGGTGGATCCGCCATTGATGATCTCTGCGAACTCCACGATGTCAATGTGACCGTCGCCGTCCTTGTCGAACTCAGCCATAATGCGCTGGACCTCCTCCAGTGAGACCGTCTCGGAACCGAGATCGCCGAAAACGCCCCTGAGCTCGTCGCAGGAGATCCTGCCGTCGCCGTTCTTGTCGAACTTGTCGAAGACCTTCTTCAGCTCCTCCATGGAGCCGGCGGCGCCGTCTCCCGAGCCTTTCGAGACCAATTCGCTCTTTGACATCGCAGCAAACACAGTGAGGAACTTTCTAGAGAGAGACAGAAGTGATGAGGGAGATTTGGAGCTTTTCTGTTTCTGTTTGATAGTTTGACTAACAAGAGATATATATAGGCGATATCACACGCTTTTGAAATTTTGACGCGTATATGTTGCTGCGGGGATCGGGTGCGTGCCGACCTATTACAATTGGGATTTACAAGCGATTTGTTTGACCCTGTGGGCAAGCGACAGCGAATAAGATGTCGAAACGTGGAAAGAGATAGTGAAGTGGGGCGTAGGGGATTTGTTGTGGTGGAGTTTGTGTATAAAAAGGTAAGGTTTGTACCGGCCTAAAAGGGGGAAGTTAAAAAGGATTCGAATCCGTAACGATACAAATACGGTTGGGTTTGGGGGAATAGGATTACCGGTTACCTGATTTCGCGCGTGGATTAATTAAGTAAAATAAAATTTTTGTTTTCAAATCGGATTTGGGATTTTGTTTCCCGGATTTTGATGGGAGATGAAAGCGCGTCGAGTCTCTACTAAGGAAGTAAATGCGGGATAAATATCCAAAACAAGTGATGTAAATGCATAGGTCAATTATTTAAATAACTGACGTAAGCACCCATGTCTCATTGTCTTGTTCTAGAAAATGTTTCGTGTAATTCATGCTACAAAATGAGTTCAAATTTTGACCCATATTAAAAATAGTTGTTTTATTAAAATATGTTCGATTCTTTGAGTTTAGGACTATTTTATTTTTAATAATCATTGCTTTAAAATGTAGCATATGAAATTAAATCTCCTTCTAATTATCTCTTTAATTATTTCTTCTTTGCGCCCTATTCATATATGTTATTTATTAATTGTATTTATGTACCAATATGACAGGTTCTTTTTTATAATCAAACATGTATCCATAGATAGAGCCATCATGGGCTAGGGGCAGATGCCCCCACTCATTTGGTTGCGAAAAAATGTATATGCTTGTGGCATTAGCAAAATGTATCACTAGTTTACTTGCTTGTGATATTAGCATTAATTGTTCTAATTGATACTGTGCATTTTTGCCCATGAATTTTGGAAGAATAGATTGAGAAATCAGATAGGAGACTAATGGATGAATGATAACATGATTATTTTTTTTTATATATAGATAGAGAGATATTTGATTGTATTAGTAATGAAGTTGTCATGCAATGCTGTCAAAATATAAAAATGAGTCGAGGGATATTGTAATGAAAAATCTTATGGATTAATATATAAGTATTTTGTTTAGTAATTCTTAGCTTTTTTAATTTGTGATTTTATTGTTTAAGTATGCCCCATCCATATGGATCTTTAGCTTCGTCTCTGCATGTTTAAGAATGCCCCCATCCATATGAACCTTTAGCGTTGTCTCTGCATTCGTCTCTTTGTTGAGAATGTATAAATAGCCTCATTATCTTTCCACTAAATCTCAATTCGATTCGCCTACTTTTTCTTACGATTTTCGCGTTTTGATGGGAGGGTGTGCCAACACCCTTGTTGACCATTGTTGGTCCTTCCCAGTGTTCGCCCTTGTTAGCGATGTCGCTCATTGGTTCTTTCTTCTTGCCGGCCTCCTTTGTTTCTGAGTGACGATCGTTTTGGTGGTCTGTGGAGGATGGAGCGGCCTTCTTTTTCAACTTTGGTTTTCTGGATGGTGATGGAGGCTGGCTTCTATACTTCTTTCTGAGGTTTGTCAACGATGGAGAGAGCTTTTATAGTAGCTTTAGAAACTGGTATTTTGTTGCCATCACTAGCCTTCACTGGACTAAATCTTAGAGCAATATCGTGTTTGTTACGCAGCAGGACAACCTGTAGTAGGACTAGCCGGGACTCGCCTCGACAAAGGACGTCGCTAGACGGTCTTAGTGAGTCTCATCGAAAAGCATTGGATTGCTAAGACCATCGCTGCTTCACTTCATCTGCTTCTCTTCGTCCGCTTCTCTCCCTTGCTCTATCTATCTGCTTCATCTGCTTCTCTCTCCCTTGCCCTATCTATCTGCTTCTATCTCTCTCTCTCTCTCTCTCCTTCCATTCATCAAGCCGGTCGAGATCGGCGTCCCTCTCAATTGCTTCTCGGAAGCCTGAGCCGTCAAGCACGTTTGAGTCTTGGCCTAAGAGATCGACAACCGCCAGGTGAGCTCACTTTTCATTGCCCTCACTGCATTTTTCTCCCTTTTTTGTCCAAATTGAAAGAAAAGATTTGGGATTTTTCGTTGGGTTTGATTTGAATGCCCCGTTGTAATTGCTATTGGAGAGATTGGGACAATGTTTTATTTTGGGTTGAGGTACTTATTCGCAATTTCCTAATTTGTTGATAGGAAAGGCATCCTGGCTTGACGGAGATTGCTCAATACATTACAGGGCAATTTCCTAATTAGTTGGTTTATTGTGTTGTTTTTACTTCAAATATTGATGGATTTCTGACCGATATTGTTATATGTGGGTCTTTTTACACCCGGTGTTGGTTGTATGCTTGTGATAGTATGCATTTGTGTGCTGCTTTCTGGATTTTCTAGTTTTTTGTTATGGTGAAACTCGAATCACATGAATGTAGCTGTTGTTATTGTTTAAATTGATGGTCTGGGATAGGTTCTTGTTGTATATATGCGGAAATCCTTCATGATTGTTAATTCGTGGCAATGTCGGAGATGCTAGCTGGTGGCTCTTGACTGTAAAATTGGCCATTGGCGGTGTCAGTGAATTGGGAATGGCATTTATCAATTATATACATCAAAATACAACTGTTGACTTCAGTGCGGAGGTGGTTAGTCTTACTTTGCATGTTTGTGAATTCTATGACATAATTCCCTTTAGTTCTTCATGAAGCTGGCCAATGATAAAAACATGTTACTGGGATTTTGTTGTTCCTATTCTCGTGGCCACTCAAGAATGATTTCTTATATGGCTTATGTAAAACATGTGTTAGCTTTAGTGGGAGAATGTAAGCTTAATTAGAGCTTATCGCTTGTTTTACACATGCTCAAGGAATTGAAGTCATAAGAGTTTGGGATGAACTATACTTGTAAAGCTATCAAGGAATGTATTTGGATTGATACACAACTATAAGTAGTCTCAGTTTTCAATAAGTTAACTATTCTGATATGGTAACTTTGGTTTGCGGTGATAAGGATATTTGTTTATATGATTTTATTAGGATTACATGATGGGAAGTAACCTAATCAAATATCACCACTGAGGATATATAATAGGGGTTCTGCATTCACACTAATTACGCAAAAGAACAAGCCCCATTATTTGTTAATTGCATACAGTAGTGTCGAGTGTAGAAGAGCTCTATTTTATTAAGCTGCAATGGTTTCGCAAAGTTAGTGGTTAATTGTATTTGTGTTCATGTTTGTTTCCGCGATAATAATCTTACACTTGATGCATTAGTTTAACTTTAGGTTCATAAATGCCAATGCATTGTTCTTGTGAGCCCAGAAGTTTCAGATGTCAACAACAAGCTTGGTTCTTTTTCTCATGGGTTTACATATTCTGGACACTCCGTAGACTACGCTGTTGCAATTCAAGCACTCAAGATGTAGACAAGTGGTTGAAGGGCACTGAAGAATATGTAAAGGAACTCAAGTTTAAGCACTAAGTAGTTGCAATTTGTAAATGTATCGGTGGCTGGCAATGATGAAAAAATATGTAGACTTTCATGTAAAGCAAATGAATGGTATTCTGAATAAAGCATCTTCTCTCTTGAAAAAGGTTTTTTGACAAGAAAGTGGAAGTTTTCATAATTAAAAATCATTAATTAGTAGAGATAAAAAAATATAATTTAGTGTAGGCTAGTTCAACACTGCACCAAACGTTTCACAATTCTAATAGTGTTTAGTCTATGCCAAGCTAATCCAGTTTAATCCCTGAAGTTAGTCTAGTCCGAGATAATGCAACAAACGCATCCAAATGGTAGGGCTCTGTTTTGTGGTTTGTGTCTGCTGTGCTACAAAACCGGTTCAGGCCAATTTAATTATCGATTTGTGGACAATAAAAACCGACTTCAACCGCACTAAACCGGGAAATTAATTAGATGTTTTTATTAAAATGGACCTCAATGCTCATAAGGCCCTATGAATTCCTCTTTAGGTCGAGTCCAGAAAAAGCCTAAGGTCCAATTGCTATATTTTTTTGGTAAAAGCTCATACCAATTCAATGTGAAAGATTTTTTACACATATATACATACATGCTATATTCGTATCAATGGTCATGACATACAGTTTGGTATCACTTACGGTCTATCTGACTCTCAAAGATCAATCATTATTGTTCTTGTTAAGACAGAGACAGAAAAAAGTGGTTTAATTCACTAAAACAATTAGAATCGCACTCTAATATTATATAACATTGAACACGTGCCGAATATAGTTAATTAGATTTATTAGTTTTGAATCTAATAAGTTAAATTAGTTAATTAATCATATCGGCATTTAGGGGTTCAATTTGAGCCTAGTATTATTTTTGGGTTAACGAGCCACGTAGGGACCGAACCCATTGGGATTTGTATTAAGTCATAAATATGATTTAAGTCTTAACTTAATCGTGCAGGATGTATCATAGTGAGAGTGAGTGTGTACAAGAAAAATTACTTGGTGGTACTTGATTTTTCGGCTCCTTCTGTGTATGTGCGTTATTGCCAAAAAATTTTCTGTTCTTATCGTTTCCACTGATGAACTATATTCTTCATGCTTTCATGATTTTGAGAGCGTATATCGCTAAATTGGTCTATAAAATTCTGCATTGTAATCATTTCAACAAAGAAATTTGAAACATTTTGCCGTCACACTAACTTTTGGTATCACAACGAAGGTGCTAGGTTTTTGTGCCTCACAAACAAACATGAAATCAAAAGTACCTTTCCCTAACACTAATTTTAAAGGCTCGCAACGTAACTCCCTTCGTAACACTCATTTATAATATTGACTACTGCATTGGATATACCGGAGTACATGAGTTTAAAGATAAGGCGATCTAGATTACTGAAATTGAATTTGACGGTTCTCATTAATTTATTCCGCTGTCTCACCTCACACAATTCAAAAATTTTAGATTTTTTTATATCTCTTTCACACAAATAAAAAATCCGAATTTTCTGATCTTAAATTTCACACTAAGGTCCGGAGAATATTCAAATTATGCGATGGAATGCCGGATTCAAAATCAAATTTTGTCTGGTGAGAATAGAATAGACGATGGAATAGATTTCGTCACACATGGCAACAAAACAAAGGCTTCGGGGGGACCAATCAATCAGAACAATAAAGTTCATCGGCAGTCCAAAGAACTTTGACAAGGCGACAAACGTTACGACTACGCCACTACTCTCCTGCTTTGCTTTCTCCGCTGCCATTTTCCATTCCACAAGAGCTTCGGAGTAAAATCGAAATTGGAAGTTCTCAACTGGTTCGAATTCTCTTCTGGGTCTGCGATTGTTTTGATGGCTCTTCATTCTGCTGCTTTCTGCTTCGGCGGGGTGGTTTCTTTGCCTCGCAGTTCGGTTTCTTTTAGTCAACGGACAGTCAGAGCCTCTGCATTTGCTTCCCCACCACCTCTCAGTTCTTCCTCCATTGCCAGATTGAATGTCCAAGGTAATGCTTTGGTTTATGAGTTCTATCTGCCTCTTTGGAATATGGGTTTTGTTTAGTTCTGATTTTTATCTGATTATTTTGCTGAATTATGACGGACTTTTGGGGCGTTTGTGTGATGTTCCTGAATTGGATTGAAGTATTGTATGAATTGTTCATTTGGGGGCGTTTGTGTGATGTTCCTGGATTGGATTGAAGTATTGTATGAATTGTTCATTTGGGTAATTGGAGTTCGTCGGGCATTATTTGCATTTTCTGGTCAAATTTTCGTTTGGGTATTTGGATCATGAATGTTAGAATTGCATTGTTGTGATCGGTGGTTGTTGACTGCATATGTGAGACGTCTAGCTCTATAAGTGTCCCGATTTTATCTTTATCTTTGGCAATTGAAGTGAAAGCTGCAAGCGCGGGACCTTTTAATTGTAAAATAAATGCAAATGCAAAATGTTAAGTACTAGGACAGACTGAAACTGGAATGTCATCCAGTTTGGGATTTTAGGATTCCGTGATATGAGAAGGAAACAAGAAGGAAGGATATTGGAAAGTTCCAAGGTAGAGACTGGAGAGCAGTGCATACTGGCATCGAGGTATGCCAGATAACTTACATCAGTGTTCACACTGAAGTCCTCCATTAGAGAAGAGGTGGGGAATCCACCAAGCATCCAAAACCTAAAAGAGATGTTTCGATTGGCCATGGGACAGTTGAGAGGAGCATCACTGCCTTGGTATTGCTCTCTTCCGAGAGTTATAGGAGCATTTAGGTTCAAGCAGAGCCAGCAGCTCATGGTCAACATGTCAAATACATTTGAAAGTTTGATTTTGTAAAGATAGTTGAAGGGGATAATTCACCAGTAAAAAACCCTTGTGCACCATAAAGCTGTGGTACCTGAGTTATCTTGGTCGACTGCTGAAATCTTTGGTTGACCAGGGGTATCTGGTACCCCGAGAAAACCTTTCAGCCCACTTAGAGTGTGGCTGGTTGACCAGCCAATGTCCTTGTCTTCCAGGACAGCTTTTAGTCATCCTGAATGTTAATTTAGCTGTGGTTTTTCCTGTTTTGACCTTTTATTGTGCCTAATGTCCATTCAGTTTTTAGTTACTCCTAAGAATCTCTGTCATATCCTATACTATTTTGACTATTCTAGACTTATAGGCACATGCTATCTCTATGTTCGTTGCTCAAAGAACTTATCATAGTTCAGTCTCTTTAACCCTAACCAAAACCTGGAAGTACTCTAGAGGTCAGGTGATGTCTTGATCTACTCGTAGTTGTCTTGATTCCATCTTGATTGTCTTGACTTTGTCTTAATTCCACCTTTACTCCTGATGCTCTTTAGGCATCCAAGTTGTCTCATTTTATAATGCACTGCACGTTCTATTTTGATGTCACTGTTCAGTAAATGTGCACACCATGAAATTTGCCGAACTAAATTCCTGGATTCTACACGTTGTTCTTGGATTGCTGTAATTAGGACCATGAGCTTGTGCTTTCTTAAATTTCGCTATTTGTGCAGAACGTGCTTTGCATATGACTTAATCATGAGTGACATTACCATACAGCTTTTGGTCTTCTGCTTACTTAATTATCAAAGTTTCCTGTTGTTAAAAACTGAGCCCTTCACTGTCTGACAGTAAAATATTTTAGGAAAAGCATTTGCAGGAGATGTGCTACTGGACACAAAAGAATCCTCCCTTGTGGTTTGTTTCGGGGAAATGCTGATTGATTTTGTCCCAACTACTAGTGGACTTTCATTGGCTGAGGCACCTGCATTTAAAAAAGCTGCTGGAGGAGCCCCTGCTAATGTTGCAGTTGGCATAGCTCGTCTTGGTGGCTCATCAGCTTTTATTGGAAAGGTATCATTTTAAATATATGTATCCATATTATTGTTATTCTGGTTTCTAAATGAAGTCCACGGTTACTTAATATTTTAAGTCATTAGCTAATAATTTGACCACTTTCAACATAGCCTACCTTGCCTATCATAGTTGCATTGTGCATGCTTAGACACTTTCAACCTAGTTTTCTATTGTATTTCTTAGCTGTATTGTTGCATCTTAGTTCTTCTTATGCATTAAAGTAGTGAAACAAAAACAAAACTAGTTCTCTCGTGTTGTGCCAATTGTTTACTGTTTTATAAAATCTTGAGTTCAGGGCAATGTTATCCTTTCAGGTATTTTATATTTATGCAATGCCTGCAGGTCGGGGAAGATGAATTTGGATACATGCTTGCTGATATACTAAAGGAGAATAATGTGAACAATGAGGGAATGCGTTTTGATCCTGGTGCACGAACTGCTTTAGCTTTTGTTACATTGAGGAGTGATGGGGAACGTGAGTTCATGTTTTATCGTAACCCTAGTGCTGATATGTTGCTTCAAGAAGCTGAACTTGATTTTGATTTAATTAGGAAGGTATGAAACAGTTGCTGTTGTTAGTTAAATAACACTGAAAGATTATAATTGTAAAGAGTCAAAAGAAGGCAAAGATAAATATATCTTATAAAGGAAATGTCTAGAGAACTAACTATCTTGCATGGTATATCATCTGATTAATGACTGGTAAACCTAAACCAACTTTTCAATATCACATAGTACACCTCACATGAGAAGGATACTTAAATTTGAACTCTTTATTCCAGAATCCAAACCCACTTACATTTATGCATCTGAGACATCATGACAGCCGCAGACTCCGGTATCAGTGTGTTTCATTTAGGTCACCCCATTTTGGGCTCTTCTTATTGTTGGATATCAACTTGCATGCCTGTCTGACATGATTTTATTTTGCAGAGTTTTGTCTGTTTATTTTTTTAAGGTGGTGCTATCCACACACCCATTTTTAGCTCCCACACACCTCTTGTTAATTTCTATCCATTGATCTTTTCTATTCATTCAATCCGTTGGCCGGAAATTGAGAGGGCTGTGCCAAAAGTAAAAAGGGGTGTGTGGATAGCACCCCCCATTTTTTATTTGACTTGTTAGTCATTTTCTTTATAGTAATGTTCGGAGTCTGTATTGACCATCCTGTGGCAGGCAAAAATATTACATTATGGTTCTATAAGTCTTATCACGGAACCATGCAAGTCAGCTCATATTGCAGCAACAAAAGCTGCAAAGGACGCTGGTATAGTTCTGTCCTATGATCCCAACCTCAGACTTCCACTGTGGCCTTCCGCAAAGAGTGCTAGAGAAGGAATTTTGAGTATATGGGACACTGCTGATGTTATCAAGGTAATTAAACCTTTAACTATGCAGATTATGCACTTGTAGGTTCATATTTGATTTTCATTGTCCCTTTTGTGAAAATGGTAAAGGGGAAGTGCTAAAAGAAATTGGAAATATTGCGTCAGAAAATTTGATTATTTGTTTTTCAGATAAGTGAAGAAGAGATTTCTTTTCTAACGGAAGGAGAAGATCCATATGATGAAAATGTTGTTCGCAAATTGTACCATCCAAATCTTAAATTACTTCTGGTCACTGAGGGCCCTGATGGTTGCAGGTACTACACCAAGGTAAGCTTTCAAATATGCTCTTACACATTGACTCATGCATTATAACGTGTGAATCTGAGAGTATTATTAATTTAACAAAAAAATAGTTCAAGTAATATCATAAGAGTGTTTGAGATATGTTGAAAGTGTGAAAAAAAATGATGAATGTATTAATTGCACAGTTTGATATTGATGATACTATAAAGTGAGTATATATCAATTTTGGTGAATTAGTTTGATTTTATTAGCAATCTCAGTAAAAGCAATTAATTTGATTCTCGTGTGAATACCACGTAGGAGCAATTTTGACTGCTTGCTTCTCTTTGCGCATCTTTTTCCAAACATTTCTGAAACCACAATATACTTCTCTTCCTAGCGTTTGTGTATCTGAAACCGTACATTATATGTATTTGCAGGAATTCAGTGGAAGAGTCAAGGGTATGAAGGTAGATGCAGTGGACACCACTGGTGCTGGGGACGCATTTGTGGCTGGAATATTATCACAACTAGCTGTTGATCTTTCTTTGCTTCAGGTACTGCATCTCGGACACAAAAATTTAGAGAACTTTCGGGCTTGTTTGATTTGTAGGATTGGATTGGGAATGGGTAAACCCCTAATCTCAAGGCATTTTGAGGGGAGAAGAAAAAACTATGACCAACTAGAGGATAGAAGATGGATTACTCATGAAGAAATCTATCCATTCCAATCCTATCCGAAAAATGGTAGGGGTAGAAGGAATGAGTTTCTTCATGTCTAATCCTTTTCTAATCCCCTCGTCTACATACCAGGGTTATTTTAGTGCTAGTGGGTTACATTGTTAAATGTTAGGGGGGAGGGATATCAGTGGGTCAAATTGACAAACGATAGCCTAAACCCCCTACGTACTAGATATCTTCCTTGGAAATCCTTTCCTAATTAACTGGGCAGCTGTGATCTTGCCTCTTGAAGAATAAGAAAGACACCTTTGTTCCAGACGTTGCTAGAATAGAGTACAGTTGATGACAATGGCTTTTTGAGTTGTAGAAGATAATTTCAACATTATATATTTTCGACGTATTTGTTATTCATCATATGACTTGGGAATTACTCCATTTTATTTGTTGAAATTCTCAAATTATAAACATAGTGTTGGATAGTGGTAGAGCTTCTTTATTAAAGACTAGATTTAAGCATGTACTGCATTTAAACCCTACTTGTCGTCCATTTTATTGACTGAAAATATAGCGTTTGAAGTTATATCCTACATTATTATGTTTTTTTTAACAATAGATTATGCCTGTCAACCTAAAGAGAGTGGCCATCTGGATTTGAAATGCAGGACGAGGACAAACTGAGAGATGCGCTCGTGTTTGCTAACGCTTGCGGCGCATTGACTGTGACCGGGAGAGGTGCTATTCCGGCTTTGCCAACTCGAGAATCGGTGTTGAACGCCCTTCTCAAGTCTGTAGCCTAGGTTTTTTTGAAGTAAGTATAACTACCTCCTATCCAATAAATGTAAACTTCAGATCTACTGTCGTAGCCAGTTCGTGGTGTTGTGAGATAGACGTCAACCATTTGTAGCAAAATTAATTGGTTCAACGAAATAAGTTGTTGATTGTATAACACCATGTCACTGTAATTCAGTAAACGTTCGTTCTGAGGTACGACGTTAATAACATTCTTTTACCTTTCTCATGTTTCTGATCCAGATATTTTCATCGTTTATTTTACCACGCGTTTTTGTTTTGCCTACAACTTACCATATAGCTTTGTATCTGGTATATTATCAGTTCTAGTTTTTAAGTGACCCCCATACAAAGTTGGGGACTCGTCATAGGTTTTTATCGAGCACGCATGTAATTTTTGTGGACTCATAGCAACACGGCTGCATTGTCACGTGGTGTTACTGTCTCTAGAATGTACAGGCTATGTTCTTGCAAATCACTTGTATGTTTGCTTTCTATAATCTTCTCTTTTGTTTCCTTGATTGTGGAATCCATTTGTTAGGCAGCTTGATTACCTAATCTTCTGGAACTTGCATTCTCAAGCTCATATGGGACTTAGAACCGAATATTGCCGGAAACAAGTCCTTTCAGTCAATTGTCCTTTGTTAGAGCACGTCGTTTCGAAACTTATGGCCACTCTGTCTTTTTCTTTTTTGATACGTATGATATTATTTATACTAAATGAGAGTTACTAGGTCAAGCTTCACAATTGACTAGCCATAATAATTGAGTTGATTCGAATTTGCTTTTGATAAGAATTGAATTTAAAATCTCTCAGCTATAAGTAAAGAAGAATACAACTAAACTATGGTAGAGCCGCACTGTTAAGTGGTGGTGTTATTAATTTTGATGTTTATAATATGGGTGTACGACACTCAAAATTGGCTACGTTGCTAACACATTCTAATACAAGTGAGCCTAACATAGTAAAGCTCATGTGCATTCAAATGTAGCAATGTGATAAACATTATGCGTCTAATAAAAATTAAAAAATATTTACCAAAAAGAAAAATAAAAAATGAGTGTAAAAATTATAAGTAATGCGACAGTCAATTAAAAGAAAATCTCCCAAATCACTTAATCCATTCAACATCATGATTCTCATCTCACCACATGTATTTGACGCGTGGAATGCACTTAGTGGTCCCTTCAAGAACTTTCCATTTTTGGTTAACACATCCATTAGTACTATTTCACCCAACCATTGCAACTGTCTTTTTCTTTAAATAGTAATAAAAATGGATAAACCACTAAAACATGTAACCAATCCTCTTACAAATTGACCAAAAATTATCCACCAAAACAAACCAAATATATGTCCACGTTTTCTTTATTTATGCAGAAAAAGACACCTGTATTCATTTTCTTAGATGCTAGATTGTAAGAAAGAAAATGACCAGTGAGGATTTATGTATTTCCCGAACAACAAGCTCTACAACAAGTTATGTTAGAAAAATTCTTTTTCCTTATTTGGGTAAAACTATTGAAAGTTTCATTCTTCAGGCAAATATCCGCAATTCATTTTCAAACCCCTATTTTGAAGGATTACCTTACCTTTTTAGAAAATCATCTCTTTAAGAACCAAACTATTTATCGGTCACTTCATTCATTTATCGCAAACCAATATTTGCTTTTACATCTCAATTTCACATTCATCGATCATCAAGAAACCAAAACTCAACCCAGAGAAAACACATTTTGATCTAACCATTTCAAAAAATGGCCGAAGAAGATCCTAAAGAAAAGGCTGATCGAGAGAGAATTTTCAAGCGGTTTGACACCAACGGCGATGGCCTAATTTCTGCAACCGAGCTAGGAGATGCATTAAAAACACTAGGCTGCGTTCAATCGGATGAAGTGAAATTTATGATGGCGGAGATTGATACCGACGGTGATGGCTTCATTTCGTACCAGGAGTACTTGAATTTTGCTCTAGCTAACCGTGGTTTAATTAAGGATATTGCCAAGATATTTTAGGGGCAACGTTCATCTTCAATTTTATTAATTTGTTTATGCCATTCTCTTTAATGTGTTGTGTGTTTATGTGTTAATTCAATTTTTATTGAATAGAAATGATTTGGTAGTTGGACTGTAAACTTCTTATTCCCATACCATACATATGGTACCATTTGTTTAAGTGTACCAACGCCAAATGATATCTTGGTGTATTTATTTATTTATTTATTTATATATTTGTTTATATATGAGTTGTGCTCGCGAATGAGAAACTGAAACACATGGCTTTGAAATTATGAATGAATTCTTTTAATCACTTAAACTGTAAACTCTACTTTATAATTATTTTCATATATTTTATATAGACAATTTTTGACACATTCTGACCAGAATCAAGGCGTGCTGGCCGTCACGGAAGACCCATTATGGGAGTGCTCGTGTGAGTTTCCAGAAACAAAATCGTGAGGGTGTGGTCGGGGTTCAAAGCGAACAATATTGTGATACGGTGAAGTCGAGTCTAAGATGTGATGGAGGCCTAGGCCGGGATGTGACAATTTTTGATAACTAATACCACAAAAAAAATTACAAGTTGTTTACCATAATTTTCATCAAAAAAAGAAAAGAAAACTAAATGTTGTTTACTAGTGTATATATATACATATATATATATATATATGTATATATAAATATAAAATGTATATGACCCCAAATTGTACATCGAAAATGTATTGGAAGTCAACGTATCTACATATCATGTTGCATGTGCATGGACGTTAGTTTTATTTATTTGGGTAATGCTACCTGTAAATGGCAAAAGTAGGCTAAAATCTGACACTTGGCCAGTAAAATCACGTTTGATGTGACACTGTAACAAAAAATCAGTCCCCCAAAAACCTTGAGACTTGAGTCTTTAATTAATGGCACTTCAAGTATCAAATGTTCCAGCTAATCGCCATCAAAGGTCAAATGTCATAGACCTCTCTCTAAAAGAAATACTACGTAATCAAATTTGAAGGTAAGAAGAAATTTCAATTGATATCTCAATCTTACTGTCAATTTAGGTATTTGAGAATAGGTTTTGTCGATTAATTTTTTAAAATTATTTTATTGTGTGGATCCTGTTAATGTACCAATTATAAATCTTAAAAATTTATTTTAATTATTATTATTTTTAAATAGGTCCTATAGATATTATTTATAACAATATATATATATATATATATATATATATATATATATATATATATGGACTAGAAGAGAAAATTTGGCATTTTCATGTCAACCATCAAATTAATATTTGACATTTATTTTTTAAAATTTTCATCGAAGATGCTCTTAGAAGTTAGCTTTCGAGTTTCAAGGCTTAATGATTGTCTAACAAGATACCATGCAAGATTTTGAGTTCCATCCTCCTCCTGTACCCTACTTATTTGTCAATTTGTAGGGTGCACAGTGGGATTGTAAGTGAGGAAGGACATAACCTTGATGCACATTGTCGACGTATTTAATAACAGCTTAAGTTTTGGAGAACTAGCCATTGTCCAACGAAAATCTTAAAAATCATGTCTAACTCGGGCCAGTTTTCTTCTACGAAATCTCTCAAGCAAACATGAGCTATAAGCGTCGTTCTTCATACCATTGTGAAAAAGAATTAGAAAAAGAAGAAACTTCATACGCTTTAAATGAAACAAGAGCTTTTATGTTTTATTTTTCTCTACAACAATATACGCACAAAGAGGTGAGGAAATCGATAGTGAACTCTCCATCACCGAGATTCGAAGCTAAGACATTTCGCTTACAAGTTAAGACGACAATGACACAAAATCTTTAAAATAAATTAAAAAAAAAAAAAGAAAAAAAGAAAAACGTGTTACAATTTTCCTGTTAGAATAGTTGGATAGGAACAGGTACATGGAAGATATATACACATCAGACTCCTATTCCTACCTACAATATCAACTCTCGTACTCACTTCTAGCATACCACTCTGTTCAGAGTTCAAACAAGCAACAACAAATCTAAGAACTGAAAAATCCAGATAGTTCCAGTGCAACGTATCAACGAGCGCAAAGGTGATCATCGTCTTCAAACTCGGAAACTCCTAACATAGCCAAAGCTAGGTGACTCTGCATCTCGCTTTTCGTTTGCTGTAATTGAGAATGACAATCAATGACCAATCCACTCCCCAGAAAACTAGGCCTCTTCCTCTTGGAAACGATACATTCTTCTTCACCTTTAAGTATTGCCATTATCTCACAAATGCTCGGTCTTCGGGATTCTTCACTCGTTATGGAGGCAGCTGCAGCTTCAATCATCCGTGCTATTTGATTTGAATTTCTCGAAGTGCATTTTATATGTGGATCAAGCAGCTCCTCAATAGCTCCTTTCCCTTTACACAAGAGGGGCTTTGCCTGATTAAAAACGGAAGCTGACACGTGTGAGATATAACTTACAGCAACCATACATCGCTCATATTTGAAACAAGAAGTTTTGATGACTTTCATGGTAACACCATACAGAAAGTTTACAGAATGATTCAAGAAATTTGACTTTCAGAAAGTGATGTGGTTGGTAAACAAAACCCTCGCTAAGCAAAGTGTCTATCCAAGGGAGTAACTAACCTGATTGAATGAATGAACGTTCTTAAAAAAGTTAATAATACTCTTGTAAGGAGACTTGGGTTAGGCCAATTAGCCAGGATAGTGTGTCTTCCCCTTACACCCGTGTTCGAATCCCACTCGCCATAAATTAGATTAGAATAGAATATCGCTTTGTCAAAGAAGAATAAGCTATTAAAAGAAAAGAAACTATGTTGAGCATGAGAAGCAATCAAGGGCCCATCTATTCACCATCACATAGTAAAAAAGGAGTTCAACTGTTCAAGGCACAAAAAGAAGATAAAAAGATGCACCTACCCATAGAACCAAGCTTTCTTCTCCTTGTGGCCTTCTTTCTTCAATCGGCTTCCTACCAGTTATTAATTCCAGCAAGACCACCCCAAAAGCATACACATCAGTTTTATCGGATATTTTCCCATGCTGGAAATACTCAGGAGCCAAGTAACTGCACATGCCATTTAAAAATTGTGCAATGAATAAAAAAAATCTTTATGGAACAAGCAACAGGAAAAAAGTGTTTCTTTATGGTCAAGTTTCCTCAAGATCATACCCAAATGTTCCTTTGACAGTTTTGCAGAGGAAAGGGACGGAAGGTGCGGAAGTCCAAGTGGCTAATCCAAAATCACATAGCTGCAAGCAATGTCGATAAACCGCAGTCAATCAATCAAAAGATTCAGTTTCAAACCAGAACGAAGTCCATAAAATTGCTCTCCATTTACCTTGGCAGTATTCTTGGACGAAAGGAGAATGTTCGAGGGTTTGATATCTCTGTGAACAATACAGCGTTCAGTTCCATTATGCAGATATGCAATTGCCTCAGCAATTCCAATAGCAACCTTGTGCCTTACGAACCAAGGAAGTGTTGCAGAGCCCTTAACTCCCCCCTTTTTCTCTGCAAATGTGTATGTGCCACATAAATCACTAAAACCCTCACCAAATTCAAATCAAATTCGATTCAAAAGACCGAAGCAAGAGAACTCACCGTGTAAATGACACTCCAAGCTTCCCCCCGAGACATACTTATAAACCAAAAACAAACCGTCCTCTGGATCGATGCAAAATCCCACAAAAGGTGTTACATTTGGGTGGTGAAGAGAGCTAGAAATCATCAGCTCTCTACAAAATGCATTAGCAGACTCTTTATCTTCCTTGTCTAATCGCTTGATCGCCACAGCAGTTCTCAAAATCCCAACTCTGCCCCTAAACACACAGCTCAAAGCTCCTCTCCCCAAAACTCTACCTACCCAGAACAAGAAGTTCCATTACAAACTCACACAATAAAAAGATCAACTTTTGATTCAAACAAAACAAACCCATTTGATTACCTTTCGAAAAATTACGAGTAGCTGCGAGAATTTCACCGTAGCTAAATCTGATCAGTGTGTGAGCCATTGGGGATATGCTCCTCTCCAACCACTCAAATCTCCTCCATTTCATCTCTTTAGCTTTCGATTCAGACAACCCATTTCCCAAATTCACCATTAGAACCGTTGCAGCGGCGGAGGAGCTCAAGTTCATGGATTCCAGCTCGACCTGAGAGCAGAAGCTGAACCTGAAAGAGGAGTGAACCGATTGGGGATCGGCATTTGCCAACTCCGGCCCACACCCGCCGGACTCCGCCAGCAGCCACGCTTTGTTGTGCTCTAAATTTATCTTCTTGTTGTTGTTGTTGCTGTTGCCGCCATTGTTGCCGTCATCATCAAATGGGGTCTTCTGGTTGGTCGTCCTCCGGCGAGGAGGTGGGAGAAAGCAGGCCAGACCAAGCTCCCTGAACATTTTCTTTACAAGGGTTTTGATTCTGTGGTCATTGTAGTAATGGTGATGTATGGCTAAAGAGGAGGAAGCGTATAGAGGAAGAGGAGGAGGAGCATTGGGTGGCTCTCTGGAGTAGGTGAAAGTGCCTTGGGAGTAGCCCATTTTTAAGCAGATCTCAATGAGTAAAAGCACACAATCCCAGAAACAAGAGAGAGACCCACGGAAAAGGTGAAAGCTGCTTTTGCTTGCAGGGTAGGAGAGAATTTCCAAATGAATATGAATGTGAGAGAGAGAGAGAGAGAGAGAGAGAGAGGAAGAGAGAGATGGGGAGAGAGGAAGAGAGAGATGGTGTACCAGAGACAGCAATGTATATATAATAAATGGGTTTTTTGGATTAAAGAAAGGGTGGATTAGAGTGGGGGAAAGTGTAATCTGTGAAAAATATTTGGCAGGAGAAAGGCTGACTGACTCAGAGGAGGAAGAAAGAGAGTGGGTGTTCTTAATTTTTTATGGTAATGGGCTCGCTTGCTTACTTGTGGGACTATTTTTCCATTTCCCAAGAAAACTAATGGCAATTATTTTAAGTTGAAGAGAGATTGATCCCAGAAAAGAAAGGGATTCTTCCTGTTCACTCTAGTTTGAACAGCCAAAGTTAGTTGTGGGCTCGAAAAATCGAAAACAAAAAAAAATTCGACAGACTATCGAATTGAAATAAAAAAAGACCGAATTAAACTCAAACTAAAAAGCTGAACTGAACCAAAAACTATTGGTCCGGTCTTAGTTTTAGTGGTTTAAAAACCAAACCGAACCTACATAGATTAACATTTTATTTATTTAGTCATATTGGATATTCAATTTCCATGCTCAATTCTCAATCAACCATTAACCTAATTTCAACTCCAAATTAGTTAAATCCAACTTGACGCCTAAATATGTTGAAAGAAACGTAACCAAACAAGTTGCCTCTGTGAGATCAAAAGTTCGTGCATGTTAACACTTCTTCTTTTACTATTGAACTGTCAATTTTTTTTTCTTGTTAACTAGTATAAAATACGGTTTCTTAATTAGATTATAACTAAACCTACAAAGTGAAATCGAAACAAACCAAGCAACTATTGGCCCATTGGTAATAATGGCTTGAAAGGGCCAATGAGTAGGGAATGGTAAAATGATTTGTGAAAGGGATGTGATATCCACACATCCTATTTTACTTCTCACACACATTTTTAATTTTTGGTCGTTGGATCGGATGAATTGAAGAAGATCAAGGGACAACGCACCCTTTTTTACTTCTCACACACCCTTTGTTGATTTTTGTCCTTTGATCTTTTTTACTTCTCACACATCCTTTGTTGATTTTTGTCATTTGATCTTCTTCAATTCATCCGATTTGATGTGTGAGAAGTAAAAAGGGGTGTGTGGATATCATACCCCTATCTTTTTTTAGTCATTTAACATATTCCAAGCAATTTATATAAAAATTTATCAAACACCCAGACACTGCTTTTTTTTATTAAAAGCACTTTTACAAAAAAAAAGTTTACTAAACACTTAACAACTTTATTTTACAGCTGTTTATTCTCACACCCACCACAGCAAAAGTAGTTATTTTTTAAAAAGCACAGCAATACCAATCTAGTCCTAATTCTTGATGGCCACTACCATTACACTCTATATATTAAATTACAATGCCATGCAATTTTAACTTAATTACAATACTGCTATTGCATAATAAATTTAATATATTACGATCATGTCACTGTTAGATAAAAATATATTAAGTAAATGCATATATCGGAGCCAAGTCTTAAATTATTCACTTCTTTCTCCAACATAGTAAAATTTATATTGGGTGAGAGTTAGATTTAGCATCACACTGCATTGCGATCCTGAATTTACATGGTTTAAAGAGCCTCCAGATATTATTTTAGATGTTCTTGTTGAAGATAGTACTTAATCTATTATTTATGATTATGTTTGTGCAGAATATTTTTTTTCTATTGAGATCCATGTTATACACATTTCTTTCGGTATTGTACTGAGTTTTTTTTTTTTGTTACCAATGATTATTGTACTTCAATTTCAAAAAAAAATTGAGGAAGTGGGGCGTGCTCGCTCCACTCACTCTCTCCACTAACTTTTTATTCCAGAGTAATGTTCTGATGAATAAATTTGTGAACAAAATTTAATAAACTAAATCACATTAAACTTAATAATTTAATTATTACTTAACAGTTAATCGACATATCCATTTTCTACTAGTTACACGTCAATTAATTTGTAGATTTTATCTAGTCAACTAGCCTTACTCTTTATTTGTTCCATACGTAAAAGCCAGTGCGTGTGTGTGCTCGCTCGCTCACACCACTCATTCTCTCCACTAACAGTCGTTTTCTCTTCACAGTCCTCCGCCGCGGCGTCTTTGCCGTCCACCGAGTCCCTCTTCCTCAAACTCCACGAAATCGCCGCTGTCAAGTTTGGCAACTTCAAACTCCTATCTGGAATCTTCTCTCCAATCTACATAGACCTCCGCCTCATCGTATCATACCCCTCCCTCCTCAGCCAAATCTCCCAAACCCTAATCGCCACCGTCCCCTCCTCCACGCGCTACGACCTCATCTGCGGTGTGCCCTACACCGCCGCCCTCCCCCATCGCCACGTGCAGCACGTGCCACGACCTTCCTATGCTCATGCGCCTCAAGGAGGTCAACGACTACGGAACCGCCAAGGCTATCGAAGGTCGTCTTCAAGCCCGAACAAATCTGCCTCATAATCGAGGACTTGTTACAAGCGGCGCATCGGTTTTGGAGACGGCTGCGCCCCTACGCGCCGCAGGGCTGAAGGTCCAAGACGCCGTCGTTCTGATCGATCGGGAGCAAGGAGGTAGGGAGAATTTGGAGGAGAACGGGATTCGATTGCACTCGCTGTTTCGGCTGAGCGAGATGGTGAGGGTGTTGAAGGAGAATGGGAAGGTCGCGGAGGAGACGGAGCATTGTTTTGAAGTTTTTGGAGGAGAATCAGAAGGTGGCGGCGCCGCCGGTTGTGCCGACGAACGTAGAGAAAGTTAGGGTTAGGGGTTTGGCGTTTGAGGAGAGAGCGAAGATGTCGAAGAATCCCACGGGGAAGCTGCTTTTCGAGGTGATGGTGCAGAAGCAGAGCAATCTGTGTGTGGCTGCCGATGTTGGGACTGCCAAGGAGTTGCTCGACATTGCTGAGAAGGTGAGATTTTCTTGGAATTTTTTAATTTTCGCGGAAAATTTATGAAGGCATTTGCTGATTTGAACTGTATCGTTGGAGACAATAAGTTGACCTCTTGATACACGTGGGCGTTACCAAGAAGTTGGACTATGAACTGCCATGCAGGTTTGGAGATAGACGAATTTTACATCATTCCCAATTTTTATGAATGAGGATCCTCTGCGGATACATTTTGTGAGGATTTTGGGATTCCCGATGAACGAACACGATGTGAGGATGTTCAAGATCCTATCAAAGAGGATCCGAAGAAGATCCTCATTCAATTTTTATGACATTAATGAAATTTTCAAGTAACTTAGTAACCGTTAGATCTTTGATCAAAGATACAAAGATCAAGATCTAACGGTTAAACACCTCGAAGTATAGAATGTCAGACCAGCATAGAAATTTTTGGATACAGATTCGAATTTAGGGAGTAGGGGATGGATGAATATCTATGATTGTGATGGTTACTGATGCTATAATCTATACATTTTAATGCAGGTTGGGCCAGAGATATGTTTACTGAAAACCCATGTCGATATATTGCCCGATTTCACTCCAGATTTTGGCTCTAAACTTCGCTCGGTATATCTCTAAACTCGTTTTTTGCAATGTACAACTTGATATTAATTATGATTTGATGACTACTGGTTCATAAGGATTTTATAATTTCTTGATGGCATTGATATGAATGTTGCTGCAGATTGAGATAGTAAATTGTTATCTATTCATAATTGCCGCTTGAGTTTTAGTTAAATCAAGCAAAGCTTCCTTAAATTGTGAAGTTATAGATGATATGTGCCTTGTCCAATTGAAGATTGCAGAGAAACATAATTTCCTAATTTTCGAAGATCGCAAGTTTGCAGACATTGGTAACACAGTAACAATGCAGTATGAAGGGTGAGGTTCAGGCTCAGGCTCATTTTTTTCTTCTTCTTATTTTTCGCTCTGTTAGTATCATTTCCCTTCCTTTAGCTCCTCGGTTCTTCTGTTTGCAGGGGTCTATTCCATATACTCGACTGGGCTGATATTGTCAACTGTCATATAATCTCTGGTCCCGGGATAGTTGACGGACTAAAGTTGAAGGTTTATGCAATTTTGAATTGATGGATATCTCTGCATTAATTTTGCTCAGATGATTCGTTTTTTCCTAACTGTTTACTGCTTTTGTACTCTCTCTCTCGAACCAAGATTGTCTACCCTCCCACTTACCATTCTCTTCCATCCCCTCCTACTTTTTTTAGCCATTGATTTCATGTTTAGTTAATTTAATGCTCCAAATTTTGTCATCTCACCCACAATTCCAAACCATCCTTAAACCTTTCCAGCTAGATCTGCAACCTCTGCAAGTGCCTTCCTCCATCTCTCCATCATTTCGGGGGTTCAGTTTTCCGGTGTCTAGCAAATGCCTCGGCAAAGCTTCCTGCTTCCTCACATGGGACGGATCAAATCAAAATTCAAGCATGTTAAAGCAACAGAAAATTCAAAGAAATTAAACCCAAAAAAATAGAGGGAAAAAGCTCAAAATGGTACCTGGGTTCAGAGGTTGAGGAAGCAGAAGAAGAGGAAAGCTTGGACCTTTGGAGCTGAAACTTGACGAATTAATACTTTTTTAAATTAACAAAAAAAAAAAAAAATTGGGAATTTGGGATTTTATTTAGGTCAGCGTGTGAGGGAGGGAGGAATGGCCTCGATTTTTGGTAAACCAAACAGCTCGGTTTTGTTTGTAATTTTGCTAATTTGTAAATTCAAATAGATACAGATGGAAAAGAAGGTCGAGCCAATAGAATCGTAAGGAAGAGAATCTTACTCCGGAAGAAACAGTGAGAGATCTCAACGGAGACTGAGGAACACAAGTTTTTCACTTTTCAGTTGTGAATTTTGGGGACTTTTGATCATAAGATCCAGTCAGAATCTATGGAGATTTTTACAATGGGTAGGGGACCAGTCTACCGGTCTTCAACGATGTTGATCCGTCCCATGTGAGGAAGCAGATGGGAAGCTTTGTCGAATCATTTGCTAGACACCGGAAAACTGAACCCCCCCCGACATGATGGAGAGATGGAAGAAGGCACTTGCAGAGGTTACAGATCTAGCTGGGAAGGTTTAAAGATGGTTTGGAGTTGTTGGTGAGGTGGCAAAATCCGGAGCATTAAATTAACTAAACATGAAATCAATGGCTAGAAAAAGTAGAAGGGGATGGTAAGTGGGAGGGCAGACAATCTTGGTCCCTCTCTCTCTCATAGGGTTTGCCACGCGATAGGGGCCTGTTGCTCCTTGCTGAAATGAGCTCAGCCGGTAACTTTGCAAAGGGAGATTACACAGCTGCCGCGGTGAAGATTGCGGAGGAGCATTCTGATTTTGTGATTGGCTTCATTTCAGTTAATCCAGCATCATGGCCAGGGGCACCCGTAAATCCAACTTTCATCCAGGCAACTCCTGGAGTGCAATTAGTGACCGGCGGTGATGCTCTTGGCCAGCAATATAACACTCCAAACTCCGTAAGTTTACTATTTCTACTTGCATTTCATATTACCATACTCTTTTATTAGCCAGACTTGTGCCTGAAATTTTTTTTGTTGCAGGTCATCTATGATAGAGGTAGTGACATCATAATTGTGGGCCGTGGAATCATAAAAGCCGCAAACCCTGCTGAGGTCGCTCGTGAATATCGTCGTCAAGGCTGGGATGCATACTTGGCTAAATGCAGCAACAGTAGCTAAGATATTTGTATTAGGCTGGCTCCCCTGTTTCACTCATGTTTACATTATTTCTAATTTGCCAAGAGTGAGTGAATTATGATTCATATGAAATGAATGTGTGGTTTTGTGAAACCAGAGGATATGAGGTTTGAGGTATTACTGTCTTTTTGGTAGTTTGAACGGGGAGCCATTACATTCAGAAGAAAATAAATAATATCGTTGTTATCTGATATTACATCTATCAGTTGACACAGCATAGATGGAATACAAAACTAGTGCAACAATGTCGCAAACATGCATAAGTCTTAAGTATTTCTAACCTACCTGTCGAGCTTTCCACTTTCTCAAAAGTTCATTGTACACGTTTTCCTTCCTTGCTTGGAAGAGGTTTTGTTTCAGATTTGACAATGTCGAAAACTCCAATTTGATTCTTCTTGCAATCATATCCTCCGCGTACTTGACTGCTTCTGGTACCCTATTCAGATCACGTAGCCCTACCACCAACAAATTCTCGGTATCCTCCAAGTCGGAATGGTAATTCTCTATCATGCACTTCCAAACTTTTATAGCAAAGTAAGGGTCCCCAAAATCCAAGAAAATCCTTACTGCTGTGGCACAATTAGCAAGCTCTGGAACACACTCATTTTTAACCATCTTAGTAAACAATGTCGAAGCCTCCTTTTACTTCCTATCCTTGATTAAAAACTTAAACACCATGTTATATATTTGTGAATTCGGGAACGCCCCATCGTTCACCATCTCATCCAACATCCTTTTCGCTAAATCTACATTGCCATCATGACAATGTAAAGAAATCACTGTACTATACATACTTGTATCAGGTCGGAATCCAATTCTCTCTGTCATTGCCTGCCAAAGAGTGTCAGCTCCCCAAGCATCGCCCTTCTTGACACACTCATCGAGTGCAAGCCTGAAAAAATTGATCCCCGGATAACACCTCCTATCTTCTAAGGTCTCAAAGAATTTCACCACCTTGCGGATCCCATCAGGTCCCTTAAGCAAAGTATTCAAGAACGAATCATAAGTCGGCACATTGTTTAGATCCCAACCAATCTCAATCACCATCTCAGAAAAAAACCTGCCTAGCACAATCTACGCTGCCTTCATTTCTAAACCCTCCAACAAAATGGCGTAAGTATCGGGGTCCGGCATAATACTAACCTTGGCAACGCGCAAAAACTCAACGGCATCAACGGCCTTGCCATCTCTGCAGATTGCACTCAAAAGTGAATTCAAGGCCACAATGTCCCTAGGACAACCCTACTGGCTCATACACTCAAAAGTCGAAATAGCCTCTTTAACACGACTGGCAACTACGTAACTACTAAAAACAGAAGCAAAAATGGCCAAAGAGAGTAACCTTTCTTTCGCCATGGCACTGATGGCGTCCCACATTGCATCAAAGAAGCAAGTCTTGCCCAAAAGATCAACAACCAAGTTCCAAGCATAGGGGCTGTGCAAGTCATTCAGCTGGCGACCGGCCCACCGGAAGAACTTCACGGATGGGCCCGGGTACCCGTAGGACAGTTTGAGCACCTCTTCAACATCTTCTTAGGTCACTCTAACACCAGTCTCCTCTAACCGTTCCTCAACAGAAATGGTGCTGGTTTTCGCTAATATTTCGCAGAGAAGCCTGATTTTCGGAGGCAGATCTGGAGTGTCGAGGTACGAGGCGAAGGTTGGGCGCTTTGCTACTGGGGTTTGGGGATGTGGGTTCGCTGGCAAAAGAGCTGCGGCTGAAGAATTGTGGGTTTTGTGAACAAGGGTTGGGGGATTGGGGATTCTGTGAATTGGGTTGGAAGAAGAATGCAGTTTCTTGGAGGGTTGGCGTTTATGGTGATTTGGGTTTGGAGAAGAGGGATTGTGGGGAGGTGGGTAGCCATGGCGTCGTTTATTGCTGGTTCTTCTGGCCATATGAATATTTGTAAGAGAAACTCAAAGGAGAGAAATTTACAGAGCTTCAGGAACCTAGATTTGCATCCGAAAACAGACGCCGGTGGTGGAGCGAAGGACGGTATCCCTTCCTGTCGGAAAACCGATGGCAAAAAGGGAAGGTAAAAATCTCTTTGAATAGATTCTCACGTGCGCAAATCAATTTTACCTGTGTACCTTGAACCAGGATCCTCGCCGGATCCATTCCCTAGGGATCCTAGAGATCACGTAATCGTGTCCGTTCATCGTATATCATGCGTTCATAAATTGTTTAAAATTTAAAATTCAAATATAAATAGTACCTAACGAAAACTGACCGCACGATATACGATAAACGAACACGATTGCGTGATCCCTAGCATCCTTAGGGAATGGATCCGACAAGGATCCTGGTTCGTGTAGCTTCAGCGTTTGGGTGCTTTTAATTGGCCCTAGCATAATTTAATATATTTAATTTAAAATAAGTATTTATCTTCGTTTGTAGGTAAGAAGTTTTAGATTCAATTATCGTTATAGATCAATTTGAACAACATTATTGTTAGCCCATTATGAAGTTAAGTTCACCTCCTCTTAGTGTAAATAATATCGTTTGTTAGAATATATATATATATATATATATATATATATATATATAATATAATCAAGGCTAGCTATTTATTGCCTTAGTTATGTTAATAAATAGTCCGGCAATTGGTATTAACAATTTTTTTTAACCCATTTTATCACTAGATCTTTAGTTAGAAACATCATGTGGTTACAAATGTAATGTAAGGAGACGACTAGCAATTGATTAAATAAGTGCACGTGGGGTGAAGAAATTAGTTAAATAAGTGCAAGTGGAGAGATCTTCAGTTAGATTTTTAACCAATTTCGTAAGGAGACGACTAGCAACATGACGACGAAAGAGGGGAAGAACAATTAGCAAGTCAAATAAGTGCATTTAACGCATTAAATGCAAAGTGACAATTTCGAAATAAAAGAAATTGAAGACTTAGAAAATGGCCTATATAAGGAGGAGAACAACCCCTTGGAAGCATAGAACGAATTACGAGGGAAAATCTTACTGTTCTAGGTAAACGCTATTTATAACTCTATTCTCCATTAATCTAAAGAAACTCAATGGACGGAGCCCAATTTTAAGAATTGAACCATTTAAACCTTGTGTTATTTTTATTCATTAAAAAAAAAAAAAAATTTCAATTGAACTATTTTATCTTACAAGTAAGAGTAAATTATAGCAATGGTCCTGTAACTTTTACTCAATTGGAGCAACAATTTCTCAATTAAAAATTCATTACCATTGGTTTCTCAACTCATCAAAACGTGTAACTATGATCCCTAAACTAAAAATCTATTACCATTGATCTCTTAACTTTAATCCAACTAGAACAATGGTCCCTCAACTTTAACCCAATTGGAGCAATAGTCCTTCAACTTTAACCTAATTGTAACAACGTTCCTTCCAATATAACTCATTTTGACAAAATTCTAAGGAATTTGATGAAAATTACCATAACTACATATTTTGATGAGTTGAGGGACCAGTTGTAATGAATTTTTAGTTGAGTGACCATTGCTCAAATTTGATTAAAGTTGAGAGATCATTGCTACAATTTACTCTACAAATAATAATAGATGGTGAAAAAGTTAGTAATTTTGTAATACTACAGGGGCTAGGCTTGGAAATCGTGGTGTCTTGGTCATTTAGGTTGATTGTTTCCTCCCATTTATGTTGTTTTGGGGTTCCAACTCCCTTTCCCTCTCTTCTTGGATCGGAAATAGCCGTAAGAAAAATTACAGGAAGGATATCTCTTATCTATCAAATTTTTTTTTATTTTTCTATGAGTTTATCCACATTTTCAACTTTTAATATTAAGCAATTTGTTGTATTAATTTTCTTAGATATTAATTGTCATCAGCACTCTAATTTTGTTAACTTTCCTCTATTTTAAGTCTGAGATAACCCTAAACACATGCTTATATTAGATGAAAAATTTAAAGAAGTTGGAGAAAGATGACAAACTAATAATTTTAGAAAGTTGATAACTTGATATGACAACTCCTTTAAAATATTATTTTATATAACAAATTAAAAAATGTAAAAGTTTATATGACATTGTTAACGCTTAACTGGTGAAGTTAACAAAAGTTCAATGGATCACGTGTCTATCATTGATGGGCTTGGGCTCCTAAAAAATATTTTTAAAATTTCCCCCGAAATAAGTAAACAGAACCACCGTAACAGAAAACTCGTTTCAGAACCCCTAGAAATTGAAGCAGAAGCTTCTTACACCTGTGGAAATGGCGGCTTCCGATTCCAATGTCCCTCAGCGCCAATCGCAGCCCTCAAACCAACCTCCACCACAAAACCCGACTCCGACTCCGACTCCGGTTCAGCATCCGGCTTCTTCTGCTTCTCCATCAGCTTCTTCTTCCAAGAGTAAGTCCTACATCTTTCTACCTAATTTTCTGTATATTTCACCCAAAAGATTATGGAAACTGTTATGTCTGGTTTTGGAGAACGAACTAGTTTTGTTGTGGTTTACCTTTCGTTCTGTATCTATTCGCGGTGATATGATATGCGACTTATTAATCATGAGGTGGGATATCGCCGCCGGGATTTAATTGAGAGAATCTCTTTGGGTGTGTGGATTCCAATCAAAATTATAAATTATGTAGCTCTAACTTTTTTCTACTTTAGTGTGATTTCATTTTTAATCTGAGAAATGAAATTTAGCTCACAATTCTGTAAACTATCACCTTTGTTTATAATGGTTTTGAACTTGCAAAAGATTGGATCTTTGGTAGTTCTTATACATTTGAGTTCATATCGGCTTACCAGGTCACCTGACGCACAAAAATCAGCTGCATGAATATGCCCAGCGAGCAGGCATTTCGCCTCCTGTTTATCGGTCTGTTAATGAAGGAATGATAAATAGACCAGTGTTTAGGTCTGCTGTGTTGGTTGGTGGAGTTTGCTATACTTCACCCGACACATTTCCTGGGCGAAAAGCCGCTGAACAAGATGCAGCGAGACTTGCCATGATTAGTTTAACAGAGAAGATAAAGGATGAAGTTTGTCCTATTCCTCCTATTCCTCCTATTCCTTCTGTTACTCCTGTTCATGAGGTTCAGTTTTCTATGCTCAAAGTTTCTGTTTGGGTACACATTTTTTTTTTTTTTACATAATATATGAATTGTTCAAAAACTTGTTTTTTCAGATTAGCTTGCAACTCTTTTTTGGGGCATCATCACTATCTAAATGAAATATTTGCTTGCTTGTTTTACACTTTGCATTTTACCATGCAATATAGAAAGGAATGGAAGATAATAAATTTCACTACATTCCATTGGTTATTTTCAGGATCTGATGTTGTGCAAGATGATGCTGAATGAATATAGAACGAAGAGGAATATTGAACCACCTACATACCACACTTTTAAGGGAAAAACGAAGGTTCCATTTTTTGTATCTTCTTTGGTTTTCAATGGTGTGACTTTTACAGGGGAAGCTGCAAAAAGAAAGAAAGAGGCTGAACAGTTGGCGGCTCGTGTTGTTGTCCAATCGCTTCTGGGTATTGTTTTTACTATTTTAATTATACATATTTGTTTAAAGTAACTTATAACTTATTTGTGAGTTAATGTGGTGCATGCACTTATTTTCTTGTGGCTGACTAATTCAAGATAAATTCAGGTGATTCTGAATCAGCGCCCATTATGTTGGAGATCCTTAGGTCTAAAAACAAACTTGCACATAAGAGTAAGGAGCCAGCCTGTTCTCATGCCAGTCTTGCTACTTCAGCAGTAAATGCAGGTCAAGGTTATGTAATCTCGACTGACACTCCAATAGCTGCTGCACCTGAGGCATCTTTGGGAATGCATCCTCCACACCATGAATTTATCAAACGGAAGCGAGAGGAACAAGCTTGTCAAGCAACCCCCCAGCTTCCCATAACTTCGTTGGCTGCTGCTCCAACTTCTTTGTCAAATGCCCCAACTTCCTTGGTTGCTGCTCCAACTTCCTTGCCCCCTGCTCCAACTTCTTTGGGCGTCTCTCCAACTTCTTGTGCTGTTCTTCCAGCTTCCAAAAAGCGGCGTAAGAACATGAAGGCTGAAAAGAACTTGCAGAATAATGCCCAGTAAGTTATAGCTTTTTGTTATTTTTTTATTTCTCTTTTTTTTTTTTTTTTTTATATTTTGACCTGTGCTTTCAGTCACAATAATAATTTAACATTTTTTATATTCTCATGAAGACTAAATAATTTTCTGAGCAATATGAAACTTCCTATTGCTGGAGTATATGTATGCACATGTTGCTTTTTTAATTTGAAGGATTTTGGGTATAAGGCAATATATTCCTTTGCTTTTGTTTTCCACAGTACCATGTTTAGGGTTTTTTGTATTCCTTAATTTGCCATGCTAAGTAGTCATAAGCTAATATACCTGCTAGATTGTTTTGTTTTCCGATTTTTCACAGTTACTTAAAATTAGTCTGTGCATATGGAAAACTAATCAACCAAAAGATGTACTTGATTGAGCAGGGAAATATACTATGAAATTAGTTGCCACTCGGTGGAATTCGTTTTTTCTCCATTCTACATATTGCTTTCGAATCTTGTTCCTCTCTTGGATTCTTATAGAGGTGAAGGGGTAACAATGGGTTTCCTTTAGTATATCCATCATCTATAAAAAGGTTCTCAATCTTCAACTTGATTTAAAATCGAAACAAAAACTTGTTTGTGATTGTGTAGTGTTTCTCGGTTTCCAGGTGAGGGGAAGGTATATGTATGTATACCATGGATTCCTGTGAAGTTATATAAGTATAATAACTCTTGCTTGGCTTTCGTTTATAAAGTATGGTAAATCCGATTTGCGAAAACTGTGTGTTTAATTGTTGCATTCACTAGCTTAATTGAACTGTATTCTAAAAATTGCAGTTTGCCAGTTGGTACGTTGAACTTGAATCAACGAGCATCTTGTTCAGTGTCGCAATGAATACGATAACCGCGTGGTATTTATTGCAAGGTGTAGGTCAGGCTCTTATGTATTTAGATTTTGTTGGACATTTAGACCGCTTCTGTAAGATAAGACATTGCGGTCGCATGCTAGGAAATTGGAAATGGGAAATGGTTCGACTCGGATGCATGTTTCTCTCTCTTTGTATGGTAAAAATTTCCTTTGCATTGCCATCGACGTCTTATATCTTATGCTTTAGTTGGAATTGGATTCTGATTCAAAATTTGCTTAAAAAGATAGGACTTTAGCGAACTTCCATCAATTACAAAATTACCAATTGCAAAGTTATTTTGGCTTTGTAATAAAACAGAATAAGGATTCGAAATCAGACTATTGCGTGGAAGTTTTATAGATTCTTTACTTCTATTGACATCAAACAAAGGTTATATATTTTTTTTGTAAGAGATTTTGCGCGACGAATGTTAATTTTGTCTCGCAATGCCTTCTTGAGCGACGAACTTCAAGATCCTTCGTGCAAGGAATTTTTTTTTAATAGTGTGTTTAAATGATCAAGGATTGATGTACAAGAAAGGTTTTGGCCAGTCTTACCAAAAACATTTCGGTTGTCGAGTGTTTCTACAAATATCCTAGGTAGTGGGTGTACGACCAAGAATTTATCACATGATGAAAATTGAAATCTCAATCTTCGCAAAAGTCTACTTAGAACGAGTAGTGATCATTCCGAGAGGAAAACTACAAATATCAAATATTGTTAGAATTTAATAGAAGGATAATACTTGCATCCTCTTATGCTGGAAGTTCACATATCCTACCTTTTACGAATAAGGTATCTACACCATATAAAATTTATAGATGGAATTGTTCAATTTTCATCTTCATTTGAAAATCACTTTTACAAAAAATCATTTGAAATAGAGATTGTTTATTCATCAAAATGTATGACTTATTCATGATGAACCGTTTATTTATTAATACATTTTGCTAACTAAACAACATTTTACTTGGATAATTTCTAATAATGATCTTCAAATAAAGAATAAGAACTTGTGGGCATCTGTATCGTGTTTGGGCCCAATTTTGTATTTTGAAATTCATATGCATGACTCTCATTTAATTTCTCATTTCCTCTTTAATTCGAGTCGTGTTCAGCTTAGTCCACTCATTCACTTTTTAGTATAAATAATATCGTATGTATTTACAAACAAAATTTCCCTTCCCCTTTAATTCACCGTAATGTTCACCTTAGCTACTGTAAAAAAATTAAAAATTATTATTTCCCCATTTTTTATCGTCCGAACTTATATTCAAAACGAAACTGCAGCCAAACAAAATAATAGAAGTGGATCAACCAAGCAGCTAAATTCTATAAAAGAAATCATTATTATTGTCCAAGACCATACTTATTAATAGACAGAATTATTATTTATTTGCTAAATAGAAAATGGGCCCCATACTTAATAATAAAACACTAGAAAAAGTCCACATACTGTGAAGATTTTTGTTGCCTTTGGAAAAAGTAGAAATCGTGCCCCAATTCACATGGAAATTGAAATTGGAATGAAAGGAGTCGGTAGGAAATTCCGTTCACGTACGATACAATTTCTCATTAGTTGGCAAAGCTAGTTAACACTAATTACGCAACCACTTGAAAAATCAACTTGGTAAGTTATAGGTCTTTTCTCCCCCTTGATTGAATGACTCTAGTAGTCATGCTAATCTGACCATAGTCACGAAGAATGGATACATAATTCATATATATATATATATATATATATATATATATAAGCCTCTTGCTTGCATATTTCATACTTGGCATCTTTGTTGGATAAATAATCCGTAGATCAAAGATCAACCAAACTGAATTGAACAATCTCTATTCAAACCCTAGTTCATATATTAATTAGCTCGAAGTAGATATCCATTACGCGACAACGTCATAACATTACCTTCTTTCTCTCCCTCCCTGCGATTCTCTCTTTCTGCTCTATTTGGATGAGTTGCCACATAAGCTAGGTTTTTAGAATAGTTTGTTACAACTTACATGCAATAAACAGCAATTGTTGTATACATGTTTTGTTGGTTAATTAATGTGAAATCTTATGTTCATTTCTCTCCCTCCCTGCGATTCTCTCGAGTTTCTTCATCTTTCTTCACCTGCTATCATACAATCTCTCTGTAATTCAGTTTGTTAGGACTTCTCACTCGTCTCTCTCTCCCTTGTGCTTTTATCTTCCTCACAATAGTCAAGTATTTGGATTGAATTCAAATTCAATTGCATGAGTTGCATCTGTTCATGGAACTTAAGTCAATAGTTATAATGTTTCAAAAGGGGTGGCTGAAGTTCTATATAAACTCAACCATCCCACTTGTCTAAATAATAAAAAAGAGTAAAGTTTTCTCCGTGGCCTTTTATTCTTTATTGTTAAATTTCGAGTCGTGTATTAAGAGTATGAAATATATTAAGTTCGTCAAAGTCCGGAGATTAAAGTGCTTCGACTTCGAATTATAGATTGTTGAATCATGGAAGACAAACGCAGGCAAAATTCTATATTTAGGACATTGCATTTATGCAAACATCCAAGTTTGTCAGCATACTTCTTACTTTCTCTATTGTCTACAGTGATATACTTCTTACTTTCTTTGTTGTCTACATTGATTTTATACACATTTATTGCTGTAGTATATTCAGTTTTTGAATTTTATAGTTATTCTTATCAGAATTTATATTGTTATTTTCATATTTTCTAATAGGGAGACTTTGGATGTGGTTCTTAGTTAGAAATATTCTTTGATTGAAACTTTGTTAGTTTTTAATTTTTGATCGAGGTCCCTGAAATCAATGTGATAATTTATTTCTATGTACATTGCTATATTTTTTAAATTAAAAATTAGAAATTTTTAGTTGTTTATATAAATGAGATTTTAAATAAAAAATCATGATTTGTGGGATTAAAAATATTAAAATATAAATATACTATTGTGTGTGATTATATATATATATATTCAAAAATTAACATGGGTACATTCTTCAAAATCACAAAAAAAAATAAATAAATAAATAAATAAAGATATTAGGCTTAATAACATTAGTAAATTTCTTCGATTAAACTTGATATGGATACATTTCAAAATCAAAGAAAAAAGAATGTACCCATATAAGTTTAAAAATGGATTAAAAAAATTGAATATATTTTATATAAAAAAAGGGTACATTCTACATATAACAAAATAAAAAGTTTTACATGAATAGGTACATATAATTAGCATGGGTACATTTAACAAAAATAAAAAGTACAAATAAAAAATATATATGGGTATAAATACAAATAAACTTTAAAAAATATGGGCACAAAAAGAAATTAATATATGAGTACAAATTAAAACTGAAAAGAAAATTGGTACAAATTAAAAAAGAATTACAAATTAAAAATGGGTACAAGCTAAAACTAAAAATATATGATAAAAACTTTAGTTATAAATATAAATATACTAATTGTAACATTTTTAACATTAAATGAATATATTTAGAAATAAAAAAATATTTTATTATTGAAATAATTATTAATGTTATTAATACCCAAGAACCTTGATCAAAAATTAAAAAGAAATATGATTTTAATTAATGAAATAGTAAAAAGAAAGATGAGAACCTAATTTCTCCTTTCTAATATTGCTGCAGCAAACATATCATTTTCTGATGGCGATGGGAACAATTCACGAAAAAAATGATTTGTGGTGAGATTAGTGCTGGGATTGAGGAGATACAAAGAAGGGGATTATATAGGGGCACCTTTGAGATTTTCCTCAAATGAAATGAGTGTTAATTCATTCCTTATTAGGATTGAATTCTAAAAATATGACATTTGTCAAAAATTCGAAGGAAAATTAGGGGAGTTGTTTGGCAGTGTCCTTAGTCGTTACTCACAAAGCATGAATTATATGGGTGAGGAAATGGAAATCCAGCAGGACTTACAGTTACCACGAAAAAAATTGTGTATGGAGGAACACTGAATAAGTGTATGAGACGAAGTAGAAATTCTTTTACCCTTAATAAACTACAAAATTTACTTTTAGCTACCTGTTGCACCATAAAACAAATTATATTTTATTCCCTACACTATAGTATGTTATATCTCGTCTTATTACTTATATGTTCTTTTTGTCTCGCATCAGTCTCAGTATCCCTGCACTTTATGGGGTGTGGGTCTGAGACAATGTTCTTCACTACATAATTTTTATCATGTATCATATGATTTTGGCCTACTAGTTAGATTAGGACTTATGTTTGCTATTATGCATTATTAAGTGGAGACCAAGTTTGAGTATATAAATACGGCAATTGTTCTACAAATTCTTCATGGAAAGATTTGGTGAGTTCTATTGTCACATGACTTTGATTTACGGTGGTAGTCAAGTTTTAAACTTACCGGTTAATTCAGGACTTCAGTTATTTTGAATTGCATGAGTTTGGTTTAGAATTGTGCTTAAATTTAGTAATACAAGCTGTTTTAGTCATGTGATTTGCTCCACCTTAAATTATACCTTTCGAGATTATTACTTTTATTGTTACCGAAGTTTGTGATACACTGTTCAAATTTATCTTATAAATATTATTTCCTATCAACCAATATGATAGAAATAAAGATAAGATAGACGGGACTAGTTTATTCTTTAGCCAAAAATTGGGACCAGCTCTTGTGCTAACACATAATTAAGAATGATTGATTAGGAACTTAAACTGCCAGATGGATTCAATATATAGTCTTCTTCTTAGAGGTTCTGGAATTAGGACGGATTTACTCATAATTTCAAGTGAGTATGAACCAGCAAGGACATAAGGGGAATGGCATTAAAATAAATCTTATGATTAATTGGTTAGAGAGTTTATGATCTGTTGTGTAATAAAGAGAGATTGATTCGGACCAAAAAGAAATTTTGGTGTACGGACCGTGTTCTTGATAAATTTTCTTTTACAATAAAGATAATTTTTTAGTATGTCGAAAATACAGTTTATTACGTCAAATACCATAATACTGGGCGGGTATCCTGCATACTGAAAGATCTCAAGGCAAAAAGGGTCAACACAATCTCCTTGAGACAAGGAATTTTTCTCTTGTTTCGATGCCAGCTTTGGGTTTCCCTATTCCTCCCCCATTGTCTCTGTCAAAGACAAAACATATGCATGTGGATGATGACCTTCAATGAGTTTTTATGTTTAACAAGCAGCAAATGGTTCAGTGCACGTAAATGTCAAATGGTTCAGAAAATGCTTTATTTAATTTTCTCTCTAAATGTAGGAAACAGACTACACCCTTACTTAATCAGTCTGTTTGTAACTAAAATATGTCGTTGTTGTTAAATGAGACATAAAGACGGTTAATTCAAATTTTGCAGCAGAAGTTTAGAATTTTTTTTTTGGGGAATCCAGTCTCTTGTATTAAATATTTGGTGTTTATCGCAACAAAATTTTTGATATACAATTTTGACAATCTTATACATATGCCAGCATACGATTTTGCTACTTTAAATTATAAAAATGATTACGTATGTATTTGATTATGTTATTTTTCTAAAAAAGTTATACCTAGTTTTAATTTTGATATGTGACTTAAAGATCCTCTATACTTCGTAACTTTCTCAAGGTTCATAAACAAAAGTAATTGGCTTAGTATTATCCCATGGTGGAGAGATTTTTCAGTGAATCAGGAAAACAGACGGATATGCCACATGTTATTATACAATGTAGAGGAAATTGAAAAAAAACTTCCCTCCAATTGTTAAGAACATTATGGTTTACCGCTTTGTATTTCAAGCACACATAAAAATTTATCATCATACAGATACCATACAATACATACATGCATAAAAAGAAATGTCGTGTATTCTTGTTAGTACACATACATTTTGGTCTGCCTGCAAAGTTTTATACTCCCATACTGTTTTCATGTGGTTTGTAATAATGGACGTGGATTATCCAACATTATATTAAATGGAAATGAGATTATAGAGCGCTAAATAACAATTTTAAATATTCCACCATGTGTTAGATTAATTATCTCCAAATTCCATGACAATGGGACTTTAGCTTACACACGCATCAAAGCCGAACCTTAACTACTTAACTTGGGTTGGGCATGCTTTTTCTCAAGCCTAGGAACACATTATTGATTATTTCTTTCGTTTAAGTTACTATTAGTAGTGAGATATTGATCCGACTTTAAAATTTTAATAGATAATGACATGAGGGTTTTCATTCATGTCCCCTAAACTTAAACATGAGAGTTACATTACTTTTTCAAATTACTCATTCCGCGAACCAAATTAACAAGCTCTAGTCTCCCATCAACTATGATATTTTTTACAATTTGTCTTAACGAGTCTAGAAGGTTTTCAAACTTTCAAGTTGTAAATTGATCTTCATAATTGAATATATATATAGACACACACACACACACACACATATATATATATATACACATATATAAATAATGAACTAAATTTAAAAATCTAATTAATTAAATGATGATTGTGGTATACGAGGAGTCTTTCTTCTTCATTTCCTTGGGTTTTGCAAATTTTTCAAATGATGTGACTTTCCACATCAAATGTCATCTAAGGTGGTATAGAAATGTGATATAAAGATATCGTATGAATAACATTACTCTTAAAATAAATAAAATACAGCCGGAATATATATATATATATATACATATATAAATAATGAACTAAATTTAAAAATCTAATTAATTAAATGATGATTGTGGTATACGAGGAGTCTTTCTCCTTCATTTCCTTGGGTTTTGCAAATTTTTCAAATGATGTGGCTTTCCACATCAAATGTCATCTAAGGTGGTATAGAAATGTGATATAAAGATATCGTATGAATAACATTACTCTTAAAATAAATAAAATACAGCCGGAACCCACGTGCCGATGAGATAGAAGGGAAAGCTGATAGGAAGCTACGTTAAAGTGGTCCAGGTTCCGGAAGATGATGAGAGACTATGAATTCTCTGGGAATCTCAGCGACGTGGGGTGGCGACAGATCCGGCGACCCTTCTGCTGCATGCATGCTTTTCCTCCAGTATAATTATCATCTTCTTCTATATAGTATATAATCTTCTCCCTATCTAATTCCTCACTTCTGCCAGCTAACATTCCCAATACAAAAATAATAATTATTTTATAATCTCCTACAATATTAGTTTTTTCTTCTTCTTTGAGTAATGCGGCACTTACTACATTTTTCATAACACGCTTGGGTCTCATCTGTATTAGATAAATAATACAAATGTAGTATGAAAAATGTAATTAGATCAACTACACTCGAAGGCGTCCTTAGGTGATCTCGTAGTTCCTACAGGTGAAGAAGATGGCGTCGTTCCATGAATTTTTCTACCTTTTGCCGCATTTCGCTCAAAGGATTGAAGGGAGATAATGCATCAAGTTGTTCATAATGGAGAGTCGTCGACTACTACTGTTCATGTACATTGACGACTCTTCCACTATCGTCCATGTACGTTCCATGCTAGATCTAACCAACTACCCATTATACCTCCTCCACGTTATTACTCTCAAAGAAGATGGATATTCTGCAATAAGGGAGGAGGATTAGACTAGGCTATACAATAGATCAGAGAATGACTAAGTATCAATCGAATACAATACAAATATAATACGTCATTGTCATCCATGTGAATTGAACTTGAGACCTACCAAAGCGACAATGACTAAGTATCGATCAAATACAACACAAATAAAATACGTCATTGGCATCCATGTGAATTGAACTTGAGACCTCCAAAACTCAAACTTAGAAGATGAATGCCATACTATTATAGACGTCTCAGTCTCCAACAGTATTAGTTAACTTATACACTTTTCTTGTTCCCATGAGCACTATAATTAATTAGACTTTGCTAGCTAGCTAGTTTCAGTCTCATACATCTTAATTATTTATTCTGGTTTAATTAATAATATTGCAATCAGACCCATAACCAATAATATAATAATCTTTTAGTTTGAACCCCTACAAATAGGGTTTCCACTCTGTGTCATTCTGCATATGCATGCCTAGCTAGCTAACTACTTGATGATCATCAAGTTTAGTAGTTTACTTTAGCATCATTCTCCTCTCTCTCTCTCTCTCTCTCTCCCCTAGAAATGGCACTAGCCAAGGATATTAGAATGTCTACTCCTCATGACTCATGCACTCATGATTCCCTTCAAGTTTCAGATCTTTCTAATGGATTTGTGTTTAGAGCCACATCTAGTTACCAACCTGATCAGCTTATTAACTTCAAAAGTGGGTACTACAACAGTGGTGAATCTCTGCTTAGTTTTGATAAAAACAAGCAGAATTCTCAAAGCATTTACTTGAACAGTAGTGCCAGCAAAGATAACTGCGACAGTGATTTGCATCATGGTAGTTACAGCCAGTGGAATCAGACGACTGGCATCGGCGATCATAGCCTTTCGGGGGATTTGAATTGGTTTCAGACGGCTAGCAATTACAGCAGCTCCATCCCCAGCACATCAAAAGAAGACCATGGAGATCATGAGGCTTATGGATGGATATACTCTGAAGCAACTGATAATTTCCAGCAATCAGACGAGCAAGAAGCAGGCTTTCACAAGCGTCCCATTACGGTAATTAGCTCCTCTTATTATTTCTCTTTGTTCACAAAATTAATTAAATATGTCGGAAAACTGTCAATCTCGACTATATAATATATTGAGTTGATTCATGCTACAATGTGCAGTCTAGATTGACAATAGATTCTTGCTAAATTAGAAGTCAACATTGTCATGTAACTTGTATAGTTTCATTTGTGCACCACGAATAATGGCCTTGATATAGCAGAAATTTGTAAACAGGGAGAGAGCATGCAACCTTCAAAGAAGCAATGCACCAGTGCAACTAAGAAGCCCAAACCCAAGTCATCGACAAGTGCTTCAAAGGACCCCCAAAGTATTGCAGCCAAGGTTTGGACACAACTCATGCAGTTTTGATTAATTTAGTGCAACCTAAGCAAACTATATCAAATGGAATTTATAATGATGAAAGAATATTTGTCTTTCAGAATCGACGAGAGAGGATTAGCGAGCGGCTTAAGATGCTGCAAGAACTGGTTCCCAATGGCTGCAAGGTGAGTTAATTTCTTATTAGCTTATATAATTTCTTGATCATCACATAAAGTGTTGTAAGTTTATATTACTTTTTTTTTTTTTTTTGTAATTCTTAAATTTGTCTTATACGTACATTTTTACAGGTTGATTTGGTGACCATGTTAGAGAAAGCGATCAGTTATGTTAAATTTCTTCAATTGCAAGTCAAGGTGTGACATCAAACAAATAATTTCCTTGTAAATTAATTTATCTATTGCATGTTTTCAAATTAATACTAGAGAGTCTTATATGCATGGGATTTGATGATTTAGGTGTTGGCGACCGATGAATTTTGGCCGGTTCAAGGTGGGAAAGCTGCTGATATTTCTCAAGTGAAGGAAGCCATTGATGCCATCCTCTCATCTTCTCAGAGAGACACAAGTTCAAGCTCGAAGTAATCGTTGATTAGTACTTGAAAATGAGGCATAATTAAGCTAGAAAAATATATAAAAATAAAAACAAGAGCAACTATATATGTAGGCAAAGGAAAAGCGTTGCCATACAAGGAAGTTGGCAATGAATTAAGAATTATAACCTGTATTTTTGCTTTAATTGTGAAATGTTGTGATCTGATTAATTATGCTTCTTGATCTATATAACTGCATTAGTGTCATTCTTGGAGAGTCCATTTGTTTTGTTCTTGATCCATATTTTAGAAAAGAGACATGGTCAAATACTGATATATGTTAGATCTATATATGTAATCTAACGAAACTATATTTGGTTACTCAAGATTTTGAAAGAAGTCCTCCTGTGCTTACTAGATTAGCCAATGGTCCAAGAATTTGACTTGAAATATATCCATGGACTGATCATTTCTAAGGGGAGGACACTAATTAAAATGACCCCAATTTTAAGAGGCCCCAAATGCTCTACCATTTTTAATTAAAATGACCCCAATTTTTGCTCTACCATTTTTGTTTTTTTTATTGGTTATATTCTAAAACTTGAATTGATCACTTTCCAAATCTAATATTCTATTTGACCAAAAAAAAAAAATTAATTCAAATGGGTTGTTCGGTATCCTTCATAGATCCAATTTAACGTAGCTAAATTACATGGTACTCATTGATTTCAAAGTAAAAAGTTGAATCCAAAAAGTACGCCAGACATGTTTTAATATTCTATTTGAAGCTATTATTTTTTACATATACCTATTCAAAATCCATAAATTTACAAATCGAACAGCTTGGATAAATAATATTTCAATGCAAGAATTTCCATTAACTAGCTGAATGGGTTTCAAAGTTTGATCGGCTTAATGTCTCCAGGTTTTTTTTTTTTTTTTTTAAATTTTTTATCTAGTTAGATTCACGAATTTACCCAAATCCAAATTTACCTTTGTTGTTTAACTGTATAAGATAACGAAAGATATCTGTAAATATTAAAGTATACTTAAACATATGGACCACCCACGACGAAATTTCAAACTCTACTACTTAATCATCCCTTTTATATTTTTAAAAAATAGTTAAGTTTTAACTATTTAGACCGTGATTTAGATGCATAAACTGTTTTTAATTGATTTAATAATTTTTTTATTTTTATCTAGACTAATCCAGTCTCTAATCATGCTTTAACCACGTGTTCCCATAAATGGCCATGGAGATTACCATCCGCATATTAAAGTTTAAAGTTATTAATTAGATGATCAATCGCTAAGCCACTGCAAAGGTGACACAATGCTCACGCCTGCAGCTCCTAACTATTTTATTTAGTTTATAAAGTTACTATTGACAAGTGGCGAATTGCTACATTGACAAGGATTTTCTTCAATTTGTTTTGTTTCCAGTTCAAACTATATCCGTATAAATTATAGTATTATTCCAGTGCTTATTTGAAATTGATTTTTTTTTTTATAAATAAATTCAGCTCGAAAATTCTTTCAGTAAAAATACTTCTAAAATGCAAGTGTTTCCTGAAAAAACACTTAAAACTCTTTAAAATGACTAGACAATTATTAGAGATCGTTTGAAATTGTTTTTAAAATAATTAGAAGTGTTTTTTTTTTTTTTGAGAAAAATATGGGTTCAAAAACACTTGAAGTGCTTTTTGCAAAAAGCTCTAGTTATGTACTTTCTGCAAGAATCACTAGTTATGTATTTCTTACAATAAGCACTTCAAGTGTTTTTCCAAAATTTACATGCATTTTTACTAAGAATTGAAGTGCTTCTTGCAAGCAACTCTGATTATGTGATTCATACAAAAAACACTATTTATGTGTTTCTTACAAGAATTACTTCAAGTATTTTTTTTTTTTTTTCAAAATTTACTTGTATTTTTACTAAAAGTTGATTTTAAAAATATTTTCACAAAAATCGTTTTTAATGATTTTTTACGTATTTTTAAAACTGCTTATTGTATAAACAAGGGGCACGAGACTGCTTATTATATGAACGATGGGCACGAACCCAACCCAACTTCTTCGCTTCTAAAAAGGAAAAATTATCGTTTACTTTATAAATGAGATTTTTTAAATTTTCCGTAAATGACAAACTCGGTATGATCATATGGTTATATAGAAATAAAAATGATTTAATTATTCGTACATCGACAAATCTCCAAAAGAAACCGACGCATGTTCTCCAACAACAACAACAAAAAAAAAAAAAAAAAAAAAAAAAAAAAGAAAGACAAACCAACGGACGGAAGCCAAGTTGCTGTCCAATAAAACTTTCGAACTGTTTGCTTAAACGCCAACCCTCCTCCCTCTCTCCTCTCTCTCTCTCCCTCCCTCTCTCTCTCCTCGGAGCGCTTCTCAGCCTCTAAATTTCCCCACTCAGATATTTCTTCCTCTCTGTTTTTTCTTACTCGACCACCCACCCAACTAAACTTACCCACCACCACCTCTTCACTTCGTTCGCCTCCCTTCTTAATGGATTCCCGCTCATCATCCGACGGTCGGAGTTCGACTCCGGACTCACTCTCTCCCACCTTCTCCTCATCCTCAGCCGTCCATCGCGCTCTGGAACTCATCCAATCCGACGACCAGGATTCCAAGCTCCAGGGCGCCCAGGAAATCCGGCGCCTCACCAAGACCTCGCAGCGGTGTCGGCGCCAGCTCTCCGACTCGGTGGGCCCACTCGTGTCCATGCTCCGCCTTCGTGACTCGCCCGAGTCCCAAGAGTCGGCCCTACTCGCCCTCCTCAACCTCGCCGTCAAGGATGAGACGTACGTGAAAACATTCCCCTTCGAACTCTTTCTATTTTTTTTAATTTTATTTTATAAAAAGATTTTCCTTTTTTTCATGGAATTTAGTGACTATATTTCTGGGAAATTGTGTATGTATTTTCTTGAATTTTGGGAAATTTCTTCATGGGATTCTTGGTTTGGGTGTCCGTTCCATCTCTTTTCACGGTTACGCCACGTAAATATTTTATATTTTTATTATTTTTTTTCTTATTGTATCTATAAAAAAAAATCAATATATAATGTTAAGATGATTTAACCGTGACTATAAAAAATAAAAGAATATAGAAAAAGCACCCAAACAGAGCTGACAATCTGCCTCCTTAATTTGGTGAAAAATATAAATATTAATATAAAATAATAGCTCCCGCAGAATCCTATTCGGGGATCCTCTTTTTTCCTTTTTTTCTTTTTTTGCTTTACTTTTTCTTTTATCTGATTGGTTGCTGAGAAGATGGTGGAAAAGAATATCCTAAAGTTGTCGGTCAGATATATCTGTTTTGTTTGCCTTTTCAATTTTTTTTTTTATTTTTTTTTATCATGATAAATGTTTTTGGTTTTGTCAAAATAATTTTATTTGGGTAGCAAATAAATAAGGGAGTTTTAACGAAAAACCTGCGGTACTGTTCATTTTAACAAAAAAAATCATATTTTTACACTAAAAAGTCAAACTTGGTACTATTCACTTTATCTTTTATTTTGTCCTTATCGTTAAAACTTAAAATTTTTAAATCCTTTTGATTAGTTTTCCTAATAAATAAAGCTTGTTCAAGTTATGATAAACAAATTAATAGGGTGATACTAGCTCAAAAAGTATAACTTTTACACTTGTAAATAAGTCTCATATTTTCTGTTTAAATAATAAAGTCTCATATTTAATTATTGTAAATTTAAATACCTAATTATAACTGCACCATTCTGTTATGTTAGTCAGCTCAAATCCACTTTTCTCCAATTTTGTTTTGTTTTGAAGAAAAAGAAAGTTTATTTAAATGGGTTGGTACTTTGGTTGGTTATAATTAGGTTCATAAAGTTACCAAAGGGAAGAAAAGAATGCAATCAAGTTATGCTCCATTTTCTTATGGAATTGGAAGCTATGCTCGTTTGTGGTTGCTTAGAATATAGTACTTTTGGTCTAATTTCTTGAATAGTATTGAAATTAAAGGAACAATACATAAATATACACACAGATATACAATATTTTCTAGGAATTGAAGTAGTTCGCATGGCCAATGAAAATGTTGGTATTAATATGAAGTTCATCATGTGATCGAGAGATTTTTCAATGTACCGAGAACACGGTCCGATATATTAAGTGTAATAATATAATTTGTTGAGAACTTTCAATCAATTTTATTATTACACTTGGTGTACATAACCGTATTTCCGGTACACTAAAAAATTTATACTCAGTGATCAAAGAGAAATGTTTGATATTTGTAGCAACCAAAATGAGCATTAGGGGGTTGAAAGCGAATGAGAACCAATCAAAATGTTAAAAAAACCAAAGAGATTGCTTTGTGAGTTATGATAGACTTGTATTGAAAGGAATTGGATGCTTCATGGTTCGAGAAGCCCAGGGGATCCAAGGAGAGTTGTTGCTCTCTTTTTCTTCGCTTCTTACTCCATCTCCTCCTTTTTTTATGAATCCTACTGCTCAAGTTATCATATTCTAATTAAAAAGTTTTTTGTTCAGTGGGGAAGAAGATAACTATGTGTACCTATTGAGTAAGAGAAGCACATTGGTGGTCCTCCTTTTTAACCTTTTTGCATGTTTATTTGTTGCCTTCTTTTTCTTTTTCTTTTGTTTTTAATAATTTTTTCCTTTTCTTTAGTCTAAATGTAGATCACACTTTTGTAATAAAATAAAACAAAAACATTTCTTTTTGTATTTTTTGTGGTAGTTTCTTGGCACCTAAATGGGGTGTAACTAAGTTAATATGTGGATTAGGTCAATTCGTCAGTTACGAGTTTGAATCAATCTCGTAAATTAGAGTAGCTTAGAATAGAATATCACATTGTCTAAGCAATTGAGAAACATGACAGTTACGATTTGGATGAAATTACTAGTTGAGTACTTGAGTGTATTTCCATTCAAATTGGAAAGATGCGTTGGTAATTTGAATTTCAATGTTTTGGGCACAATCTTCCTTTTCTGCTGCTAATTTTTCTTCTCAATATTTGGTCTCTCAGGAACAAAATTAAGATAGTGGAAGCTGGCGCTTTAGAGCCAATAATTGCTTTCCTTCAGTCACAAAGTTCCACCCTGCAGGAGTATGCAACTGCAGCTCTACTCACTCTATCAGCTTCTGCCGTCAACAAGCCAGTTATTGGTGCTTCCGGTGCCATTCCTCTTCTCGTCGAAATCCTTAGACATGGCAGCCCACAAGCTAAAGTTGACTCAGTAATGGCGCTTTCCAATCTCTCAACACACCCTTCTAATCTTAGCATCATTCTTGAAGCAAAACCAATTCCGTCCATAGTTACTTTGTTAAAGCCCTGCAAGAAATCTTCAAAAACAGCTGAGAGATGCTGTGCTCTGATAGAATCTCTCGTGGGATTCGACGAGGGAAGAACTGCCCTCACGTCTGAAGAAGGCGGAGTGCTTGCAGTGATTGAGGTGCTTGAAAATGGATCGCTCCAAAGTAGGGAGCACGCTGTAAGTACTCTACTAACAATGTGTCAAAGTGACAGGTGCAGATATAGAGAAGCGATTCTTAAAGACGGGGTAATCCCTGGACTTCTCGAGCTCACAGTTCAAGGAACGCCTAAGTCTCAGACAAAAGCGCATACGGTTTTGCGCTTGTTGAGGGAGTCTCCATACCCGAGATCAGAGCTTGAAGCAGACACTCTGGAGAACATTGTATGCAACATCATCTCTCAAATTGACAGTGATGATCAGTCCAGTAAAGCGAAGAAAATTCTGGCCGATATGGTTCAAGTTAGCATGGAGCAAAGCTTGAGACATTTACAGCAAAGGGCTCTGGTATGCACATCGACTGATCTGCCTATCAGTACTTGCACCTCTGAAGTATCTTTGAAATGACAGTTTTTCGTTTGATTAGCTTCGTCTTTCTGACACGGGTCCTGTGAGATAAAATTTCGATGCTGTCCTAGAACAAAGAACAAAGAATGATATAGTAAAAATGATGCCAGTCCAGGCCTCTGCGAAGTCGGGTGACTGGTAAGTATCAATAAACTAGAAAATGTATGAGAGTTTGAGAGAAAATATTCTATTAGTTGGTTTGTAAAGAACTGTTGGATCCTTTAGTATAATAATCTACTGAAAGCTTTACATATTTCTCCATTGGTTACCTATCATATGAGGTTCCTCTGTTAATTGTTAAACGGAACTCGTTCGAGAAATTTTTCAATGTGTCTTAAGTTTATTTCTAATCCCTCGCATCCAACTATTTGTCATCCATTTCTTCTTTTATTTTTCCTAATTGCCTTGGAATTTAGAAGTTCCTCGCCCAAACATACCATAAGTGAATCTAAGCATCACTTTGCCTTTCCTAATAATGATGTTTCGAGACAAGTTTCTGTCGTACAACTTCCCAACTTCGACTCAATCTATCCCGAGCGACCACACAACATTAGTTTTGTGGTAGGAACTTGCCAACACACAAAATTTTGCTTGGACTAACAATCACCAAGTGCCGCAAGGCTTCTGGATGTAACGGAAATCTCCACAACCATTTCGTTGTTTTTTGCCATCAGGTTTCTTGACTCCCAAGCTACCTCCTAACTTATGAAGGTAACTCAATGAAGAAATACAAGTTCAAATTTGGTCCGTGTGATTTGCAAGATGGAATAGTTGGTAGTGGAATAAGGGTGAGAAGAGTGATGAAGGGAGACAACTCTCTCTAGTCGAGGTAAGTGCCCTATCTACCTGTATTTCTGCAATTTTGCTAACTGATGAATGTGCCAAAGGCAATTTAAAGTAACAAAAACATAATTAGATCATAAATATCAAATCTTGGCGCCTGGAGGCGTTGGGAACAAAAGAGTCACCCCTTTAAAGAAAGGAGCATCGCAGCCTTTCCATTATTTCCTTCTCCAAGAATTCTAGATTGTCAGCATCAGATGCTTGATTTTCCTCAGACGCCTTTTCTCGGTAACCAGGAGAATTCATCCACCATACCCTTCCCAGAGTACTTATTTCCTGCTTCAAGAATTCTAGCTTGTCAGCGTTAGATTCTTGAATCTTTTCAGATGTCTTTTCTTGGTAACCAGGAGAGTTTATCATCAGATACAACTTTTCCCGTTCCCTGTAAGCATAATAAAGTTCGTTAGTACTTGGTAGTCAGCAGCTTACTCTTCGGGCGACATTTGATATAATACAAGACTAAACTTCTTTCTGCTGTGTCCATCCTAATCCTTCAAGTTTTAAGGCATTCATATTCTTCGTCTATTGCACATGAAATCTAATCATTTAGCTAGGCGAGTCCAGTCTAGTCTAGTCTTGCAACCTGCCAAACACAGCCTAAATATATATATACATATGGCACAAAACAAATAGCACAGGCAACGTTGTATAAGGAAAAACAATTTATTCATGGGCTTACAGTATGAATTTTCCATCTTCTCACCGATCTTTTCAGGGTCTGCCTTTACTCTTGGAACCGTCAGAAAAACCGACAGATATTCATTTACAAGACACATTTCGTATCCACTGGAGACGGTGCTGCTAGGAAAACTGTCATTCTCGCTGTGTATCTGCAGGGGCAAGAAGATTTATCACATATAATTACCTAATAACCTGGTAGACAACCAACTTTACTACCAAAGCATCATCATCAAACACTTGTTTCGCAGACATGTCCCCGGCAATATATAGGATTTTAAAGTGGCCACTTTTTGAAGATTCCCTTCTCTCTGTTTGGAGATTATATTCATTGAACAGAACTCCAATTTCCGTATTCAGTTATCTGAACATGCCAATCCATGGGTTCTGCTCAGGTAACTTAGTGGGTGAATCAAGTACATTTAACTATCAAATTCTTTCAAGCTATTTCAAGTCAATGTACTAGCTCTCTGTCAATTGAATTGTGAATTAAAATTTTTATATTAACCAGTGGAATCGCTTAATTAAGATGCGTCCAGGTTGAATGTAGGATTAGGTTTTAGTTTTAAAATTGTTTGATTATAGCCTAAACCAACCAACCGCCCTCCCCGCACACCATAGACTCTGTGTCTTATCTTAGGGAATTGTTGTTCTCTATACAAGAAACATGCTTGAATGGTGGCACAAAAGAACTGTCGTTAAAGAAAAATGTTGATAGGTTCGACCAAAACAAAAGATGCATGATAGAGGAGATTTTCTAAAGAAAAATGTATCATTTACCGTCAAAGAAGACAAATGGGCAAGAGCTTCCATCTCCAGTCGATGGCTGTAGATTATCTTCCAATCCAAATTGTTTCGACACATTACATGAGCTGGTCGCCTAAAAAAAATAGAAAGAGAATGAGAAGTCCAACTGCAGATATCACATAATTTCAGAGATTTTTAAGAAACAAGATAGATGTTGCACTGCACTTTCAAGATATACCTTTCACGACTTTCTTTTGCAAGTCAACGGAGAGATTTCACAATAGTCTCTACAAGGTTCATCTCAGACTCTACCCATTAATTTGTCCAGCACTGGAAGAATAACATGATAAAAAGGCAGTTAGTACACAAACCAAGTTCAGATCAGCATCAAACATTATATCAGCAACCTTCTTCCAAGTTACAAGGTCATATTACGACTAAACTGAATGCTTTTATTATGACTAAACTTACATCTACAATGGATGGATACTCGCACATCATAATTGATATTGCCCTCTTGTGAACCCCGGAAGATGGAAGACGCTGCCACAGTTCTTCCGTGACAAATGGCATAAAAGGATGAAGCAACTTTAACCCATGTTCAAGACATAACCATAGAGTATCCCGTGCAAAACCCCTTTCTGATGCAAACTTTGGATCGTTACCAAAAAAGTAAGGCTTGATCATTTCAAGAAAAACATCGCACAACTGGTATTGCCACCAAGCATGCACTACGGTGGCCGCATCTGATAACTCATAGGATTCCAGTGACAAAATAATTTTGGATATGGATTTATTCAGTACCGAGAGTATCCACTGGCAACTAAATGGAAGCAAATCTGGATTTACACTTGACGGTGGAACATAGTCATCCCCAAGTATGCTCAGAGAAAATCGCACTGCATTCCACAATTTATTACACCAGCAACTATAGCTCTCAACCCTTTGGATGTCCAAATTAATCTTGTCATGCTGAAAGGACAAAACAATAAAACAGATTATGTAGATCAAGTCTAAACCTGACCAGTATTGTTAGAAAACAATTACATGAATAATATAGTAAGACAGAAGTCTAAACCTGAACAGTATAAAACACGAGAGCAAAACGGAGAGCATTGTTAAAGAAATCAACCCCATCTCATTAAAGGACCTACACAAATCTAGAATAAAGAATTCTAGAACATTCACTAAGGTTGGTTAGCTAGATTATCCAAGTTAAAGTAGTACTTTGTAGAAATGACTAGAACGTTGTTTCTTAAGTTGGTGGAAGAGTCTAGAAGAATGGTGAGGTTTCCACCAACATGCAAGATTAGTGTAGATAATTCTAGCTTAGGAAGTTAGTGGAATTATCTAGATATCTCTAGCATGGTGTGTCCATGCTTCTCCAAGGTTCCATCCATGCCTATAAAAGGAGAAGGCATCCACACCATTTGAATCAACAAATCAACAAGCAACCAATCAATTAAGAAGAGCTAAGTAAGAGAGTGGGAAGCCTTGTAAGTAGTCTTGTAAGAGTGTGAGTGCTCTAGAGTTTGTCTCTAGAAAGTGAGTGAGTGTCATTGTTCTTAAGAGTGTCCCTTGAGAGTGTTGTAATATTTTGTTTGTGTAATACAAGTAATTTGTTTACTTGTATTGTCTCTCCAACACTTGTGCTAGAGTTGTGTACTCTAAGTTTTTCCCCAACAAGCATCTGCACCACATTCCCAAATTCCTGCCGGAAAGTCCTTCTTTAGCCCTTCTTCTGAGACAGCTACTTCCTTGGCATCCGAATTTCCCTCTAAAAGCTTCTTCCGTAGACCTTCACGGTCAATACCATTTATTACATCAAGTGGATCAATGACATTTCCCAAGGATTTTGACATTTTACGTCCATGGGCATCACGAATCATTGGGTGCAAAAATACCTGCAGACCAATAAAAGTCCACTTGTCACTTCAGTAATCAAAACATAAGATGAAAATCATTCCAGGAAGATAGCCACACAATCAAAACATATATATCTTCAGCAAACAAGCAAAAGTCTTAAAGTTTAAGACATAAAACTAAAACACCTACTGGAACACACTGACAAGCTAACAAAAATAGTCATGTAACATTGGAATCTCATCACAACAGCATACTTTTATTTCCACAAATATTCTTTAGCCCCACGCTTTACCAAGTAGAAGAACATTTTGTCTCTAATTAGTGTATGCTATAACATCTTAAAGTCAGGCAACTAGTAAATTATAACTAGGGAATATACAACACATATAAATCTGTTTATCACACAGCTATACATCTATATTGAAACAATTTATGCTTACCTTTGTAAAAGGTATGTTGCCGCCCAATGTCATTCCTAGCATTACCATACGAGCAACCCAGAAAAAGAGAATATCATGCCCAGTTTCAAGAACTGCAGTCGGATAAAAAGCCTTTAGATCTTCTGTGTTATCTGGCCAGCCCAACACGGACAATGGAAACAAACCAGAAGAAAACCATGTGTCAAGGACTTCAGGATCCTGAATTAATTGAAAATTCCCCTGGTATGCATCACTAGCCTTTGCTTGAGCCTCTTCTTCATTTCTAGCAATTACCCATCGTGCATCAATTAATCCAAAATCTTCCTGCTTATCACCTTCATAAACAACATACCATGCAGGAATACGGTGACCCCACCAAAGTTTCCTTGAGATGCACCAATCATGAATGTTCTCAAGCCATCTGCGACAGGTAGACCAAAACTAGTAAGCACTTACATAGGAAACTAATCAAATGTAGAGAGAGAACAAATACAGATTAAGTGAACCAGCTATTCACAAAAACAAATAACTATCTGAAAAGAGCTGAGAAAAGATCAATAACAGCTACCATTGATTGACATTAGTTCAACGAATATATCGTAAACAAAAATAAAAAATAAAAAGATCAACGGTTATTGAGATATTGATGACCTATCAAATAATGCATATTTTCCAAAAACTACAGAAATTTTAAATGAAACTTTGGGAAATGTTAAGCACAACAATAATACATGTGCAAGCCACATTAATTCCATTAAAAATGTCATGATAAAGATGATATCTGATGACAAGTAAAAATTTAAACTGGCTGTTTCATTAGGGCGGCAGGATCTAAACGGAAACAAGACATTACCTCTTCCATTCAGCAGTATACTCTCTTGGGATGATCTCAAGCTTCCTGTGTTCATCAACTACGACAGCATCAAGGGCTTGCTTTCCCATACCGCTGCATTTAAGATACCATTGGGGCTTTATCATGGGTTCCACAACATCTTGGCTTCTAGAGCAAATTCCAAGTCGCATCTCATTGTTCTTTGCTTCTTTAAAGAGACCCTAAATGGCATGAGAAAACTGTCATCAAAACCTCCATAACACCATAGAGAAAATGAAGTAATGGACAGTATCATCCAAGTAGGAATATTGTGAAACAACTGGTGATGTTGATAAGTGATGCAATAACAAGTAAATTATTTTAAACTTCATTTGAGTGTCCGGGATGATGAAATGCAAACAATTCCAATTTCAAATTAACTGTTGAAATCAAAAGAGTATCAGGTGGAAGAGAGTAATAAAGATCGAGGAAGGAAAGTGTCAGTAATAGTGCTACAGATGTTACTTCTAGCATAGACAGTCTAACTGAGTAGGCCCCCGCCAATATAAATGTATACCGATCACTTCGTGAAGTCACATTGATAAAATGATACTGCATGTTGATAGTCAGCATAGAATTTTCAAATGAGTGTAGTAATGTAAGATAGATACCTTCTTCTTTAGTGCTTCTGTCACTGCTTCTCGGGCTTCAAAACGTGGCATTCCTGCAAATTCTCCACCCTCCTCGTTTATTTTTCCATCATCTGTAAAGATGTTAATAAAGTCCAGGTTATGGCGCTTTCCTGCATTAAAATCATTAGGATCATGGGCTGGGGTAATCTGCAGGAAAAAAAGAGAACAAAACATTAAAGCAATCACCCACAACTTATATGTCAAACTTTACCTTCACAGCACCAGTCCCGAACTCTGGATCAACAAGAATTTCATCAGACCATACAAATCCTTCGTCCATTGAAAGGGTGGATGGCATGTTTTCCATGAAGATGTTCATACCTCGTATCATTAGGATGTACAGCAATGGCAGTATCACCGAGCATAGTTTCCACTCTAGTGGTGGCCACCACAATCTCACCTAAACCTTCCTCCAAAGGGTAAGCAAATGAAGTTAACACACCAAATTCCACAGGACTGTCGTATCCAGGAACCCTCAGTAATGTCCTTTCTTCTATATCGATGTAATCCACCTATTTACACCAAAAAAAATTCATAAATGCTGAAAAAAAGAGGGAGGGGGGTATATGCAGCGACAAGAAGGCGGCGGACCTCAATGTCAGATATAGCTGTACGCAACACACAATCCCAATTCACTATGCGATTAGCCCTGCAAAATGTAACATGCCAAAAAATAGGTTAACCAAAGTGAAGAAAAAGGACAGAAGGATGAGTTATAGGTGTGGATAATTGCTACGCACTGGTACCAAGATCCCGTCCCATTCCCAACTTACAAACTAACTGAACAAAACATAACTACAACGTCAAACAAGAACCAGAAAGACAAAGCTAGCATCCAGCAGTAAGTTGCTAACAGCTATTCTATATAATGTTTTTACCTAGAATGATTATATTCCAATTAGCATAGAGGTCTGAGCTGGGAAACAAGACAATAAGAAACAAGTGTTCCCCTACCCTATGCCGAGCATACCTGTAGAGAAGCCCCTGCTTATGCAGCCTTACAAAAGCCTCTGTCACGGCATTTGACCTTTTCTCATCCATCGTGAAGCACTAAAAATTAAGGAACCGCAAAGGTTAAATCAAGAACAGAGCGAGAGAGGTCTTCATAACTAGGTCTAATAAACAACTAAAGCAAAGTCATACAAAGCTCCATGAACCTCAATCTTACCTCACGGGACCAATCCAAATAAGCACCCAAGCGACGGAACTGCTGTAAAATGGTGCTCCCATGCTTTTTCTTCCATTCCCAAACCTTTAACAGCCAAGTTAACCACAGAATGAATAGTATGAATGTATTCAGAAACTTTTAAAACATCAAACTTATTTAAGAAATTTATTTCCAGCCATTTGCAGTTCAAGCTTGCCTTAGCCACAAATTCCTCGCGACCAATATCATGTCTGGTTAAATGTTTTTCACTCATAAGCTTCTTTTCAACAACCACCTATAATAAGCACATGGACGTCATGTCTAGCGAACGAATACATATGTAATGAAGATAAATCCAGATCCATGAAAATCAAAAGTCCATGCATATTACATGGTCGACATATGGCGCGATTAATAATTTGTCAATCATGAGCTACAAAAGGAACTGCTTTAAAGGAAGAGGACGTATCCCCTATAGGCAAAACAGGGCCCAAATATACAACACATTAACGCACTTTTGGCACATGGGTTAAGTCAAATATCTGTGAAATGCTGGAGTAAGGGCAACGGAGTAACTCTCTTGCTCATAATGGTAATGTAATATTCAACCAATTGCTGATTAAAGAGACGAGGAACAGAACCTGTGTTGCTATCCCGGCATGATCCATTCCAGGCACCCACATGGCATTGTAGCCAGACATTCTCCGCCAACGAATGATAGTGTCCTGCATACAGAAAAATCAGATCCAATTTTCTTTACACACCCTAACCAATAAAGATCACAAACTGAATAATCTATGCAAAGATGTGACCTCAATAGCAGCAGTAAGAGCATGGCCAATGTGAAGGGTGCCGGTCACATTGGGCGGCGGTAAAACCTGCAATACATGCAAAACCCGTTAATGTTCTCGCTATTTTTTATTTCTCTCTTTATCGGTTATCCATATCAATGTGAAGTTGTAAACCCAAGACACAAGTTAGTTTGGAGCAGTATGACACTCACAATCACAAATGGAGGTTTGGAGCTGTTGGCATCTGCCGAGAAGAACCCCATTTTCTCCCACCACTCATACCACCTAAATCAGCAAGTAATGGAGAGGAAACTATGAAGAAACTACAAGGAGCAATTTATCAGCAGAATTAATAGGTGAAAAGAAGAGTATACGCACGACTTCTCCACAGCAATCGGATGGTACATTTTCGCCATTTGACTGGCCATCCTTTTCTTCTGGCCGAATGGGTCTCCGGGTCCCTTGCATTTTCATCTTCATCATCCAAAAGCCTTGCATTCTTCGTTTTACTTGTCTTCCAAGTAGAAACACATGCTTGTTGCTCCTAAATGATTTTAAAAGTAACAGAATGAATAAATAAAGCCTCAGCCTTTCGTCACTGCATTGATATTCGAATATTATACATATTATCAACAGGGTTTTTTTGGGGGGGGGGAGGTTTTGGAAATTCGAATATTTATAAATGTGAAGTTTTAGAGCATGAATGTATATGTTTTAGTTACAGATGCTTGAATAAAGAACATAGCTATCTTAAATGTCGAAATTTTTCAACTTTCTGAGGAGCGGCAAAGACAAGTATAGCAAAGTGCAAACCAGTACCTGCAGCTTGATAGCTTTCTGCAAAGCTTTTTGCTTTTTCAATTCTTTCTCTTTTGCCTGCCCAAATGCCAAAAATAAAAGAACTTGCTTTGTTTGTTTCTTCAGTAAATACAAGTAATTTACTCCAGATTCTCAGCGAAAGCAAGTGGTTTGTAACTCAGATTCTTCGTTACACACGATGTCCCGGGTTCAAAACCCCGTTGCTTAACGTAAATTATTTTATAGTTTGTCAGATAAAAATCCTCAGCCAAAAGTGAATTTAAAAGAAGCAACAGCGAACCAACCTTTGCTTCCTTCTTCATTTTCTTGATTGTATCTGCCTCTGCAGTTGGGGAAGACATTGCAGAGCACGGCGGGAGACGGCAAACTGACACCACTGACTGTGTGGGGGAAGAAGAAGAAGACGTCGTAATGTGGAAGAGATTATTAAATTAGGCTCCCAATTTATGCTGCCAAGGGAGGAGTAGAACGCATAGTGTTCCTATTCAACAATACATTGTGACGTGACAATGTATTATTGGCCAAAAAACGTCACGTAGTAGTAAACCCGTTTCATATAAGCGGAGAAGAAGCAGATGGAAATTTAAATTCGACTCGTACAAGGAAACCCGAATTCGACTTGAAAAAGCAAACCTAAATCAATTGAACAAGGATACCTATACCGGATTCACGATGGACACATGACACCGGGGTAGGAGAAGGGCTTCACAGCTGTCAAATGCTGAGTGCCAGTCAGCTTCTTGTAGCACTAAGTTGCTATACGTATGCTGGAGGTTTTTATATTTGGTTTATCATGGACTCGAGCTGTTACGAGTTATCCGTTATGATCGTAGGTGGTCTTGCAATTTCCTGCTGTTCAAGAATTTAAGCACAAAAAATCGTCTTGTGTATTTTGGAATGCACGACAAACTGAAGAGGCAGAACAATTTCTTCACCTTTGTCAATTTAACACAACAAACTGAAAGAAAGAAAGAAAACCCATTCGTTATTTTTGCATTTGGGAATACAATTATATGTTGTATAGGTGGTGGTCACCGTTGCTGGTTTTTGGTTTCTTATTTTTAATTCAGTTTAAAGATAAATTTACATATTTAATTGAATTTGTGATACTAATTTCGGTTGTAAACTTAAGTTTGAAGAAAATTTGATTTTTTTAATTAAAAATAATGAGTTTAGACACCAAAACATAAACGCTCAATACCTATACATGTCGATTAAGTGACATTTTACCACAAGGGTGGAAAGGTGAACCCTTGCATGATGACGTGTGAGTTCAAACCCCTCAATAGCTAATCTAATATCTAATCTAACAAAATATATCATTTAACAAACAAAAAAAAAAAACATATACATGTCGAAAAAGAACTCCAAAGTTGAAATAATACAAGCTGCTACTATAATTTGGAACATCAAAGTTGTCTTGTATGTGGTTGGTCACCAGAGGACATTAGTATAATAAAAGAAGCTGAAAATACATTCATAAATTAACTAAATAACCATAACACATTTCCTACAATAAATTAAAATATCAACTTTTTGTGTTTATTTTTTTATTTTCTTCATCTAACAATTCCACATTTTGTTAATTGATGGGATACAAATCCAAACGACCATACCTCAAACTTTTCTATAACAATTCCCATTGCATCTACAGATAATATGGTTCCAGAATATAATATATAATATAATGAACCCCTGAGAATAATTCAATGCACAATGCAGATAGTTCCCAGCCTCCATGTATGATGGCCCGAAGCCCCAACTGGTATCGAGGGGCTTCGGCGTTTCTAAGCGTTTACCGCCTGCTTCCGAGGCGTTGCGAGATGAACGCGCTTTGTTTATATACTAGTATAATCTAGCGCCTTTATCGTCTTTCGACCCCAGATGGCAGAATCAGGATCAAATCTCAACTCCCATGTGGGCCAGTAGTGCAAGTCCTGTTTCAATGTTAGAACTCTCGGCTTCCCATTTAGATGGACTGTCCTCACACGAACAAACTGTCCGTGTTCCAATTCCTGATCACATTTTAAAGCAAGATTACAAAAATTAGAAAATATACGAAAGCAAAGATATCATAAGCAACTCAATTTATATAATATGAAAAACACCAAAGGGGAAACTAAAATGCTATCGCGAGCTATATATTGCGCAAATCTCAGCAATGCATCGCACGAACACGCATAAAATATGAAGTCAAGTGTACGTACCTTTGTTACATCCACGAAAGCATCTAAATCAGGAGTCTTTTTTCCATTAACTTCAACAATCCACTGAAGAGCATATAGACCATATCTATGCACTGGACTACCATGACACCACCTGATAAATTTGGCAACTCATCAGCATATTAAAAGAATCGAACAGTAGGGCATGGAAGGTCATATCACTGAAAAGTTTATAAAACAAAAAGTGCAAGTAATTGTTAAGAGATAAAGTGGAAACTATGCACTGTTTTCCACAACTACGAAAAAAAAAAAAAAAAAAAAAAAGCAACTAATTTATTTATCTGTGTACATAACTACATATATTAAGCAAAATGCCGCTAAGGCCTAATTTTCAAAAACGATATATTCCACCCGCCAACAAGAGTCTCTTATCGCATGTACTCTCCTAAACCCACACTCCCACTCCATCTATGGCATTACAATAAGATTCATTCATCCGAATGAAAATACGTGCAATATGAATACACACACACACCAGTTTGCAATATGCATGACACTAGTCAACACAAATGCTGACACATGTGAGTGCTTGATGACGAATGAACTTTCTTTTGACATGGGGAAACTGTAAAATTGGTATCAGAGGAGTGTCCGTCCACCAGGCATTGTACACCAGTTTGACCTGTAGAATTGCTGGCGTTCGTAGATACATACTAACTTAAAAACCCTACCGTACTCGAAAAATAGTTTTGCTGTCAAAATAGAGTGAAGTACGTAGTCACCTTTCACCCAAATCAAGCATTTAAATTTCACAAAGAGGAATTTGTACCTCGCGACATATACGCCATGACCTTCATCTGGAAGAAACCCAAGAGCACGCACTGCTGGATGAGGATCCTGAACGATACATCCACACCAATTTATTACACGAGTAGTACCACTTCCATCCCTAACATCCGTTCCCACAAGAAGATTGATTTCACGCCCCTGGAAAAAAATAGAGATGAGACTTTAAGAGGAGTGTAATTTAAAAGACCTTGCCCCTAAATCAAGCATTAAAACAAAATTAAAAAGTCCATACAGTAATAATCCAAGGAAACAGCCCCATACCAAGACAAAATACTACCACTTTCCTAACTCAAAGATTAAAGATTTTGCAATGACTGGAAATGGGATCTAACAAACACAAATTCTCTTTACCTGGCGAAAAATGGTCATGTCAAGCTGGCCATCGTTGTTTTCACTTTTATCTAGTGCTTGGCAGACATTTTCGACATCGGAGAAACATGTAACCGGCTCCTTATTGATCGCCAAAACCATGTCTCCTTGTTCTAACAGAGTTTCGGCTTTAGATCCAGCTAAACATCCTTTGACACGTAAAACTTGTCGTCTAATCGGATCTTTCTTAACAAGAGCCTAAAACAAAAACAATAATCACAATCTCATGATAATTTTCCACACACACATATATCAGTTTAGGGATCCAACTCCAAAATCAATAAACAAAAAAATGCACAATCGAGATCAAGGACCAGAAACAAGGCTTCTGAGTTTAACAGTAAAACCAAGAGAGCAAAGGATATCAAAAGGCCAAAAAAGAGGTTCAGAATAATTGTCAAAATGTGGAGAATAAGGGACAGTTTATTTAGCCCTTGCAGTTTCTCTAGTTCATTCAAAATAAATTAAGGGTGGTGCTATCCACACCTCTTTTTACCTTCCCACACTCCTCAGTTTTCGGCCGTCAGATCAAAGGAATTGAAGAAGATCAAATGACAAAAACTAACAGGGGTGTGCGGGAGGTAACAAGGGTGTGTGGATAGCACCACCCTAAATTAAGTGCCATTGAGGCACAGCACAGAAACATAAAACATAACTACTAAAAGAGGAACAAGAGGTAAGGGTGGATTTTTACTTTTTAACATTAAGCATTCCAATCCAAAAAGGATCTGAACGCTCCTCTCCATCCAGGTACACCAAATAACAGTGGGAAAGCTTAATAAAACCAATCCAGTTTTTCTCACAATCAAATAGGCCAAGATGGCAATAAGAGATTCAAAGATGATCAACAGAGCCCAAATACTGATGAAAAATACCCCACTAACAAGAGACAGGACAATGATTAAATCAATGTTGGGTTTCAGTTCAGTTCAAACTCCCCTAACCGGGGCTGCAATAAAAGGCCTAACAGCTGGATGGCCGCAACTATCCAGTTAGGCTCATGTTGGCAGAAGTAGGGACATCATCAAGAGAAGATTTTGTTAAGTGGTAAGTGTGACCTCCAGAATTTTATTATTTATATGATGCTTTCTTAAGAAATAAGGGTTAAAACAGAGGCTTCTTACTTTGATTTTATTGTGATACAAAATTTCAAACAGATTTAGCATCACTAATTGTGTCATACAAACATTATAAACTTATTGTTGGGTTTTTCCCTCCAACTTCAACCTTAAAGTGTTTCTTTATAATTATATAGACCATGAGGGATTACTAATTATCCATAAGCAACATCATACCAAAAACATCTAATTCTTTGAAAGTTGACATGAAAGAAAGATACAAAACAAAGACATAGTCGGAAGAAATATTTAGTATCAGGAAGAAGACATACTTGGACCCAATCATCACTCAGTCCAAAGCTTCGGGCTTTTGAAAGCAATGTAGGATATAGTTCAACCTCTAAAATTCTCACAAGAGGCATTGGCCTTTTGACACGATTTATGAGAAGAGGAGGGCCTTGAGCACCAGAAATAATTTTTTCTAGGACTTGACTGATTGAATAAATAGGGAGACCTCTAACAAACTGATGATCTTCGGAGCTACTGCCACCAAATTTTAGCTGCAAATACAAATCAAAAATGAAAATCAAATTAACAGATGTTAAAGTAAATACCTGAATTTTTTTATTTTGCTTTTTCTTTTCCTTTTGCTGAGGGAAAGGATGGAAACCTGAGTTGAAAAGCTACCCCAGATGGCTTGAACCCTTCCATACTCATCAGTTAGTACACCAGAAAATGTACTGCCAAAATCTGAACAGAGCGCAGCATTAAAAGCAAAAAGTGAATCAAAATCAGCACTGCGAAATCAAGTTCTAGTTTAAGCAATAAGAATTTCAGTTACCAGTATCAAGCTCAATGACTTCCATATTGGTTGCTCTGTACCGTGGACAATCAGCAGATCCAATATTTAATGCAGCACATGGGTTAGTTACAATTGACTTTCTAGATGTTGCTTGTAGGCTTCTACTTAACCCCACAAGATACACAGAATCCCCCCGACGCAATGCAGGCTCTGTCTCAGAGAATACTTTTATCAGTAAATTTGTTCAAAGACAATGGAGTAGATCCCAACAAGAGATGCAAAAGAGACAAACCACAAAATGGTTTTCTTTTCATAGGAAAAAGAAATGTAATTAAGAAACAAAAGTACCACAATAGTGGAGTAGTCCGCAACTGAATAGAAAATTTTACAGGAACTAGTTGTAAACTAAGTATAATACAACAAAACCAGAGAAGCCTAAAAATGACCAAACTACTACTTTCCAATCTGAGAAAATAACAAAAAAAAAAAAAAAAAAAAAAAACAATTCTCTAACATTGAAGCAGTAGATCCTACAAAGAAGCCCAAAAATAAACCCTATTCCAGCATAAATGATCCAGCTCCTCCACTGACATCTAAAAAACCCTCCTGTTGCGCTCTACCCATAATACCAAAACATTGCCATCATGGCACATCTTCCCAAAACTGCACCCCTCTTCTAACCACCAAAATTCTACGACAACAGAAATTACTCAAACTATCAAAGTTTCAAATATTAAAGATATTTCATTATATAATGTCAAAATTCTAGATATCTAGAAATTACTCAAACTACCAAGGTTTCAACTGACTGACACTCCATCAACCATTATCATCCTTTATAATAACATGCTAAGTTTTTTCTTGCTTGACCACTGTTTTCAAAAACTGATTCTGTTAGTACTTAAGCCAACTATTTCTATCATATCTTAACAATAGGATAGTACCTTGACAACAAATAAACAAGCTGAAATCAAAGTGCTTTAACTAATGCTTTAAAAGAATTGAGTTCCATTTTGACTTAAACAATTATAAATGTCTAAAATTATTATTAAAAAAAATAAAAAAAAAAACATTTAACTAATATCCTTAATCAGTACCTTTTGTTTAAGTATATGCAATATCAAATTTACAAACCTAATCCTGGAAAATGGATTAGAAATAAACAAGTAACAAATCATTTAATAAAATACAGCAATAATATCATTGTATAGTATACTAATACACACATACACACTATGCACATAAACTGAAAGGTAAAATTAGAGAAATAAGGTGAAAAGCCAGCCCTACCAGGAAGTAGTTCAGCAGCACGAACAGCAGACGAACCAACAGTTCCCAGGGCCAAGGGATCATACGAAATGAGAGCATAATTGTGAACAGGGTGGAGAAAAACCACCTGAAATTTAAAATAGGCAGTTTAGGTAATTTCAAAGGCATCATCATTTACATCTGTTTACATTCTATAGAATTACCTCGCCAGGAATTTCAATTGGAAAAGCAGCAAATGAAAGCATCACATCAGATGCAGCTATTGCAACTGTGTTCTTGTCAACAGCAACCAATCCCATGTTTTCAGAATGATAGATGATGACACCAGTCCCGAAAAAATGTTGTGAATGTACACCATCAAGCATACATGAAGGTGGCACATGAACCTGTAATCATATGAGAGCACCCCCTTAATATTCACCAGAATGTCATACAAATCTGTAGCAAGAATTTTTTGGTGATAAAAAACTTAAACCATCAATATAAAATACTTAACAAAACATCCATGACTGTAAATATACTGACAGAGGGACACTACTCACTGAGACACAACAAAAATCCCCAAGTACAAACACAGTTAACATGGTATCCACTAGAAAGAAATCCACAAAACCAGCAGGTAGCCTGCAAACAAAAACAGCATACCTATCCTGACAGTATCACAATAAAATGGCACAAAAAGAATTTGTAGTTATAGGCTGCAAACCACCTAGTGTTGGGTTTTTCCTTTGAAAAAAGTGTGACCAAGTGAGATTTCGTGTGTGTGTGAAAGCCTGTGGGCACATGTGCGTGCGTGCGTGCGTGCATGTGTGTGTGTGTGTGTGTGTGTGTGTGTGTGTGTGTGTGTGTGTGAGAGAGAGAGAGAGAGAGAGAGAACATACTGCCAAATGCCAATACAAAGAATAATGACAGTTTCCTTTCTAACAAAGATTTTAGGAGTTAGGAAAGAGACTGTCGAGAAACACATACAGAACTTAATATATCTATGAGATAGTTACCTCAAGCATAACGAGAGTCGGCTCTATAACACGTTCAGCTAATGAAGCATTAGCAGTTGCTACATTTGCACCTTCAAAGTCTCTCAGAACAGCATTCTCCATAGTATTTGGATCATCCAGCTTACTGTCATTTGCTTCAGGAAAAGAACAGTCAGCAACAACATTTCCATCAGCAGGAAAACCCTCCTTCACTCGCCTTTTCTTTGTTTCAACATCCAGTTCATCCCTACAATGTGCTCCTTCAGATACGTGCTCATAACTGGTTTCCATACTGGTGACACCATCAGTCAATTGCTCGTGGCTATTGTGCTGCATGTCTACCAGGGAAGTGACTTCACTACTCAGCGGAACTGCTTGGCTTCCTGTACCTCCGAGTTCATTGATACTAGATGATTGTAGATTACCATCATGTTGAAACACAGGCTTAGCAGTCCAAAGACCAGTACAATCATCACGAGTGTATATCTGTGGAGGCGCATACCATTCATGGCGATCAACCGTGACCAGGACTGACTGCAGCCACCACAACAATCAACAGATGAGAACCAACTAAGAAAAGATAAAAACAGTTAATAGCTAATTTCTCTAAGATATCTAATGGGGCAGCTCATTACAAGCATTTGCTGGGTTTCATTAGAAAAGCCAACTCGTGGGACCCTATGGTTCAGAAATCAGATTTTTATTTCTTATTCCTTTGTGCAATCTTAAAGATGAATTGACCAAACCAGCATGTACAACTATTTTCATGCCAATAATTGGCGGAATACAGTATAACTACATCAAAGTATTACCTTCCTTCGATGACGATCCATGTAGCTTATATACTCTAATGGCACTCGAGCACCACGAGATAGCTTGCATAGAACTGAGATTAGATCCTCAAGTCGTGATATTTCCTCACCAGCAAACTTCTTAATGATAGCATGGCGAGGAACTCCAGCTCTAAGGAGCATATATCTGTAACAAATTAAATAATTGTTAATGATAGCATGGCAAGGAACTCCAGCTCTAAGGAGCATATATCTGTAACAAATTAAATAATTGTTACTCAAAAAAAATGCAGATCAATTTTGTCAATAGGTGCAGTTCAAAAACGAAATAAGACCTATAAAGAGAGAGACACATGACCTATAATACTTTTCAAATTCACCCTTCAATAAATATCTGAATTAAAACACTCTTAAAATCAAAACTAAGAGCAATGTTCTTATCACAACTAGGATGGAATTATTGGTATCATCAGAAAAATTCTCAAATTTATTCTCTTTCTCATATAGATCTACTTGAAAGGTCTTAGCTAGTTTTGCTAGATGGTGGATTTCTTATCCATATTTTGTAATTCATGTTATTGTTTTAATAAATTGTTACCTTTTTTTCTCAAAAAAAAAAAAAAGAAAAAAAAAAAAAAAAAAAAAAGAAAGAAAAAGCTGACACCATCATCCCATAGGCCATAGTCCTCTTATTTGAGTAATAACAGGAAGCAAAACATATTGCACAAGATCAAGAGAACGTACCCTGGTTCTGTCACATATACAAGGCCACAAGGGAAACGAAAATTTCTAGCCTGTATGAAAAGAAGAGTAATGTCATAACATTAAGTGAAAGGTTCAAACAGAAAACAAATCAGACAAATCAAGAGAATAAGCCAAAGCCATGGTAAATGGAAAACGAGGAAACATTATTTCAATAGGCAGGGTCAACATAATTCAAAAAAGGCGTGCATAAAGCTCTCAGAATAGAATATATATATATATATATAGAGAGAGAGAGAGAGAGAGAGTATACGACAAGCTACACATGTAATATGCAAAAGAAATGCACTTGACTTGGTTAAAAGCATGCCAAAATTGGAATAGAAAAATTCAGTTCAAGCAAATGCAGACTTCTATATGAGGACAATAGCCCAGCAACAACTTGTAAGATCACTCTCGAATACTAAGTACAAACGGCAAAATCAACCAACCTGTTGGTACGATAGAGGTTGAATCACTCCACCACTTACTTCCAAGAAGTAATTAGGGGTTATTGAGTGTAAATCTTGCACCTGAAATAAATAGGATAACAAATTTACTGATGGCACCTTAATGAAACAATGCTACAAACTAAAGGAATACCACCAAACTGCAACCAGGTATACTGTATACAACACAGTTGGATAACTAAAGGAATACCACCAAACTGCATCCAGGTATATAACACAGTTGAATAAATTATGGGGTAAAGACCTCAATAAGTTCATACCTAGCCCAGTGAAGAAATAACTTAATTATGCATTGTGATAAAGGCATTAGTCTCTCTTTCATCACGATGCATAATGAGGAATGGGCAGGGACAATTTCAGAACGAAAAACAAAAGATTCAATTTACCAAGCTGATATTAATGCAAACAAAGTAACTATATCTAAATATTTTCAGACAAAGGCTAACGCAGTGAAAGTTGACTTGTGACATAAAATATTATCAGAGAAAACACCTCTAACCTAGCCATGTCTAAAGGGCAATCAGAGCATCCCTAACAGGTGATGACTTAAACCTCTACATGTGCGGTTCAACCATTTCAATAAATTCACTGTTATTGGTTTTCCTCTCCTATCCTTTTCTCTACCCTGTTTTCAGTCCATTAAAGATGCCCCTCATGTTATACTGAGGTTCCATAAGTCCCAACTCCTAGTTAAATCACACACAAACAGATACCATTTACTAATGGCGTCCTAACTGTTCAAATCTCATGGACAGGAATTGTTGATAAAAAACAGAACACAAATGCACACACATACCATTCATATTACGAGGAACCTTAGGTACACAGACACATATACACTGAAGCATTCTCAGAAACACGAAGTGAAACAGAAAACACTGCAGCTTAAAATCATGTGCACTGAAACATTTACATTCACTGATGCATCTTCTAAACATACCATGGACATGAACATAGAATATTAAATAAGGTAAGGCCAGATCCACCTAAGCACTTAAATGATCTCTACCAGCTGACTTCAATTGGCCAATGCATAAAAAGAGAGACAAAGATGACATGTTAGTGTGTGCACATATCTTCTGTAACATTTGGTTTCTCCTGAGTAATGAAATCTCATCTTCTCATTTATAAGGAAAACAATTTGTGCTTCCAAGAACTAAACAAATAATAGGAAGAATTAGTGAAAACATTGTTTGAAAGCGTGTGGTGGCAGTTCCTTTTAATTTCTGGTTCAGATGGGCATCTCTCATTTTCTTTCTCCTTTTCTTATAATATTATTCAAAAACAAATTCATAATCCCATGAAAAAACAAGTAGAGCATTATACAGTCAAGAAAAGACATAAATTACAAGTAACAAGTCCTAACATTCTTGATTCATAATATTGAATGAACTGTTCTTAATCTTCCAGAAGGGTGCCAACATTGGATAATAATTAATGTTAAAAAGATAAGAGTAAAGCTTGCAATGCCTTGATTAAGCAGTGCACCAGTTGATTGCCACTGCAATAAATTTTCCAGACATACATACGAGACTTTTCCATAGCAAAACATAATACCAAACAAGAAAAACTCTCACCGTCAAGTTAACAGTTAATTGTGTGCCACCCCTTTCAATCTGTAATTCAATCTTTTGATTGACACTGTCATCAAGTAAAGTCTCCAATTTTAGGAATTGGGTAATTACCTGCACGGCAATCCAATACATTAGATTCAATTGTGTAGCTACTGTCTTGCTTGCATGAAAAACATTTGAGGTTTCCTTTCCCACAATCAAATGGAGCCTAAAAGTAATTACTTTGGATAGCATTTATAGACAAACTACCTATTGCCACAAGCGTACTATTTATTTTTGTCTGATGATGTATTATTTATTGTTTTGTCTTTCTGTTTTTTTTTTTTTTTCCTTCAAATTTACTTAATTTAGTTATTATAGTTTACATGGGTGGTTTTTTTATTTTTTGTGAAATTGTTTTTTCTTTGAAATCCTAACGGAAGAAGGGCAATTTTGAGATTATGAAAGCTTCACAGTTTTTTTCTTCTCCCTTTATATATATAAGAGATAATAGATAAAGAGTTGAATTCTAACATGTGTCATCTAAAATAAACAACATGGACCATAAAAAATTATCATTGATTATTTATCCAATCTAGAAGATGCGTTTGCAAAAGTAGAAAACCATTCATAATGAGTTACTGTAGCAACCTTACATTATACAAAGTTAATATCAAGTTAATCATAATATATAGTTAATATCAACTTAATGGCATCACAAAACTCAACAATAAGATTGGATAAAGCTTATAATTTGATCCTGATTGATGACCTTAAAGATGGTGGCCAGTGAGAAAAGTAAACCTTATAATTTGATCCAGACATGCAAACAAAATAGTGGTCATATTTATAAAACAACAATATCAAATAAAGCAATGAATTTGCATGACATCAAAGTCTTTTCTATAAATACAAAATTAAATGGGGTCGAGCAAGATACTGGGCATCAGTTTCGAATGAGTTCAAGGCTTATTCTATTTCTCATATAGTGTGGGATATGTTAGCAGCTGTAAAATGATTTTGGTTCAGGTTACGTTACTTATAATCAAATCTATTTGAGAGATCTTAGCTAGCTTTGCTACATGGTGGATTTCTTATCCACTATTTTGTAATTCTTGTTTTTATTTTAATAAAGTGTTATCGTTTCTTCTCAAAAAATTAAAATAAAAAAAAAAAAAAAAAAAAAGTCTTTTCAATAAATACAAAATTAAATGAGACAAAAAGTATGACTTACTTTCCCATTCATGCAAACAAGAACATCCCCTGGCTCCAAACACTTGTATGCCGGACCACCTGGAACCTGAAACAAGTCCAGCCTCATAAGAATCCCAGAAGTAAGAATTAGATGACCAAGAAAAAGAAAAACTTACACAATTTCAAAGTATGCAAGAATACTCACCACAGAGTCAACAACCAGCATCCCAGTTTCACCCTCGGGAGATGCATGACGAACTAACTGAACAAATCAAAAGCACAGGTTACTTGAGGCACCCTACTTTTCATGCAAATAATGAAGTATGGGGAAATAAGATGGAAAAGAACAAAAAAACAAAAAGGACCTGCTCTGTTTCACTTTGAAGACCAAGCCTGCGTGTCTCATCAAACCCTTTATGGACAAATGTCACCTGCATTATAAATTATATATGTTGTGTCACAATAATAATTACTCAAACATCGTACAACTCTGAACACCATGAAATCTTCGTATTGTTTCCAAGAATAAAATCAATCAGGTCCAAAAATTAAGAATTTCTTTTATATTATGGTTTTATTTCTCCTACCCTCGACCAAAAAAATGTTTTCAATATTTCATCTTAACATATATGCATAAATTAAGTTGTAAAAAACACCATGATCCATTGCAATTGCAACCGATTTCAACCTCAAAGGTAAAATAACACTGGGGGAAACTGAGTCAACTGCCCACCAAAATAGCAGTACCCTTCTGAACATGAAGTTAAAAGAATTGGAAAACGGTTTAATTGAAGTGATTCCCTTTAAGGATAATTCAAACACAAACCTGAAGCGTACCACGAGGTATAAAGACTGCCTCCCATTTATTGACAAAGGAATCTCTGCCCTTCTGGAGATAGTTCAATGCCCTCACAACCTGCCGTTTGAATAAGTCTATGTCATAAATCATAATTGTGGAATATAAAATATTAAATCCCCATGCATAATTAATAAAGATACAGAAGATACATAAAATGCACTTACTCGTTCTAAAGGTAAGAAAAAAGCTGAAGCACTTGATGACTTGCTACCAGCATTCAAGGCCACCGCCCTGCCTAGCCAATCAATCACAGGAGATCCACTGGAACCACCTTTGGTACCAGATGCAGCCTATAACAAAAACAACTAATAAATATAAATGTGAAATTTTAGGCTAAAGCTACTATATCAGCAAAAGATGCACTGCTATCAAGTATCAACCAACAATGCCAAGTCATTCAATAACATAATTAACAATGACAGTCATGTAGTAAAGGACTGCAAACATATATTATTCCATATGCAAAATAGTAAAAATACTGATCCATAAATCCAATGCCAAAGCCAAGCCATATTCGCATCTCAACTCTCCCAGATTCTAAAGGTACATGCATGCCATGAATGGAATGTATATAAATTTATCAGTAACAGTGTAAATCATTAAGACCATTACCATAGGTAAACAAACTTTGCACCTATGATTTTTTCTAAGAACGAGTATTTTCATGAAAGTCTTGTTTACAAATTTATACCCTCATCTTTAGATACTTCGGGGCTTTTTTCATGAAAGTCTTGTTTACAAATTGAATGTATTTTCTTGGTGCAAACACAGCCAACATGAGTGAGGAGGACAAAGGGCCATTATAAAGACAAAATACTCACCACTCAGATTTTGTTCCCTATTTCCTTTTATTTTATAATAGAATCTATAACCTATGTACAAAGGGCTTTCCCCACTTTTGGCCTCAATTCAAGGCCAAGTCTTGAACAAAAATTATAATCCTAAAGTTAAGTTTTTGCATCCAACAAGTATCAAATCAAACTTCCGGACAATGAAATTTGATCATTGGTACTTATTTTTCATCAAATGTGCCCTCGATGATAATAAGGAGGACAGTACATATTACCCCTGAGATATGTTAACCATTCTTATTTAAAGTTTGACCTGGTACTTGTTAGAAACCAAAAAGTTAGATAACCACTAAATGGGACAAATTAATCTTCACGCACTGAATTGATAAATGGGTTCAAAGTTCAGGTACCAAAAGTGGGAGAGAAAAATATTTATGCCATGTGGACAACTCTCAGCAGTCAGAACCAGCCTCCAGCCATATATAAAACATCAATGTATTTTAAAGCAAGAAATTTTGTCTTCTATACGTCAGTCTGCTTCTCTTGTTGATCAAATTATTCATTCTAATTACATTTTCATTAAAGGAATCTCCTTCCCTTTTCTGTATCTTATACCTTCATCCTCACCCAATAACCAATTAAGCAGTACAATACGGCCCAAGTATAGCCCAAAAACTACCCTACAAAAGAAACAGAAATGCTCATATAAGTGACACATTTAAGCGTCTATAAGTGCCAACCACTTTCAGGTTGGATATAATACAAACACTTCAGTATATCAAGCATTGAAATATATCCAACAGTTTGATGTTTACAGCACGGTAAGGCGCTTGACATATGTCCCTCACAGAAGCATTTTGTACAACAGAAGTACTCTAAGGCACAATAATGAAAATAGTCACAAAATTCTAAACCCAAAACCTACTCCAGTGGAGGAGGCTTACATGAAACTATTAGGTAGCAAAAATAATGAATATACTACTTACTTGCATGTAGAAGGTATTGAAGTCATTATAACCATCCCTGTGCAAAAACACAATCATTATTAACCAAAAAAAAAAAAAAACAGAAAACTGGTTGTAAAGTCTCCGAAGAACAAATGATCAAACTGTTAAGTGTTCTGCCTACCATAGGTCAGTAGCATAACAAAAGTACCTTAGGCTCTGTTGTCTTATATTAAGCACACCTCTGTAAGAGGAGTTTAATAATAGAAGAGACAGTTATGATTTTCTCCATGTAGTTTGGGATAGTTCCAATTTTCTCAATTTTAACCTTGTAGATGTAGTTTATTAAAGGTTGCAGACAAGGTGAAATCAAGATTTATATCAAGAAGACTTATAATTTGTAAGGAATCAGCACTTGAAAATTTATTGGACTCAGTATTTGGAGAGGTGGTTGGGGGTTATCATAAAAGGTTTTTATTGTTTCTATTGACTGCTTTTTTTGAACGAGTTCACTGTAAAACTAACAAAGAAGAACAAAGATTGTTTTAGTTGGTCTTCTTCTATATTTTTATAAAGTTTTCGCCGTTGTTCTTATACGTTAAGCACAACGATTTACTTCTACATTATTCTGTGACTCAGGCAATCCACAGTCCACACTATGGTGTGTGCATCTATGACATACTAGAAAACGCCAAGTCCTATTGTTAAATGGATGCTCTGTTTAAAAAGGTCGCTGACTAAGAATGTTACGCCCCTTTGAAGAGCTCTTCCTTTTATTTAATTATTTTTTTCTTTTACATAACATAAGAAAATCAGTAAAAGGCACCATGTGAGCATCATGCGGTTGGCGCCTTTCACACACATGACAAAGACAGCTTGTAGGTCTCAGTTTGTCAATTTTGTTAATTCTGGTTTTTCCTAGACCATTGGATGCTAAAGCTTCAAGCTTTCTTTTAACTATAGGCATCTTCCTAGTATACTTCCCATTTAACAAGCACCAAGGATTGACCACTTTAGTGGTTCTGAAAGAAAAAAAATTATTATTCCAACAAACTACAATTCAATGAAAAACTCTTAATTTTTCGTAACCATGATATGAATCCATAGGACAACGTATATATTTCACTAGTTTTCAGGGAAAATAAGAACAAAGGAATAAGGCAGATGTTAGTCAAGCTGATACATACTTTTTGTAATGTGGAGCATCTCTATCCAAACGAGCAATAGTACCAGCCAAAATTGAGACCTAAAAATTAAAGTGAATCCAGTAAATAACAAATTACTAAAAAAATTTAAGGCATACAATTACGAGCCTATTACGTAAAAGCACAAACTTGACAAATGAATACCTTCTCACCACTATCATTACCAACAACCCTGATTTCTAGTCCAACACAAGCAGCCTCGGGGGCCAGAGGAATCTCCTCATAACTAAGAAATTGTACTGCACTAGGATCATAACAAAAGAAGCCAAAATCATGGACCTGAAAAAACATATACATATATTAGTGTTTCGGATATACACAAGATGTCAAACGCACAAATTGATTACAAAGGTTGTTTCGGATATACACAAGATGTCAAAAGCACAAATTGATTACAAAGGTATCTATAATTGTCCTGTTACATAAATCCCATGTTTAATTATAGCTAGGGGTGAGGTAATGATTAAGAGTTTCTTATTTTACAAGAAAACATGTAAATATTTTACTATCATACTAAAATTTTCAAATGCACTTGAATTGTAGGGTGTATGACATGCAATTCAATTATAGATTCGTTTGGACAGTCAAATAGTTTTAATTATTCTTTTCTTGCTATTTTGTTGTTGCTAGCAGACTACTTGTAAACTGCTTTTTAAATAACATTTTGAAGGTTCTTTCATTTTCAAAATCACTTCCTAAATACCAAAAAAAATTTAAATACTTCACATGTCATTGATGTCAATCATAATCGCATTCGCATTAAACATGTAAGAGGACATATAAACAGATAATCTCATTTACACGTTCCCAAAATCACAACCATGTCTTACGATTTGAAGAACTTAAAGGAAAGTTCAACAAAACTTAATAATGAAAATAAACTGCTTGCTCTGCAGTCACAACTTTTCATTTACTATGTTAAGTAAGACAACAAAGCGTAAGGAACTATATCACACTGGAAATGTACAAGATTGTTTAATGGAGGAAAAAATAATATCGATTTTAGAAACCACCGTGCAATTACAGCAGATCATAAACCAAACATAAGAAAGAATTTACTCACTGGATCCCTGTATATAGGATATACTGGAATTTCTTCACGGTTCACAAACATAGCTTCTGCAACTACAGGTCCTACAGTACCAAAGAAACAGATTGGGAAAATATCAAAGAAGGTTCAAGATCCTTAAATCAAATTCAGTTGAAGAAAAAGAGCACTAAATGTTACCAACTAGACAATCATTACCGACTAGACAATACTTACCAACTAGACAATCATTACCAAGCAATGCATTGGTTGGTTAGAAGCTTAAAAGAATAAAAATTTACTTTATAACTCGAAAGGCTTAAACTTTGAAAGCGAAATTTTCCCTTTTCTTTCTCTCACATTTCCTCAGTATCCAAACAACAACAAGAAAGTTCAAGAAACTAAAAAGTACCAGGCTTGACAACATGTCGATTGGTGAGGATGATCCCGCGGCGCTTATCGACGATGAAGCCGGTGGCATAGCTAGCACCAGCGGCCTCAGTGTCAAAAGCACGACAGGCGGTTGTCCGCAGAACGACGACGGCGGGGACGACCTTACTGAGCGCCTTTCTCCAGTCGTCGGCGGTGGCGGTGTTTTCTTTGAAAGGAGGATCAATCTCCATGGAGAGTTCGTCCTTGATGTTCGATTCGCTCCCTACGGCCTCTGATCCCAGCCTCTCCAGAGGATCGGCCATTCGAACTCCGTCGCTGAATCAGGTAATAGAGAGAGAAATGGAGATTTTTGGGGGAAGGGAAATAATCTAGGGTTTGTGAAATGGATGGCAGTGAGGTTTAGTCAAGATTAGAGAGAGAGTGTGCTTCTTTTAGTCTAAGTGGGTGCGAGTCTGAGTTGGGTCTGCGAAGGAAAGTGCCTCCAGACCAGAGTCCAAACGTGTCCGGAGTGGCTTTTTTACTAAGGGAAGGAAAATATAAAATTTCTTTGTTACGTTTGGTAACGATGGAAAAGTAAATTAAAAAAATAAAAAGCTAAAATGTGGCAAAAAGATGCATGATCGTACTGCGAGTTCAGTTTTCGTTTCAGATCTCTACTAATAATTTTTTCGTTCTCAAATTATGTGATTTGTTGTACTAATAATCCATTTTATTAACCTCGTCAAGTTTTTTGTTAAGTTGAAACAAAAAAAGAATTTCATCAAAAAATAAGAAATGAATTTTTGAAAGAGAAAGACTTGACATCTCAAGAATTGAGGATGAATTCCTTCTTAGAGTACATTGTGACATGTTAGAGCAATAATAGAAAATATAGAAATAACACAAGAATTCTAATAATAATAATTATAAAGAAATTCACAACATCAATTATATATAAGATTAATATAAACAACTAAAAAGAAAGTTAGAAATACTAACAAATTTAGATATTGAGGCTTGCATAAAATGCAATGTCCTAAAGACAGAATTTCGCCCATACTCTTGTGCTTGTAGTTCGGTAGGCGTCTGTCTCCCATGATTCAACAATCTATGATCCAAAGTCAAAGCACTTCAATTTTCGAACTTTGGCAAATTTCATATATTTTATACTCTCAAGACACGACTCGGAGTTTGACTAACAAAAAACAAAAGACATTAGAGAAAACTCTTTTCTTTGATCCATTAGATATATGGGATGTTTGAGTTTATATAGAACTCAAGCCACCCTCTTTTGAAACATTGTGATCGTTACCTAAAATTCTAATAAACAGATGCAACTCATGAATTTGAATTCAACTATAACACATGACTTTTATTTTTCATTCATATAAAAATTAAATATTATAATATTAATTATAATATATAATTTCCAACATATTTTCACAGAACCTCATTTTTATGATCGGAACTCCTTAAGTATTGACTAAACAATCTTAATTTTAATTGATTTTTGCAAATATGAATAGTTCCGATTATAAGTATGAAATTCTATTAATAGACCCAAAGTATTTTGAGGAACTCCTCATTAACTTTAAGGAGCCAAGCTCTTCTTTCTTTTGTTTTCTCTTTTTTTTAAATGCTTTTTTTATATGAAATAAAATAAAAACAATTCAGTTAATTTGTAATAGTAGAGATTAAAAAATTTCTGATTGTTTCATTTTTTTTAATGTTTTTTTTTTGTTCATTTTTGGATAAAAATACTTATTTTACCTTGAAAATTGATGAAGTTAATGAAAGGACCACCCAATAGGCTCAGTGTGACATCCCACATCGTCCAAGAGAGTGGATCATCTATGCCTTATATGTATATTCTCATCTCTATCTAGCATGAGCCCTTTTAGGAGCTCAGTAGCTTTGGAGTTCATCGGAACTCCGAAGTTAACCGAATTTGCGCAAGAGCAATCCCATGATGAGTGACCCACTAAGAAGTTCTTGTGTGGTTCCCAGAAAAAAAAACCGTGAGGGCGTGGTTGGGCCCTAAAACGGACAATATCGTGTTACGATGGAGTCGAGCAGGGGATGTGGTGGGGGCCCGAGCCAGGCTGTGACAATTTAATTGTGACATCCCATATCGCTCAGGGGAATGGATCATCTATGTCTTATATGTATATTCCCATCTCTACCTAGCACAATGCCTTTTAGGAGCTTACTGGCTTCGGAGTTTATCGGAACTCCGAAGTTAAGCGAGTTCACGCGAGAGCAATCCCATGATGGGTGACCCACTGGAAAGTTCTCGTGTGAGTTCCCAGAAAGAAAACCGTGAGGGCGAGGTCGGGGCCCAAAACAGATAATGTCGTGCTACGGCGGAATCGATCACGGTTTTGTTTCTGGGAACTCACATGAGAACTCCCAGTGGGTCACCCATCATGGGATTGCTCTTGCACGAACTCGCTTAACTTCAGAGTTCCAATGAACTCGGAAGCCAGTGAGCTCCCAAAAGGCCTCATATTAGGTAGAGATGAGAATATACATATAAGGCATAGATGATCCACTCCCCAATGCCGAAACACTTTTAGCAGCCGAATTGGTGCACCTTGGGATAATACGGTATCGTGATTGAGTTATGAGTCAGACATTTTAGGCATATTCGCACCAGATGAACAAAATGATTTTTTGGTATCCTCGAGAACTTCTCTCTAGTTGAGATGACGATAAGTTATCGATGTTACGGACTACAGATTTAAATGTCAATGGTCTAATTGTTAGGTTCACTAAGCAAGTGGGCAAGACCGCTCATTTTTGGCAACATTTACTAGTTAGTTATGGTTTGGACTCATTAGCAGAATTCGTGACACGACAAATGTTTGGCGATGTCCATTTTCGTTTTAGGCTTTGATTTGTGTTGTGCAAATATTTTTCTTACTACATTGTTTTATTTATACTGGTATTACACTATTATATAGGAAGAATGTGTAAGTTTGGAGGCATGAAAAATGAATAATTACATCCGATCGCGACGGAATGACATTTTTTTTATTCAGTTGTTATAACTCGATTTCCTTCTTGCGTATGTATTTACATACATATTTTCTCCTTATTTTCGAGTATTTTATTGTAGCAAGTTATTTTAAATTTCAGGGATGAAATTTTCTTAAGGGAGGTGGATTGTAACATCCCACATCGCTTAGGGAAGTGAATCATGTAAGCATTATACGTATATTCTCATTTCTACCTAGCTCGAGGCTTTTTGGAAGCTCACTGGCTTCGGGTTCCATCAGAACTCTGAAGTTAAGTGAGTAGTGTGCGATAGCAATCCCATGATGGGTGACCCACTGAGAAGTTCTTGTGTGAGTTCCCAGAAACAAAACCGTGAAGGCGTGGTCAAGACCTAAAGTGGACAATATCGTGCTATGGTGGAGTCGAGCGGGAGATGTGGTGGGGGCCTGGGTGGGGATGTGACCATCCTGGATGTATGTTGAGATCAGGGCGTGACAACTTTTAGTGGTATCAGAGCAGACAATATCGTGCTACGGTGGAGTCGAGCCAGGGATATGGCGGGGGCTCGGGCGAGGATGTGACAATTTGGTATCAGAGTCAATCCCTACCCGGAAGTGTGCCGACGAGGACGTCGAACCCCTAAGGGAGGTGGATTGTGACATCCTAGATCACTATGACTGTGGATCATTTATGCCTTATATGTATATTCCCATCTCTACCCAGCACGAGGCCTTTTGGGAGCTCATTGGCTTCGGAGTTCATCGGAACTCCGAAGTTAAGCAAGTTCGCGCAAAAGAAATCCTATGATGGGTAACCCACTAGGAAGATATCATGTGAGTTCCTAAATACCAAACCGTAAGGGCGTGGTCAGGGCCCAAAGCGGACAATATCGTGCTACGGTGGAGTCGAGCCTGAGATATGGTGGGGGCCTGGGGCGAGATGTGACACTCGGCGTGTTCAGTTGTTGTTGCCTTCTTACTTCTTTCTCTTTTGTTTTCCTTGCTTCTACTGCTTTTCTTCCAAATTTCTACTCCGATCTCTTCTATTCCTCTATCCCCGAGGGTATTACTCTTCCTTGCTCTGATCTTCAGCCGTGAATCCTACTGAAATTATGCGTAGAGTTCTGGTGTATCAACCGGCTCAGGTGTTTATAATACCACCACTTTCTCCTTGTTGTCTGCCAATTCCGACAGTGTCGTTTGTGGGTTTCCACGAGCTTCATACTGATAGTTGGCTTCTCTTTCTTAGTTGTCGGCTATCCCTAACTTATGGCTGTGCTCAGATAGCAAGTCAAAGTTAGATGTGGCATTTGTTAAGGCAGTGGACAAGGAATCTGACGAATGAACTGGAACTGGACTGGTGGAGTAAGCTGTGGATGCTTTGGTTTCGGAAGCTTGGTGTTAAGCTTAGGCCTAACTGTTTTTGGGCTAATTTTGTGTTTTCTAGTGTTTTATGCCTATTTTTGTTTGTTAATATGTAGTCTTTGGGCCTTGGTTTGCTTGTATGTTATTTTGGTGTTTAATAAAATATTCTTTTACCAGTGCATACAAGCCATTTTAAGGCGGTTATGTGTATGCAAATTCCAAAAAAGGTTAGATTGATGAAATCACACCTACAAAATTATAAATATTATAAGCTTAATTGATGAACACCCAAAAAGTTGTAGGTCGTCAAAGGGCCTTTGAGGCTTAAGTCAGAAAAGCAGTTTGGAAGGGAAGGTTGTAGACCGTACTAGGCAAACAACTATGTTCTGCTAGTGATGGTGCATACTAGTCTCCACGACTGCTTACTAGTAGTTCTAAAGGTCTCTAGTTGGTTGGAGTGCAAGAGAGTCGGATACCCAAAGAGAAGACTATGAAAAAGGCTGCTTTCTACCAACTTGGGTTTGGTATGGCTTGGTGGTAGGACACCATGGGCAAAATGGGCTTATGGCAACCGAATGCCTCGTACCTACAAGAGAGGTAGATGCCGCGTCCCTTGAGATATTATGTAGTTTGCTCACAACGTGAAGGGTAAAACTATCATAGCGAGATTAAAGTCCATGTGTCCTCCTATTAGATGCAGTTAATTTATGTCTTTACAGGTTAGGTTGCTGAGTTTCACAAGTTGATGAATTACATTTTTTCCTATTCCTAAAGTAAGTATGATTGGCAAATATTTCAAAGAACAAATTGTGACCCCCATTAAGGACTTAAACTTTTGAAAATTAGCCATTTTCCCCTCACCGTTAGATTCTATCTACTATTCCATCAAACTTAGAGACAAATTAGTCTTTTCGTTCTTTATTCTTATTTGTCAACTATAACTATTATACATATAGGATAGCAGAAAACTATCCTTGTGCAAATGTGAACATCGAGAACTAAGGCACCATCTTTGAAAAAAGAAATGCGGCCTAATTACCATCATGCGGCGTAACCCCCAAAACCTAAAAGGTAGCTCAACTGTTTTTATGAGGATGCTATATTAGAAATCTTACTCAAACTTCTCATTAAGTCTTTGTTGGTTTGCACTGTATTGTCCAAGAGTTATAAATATCGTATCCTGAGCTCGTACTTCATTAAAAAGCATCGCATCATAGCACTTGAATCTAATTACATGAATGGAATTCCACCCATCTTGCTCGTGACAGAGGCATCATCGCTAGCCACATAACGGTCTTATCACCCTATTGTATCGACTGTACAAGTTATGGAGCAGCAATGCGATACTAGAAAGAAGGAAAACGGAGGCAGATTCTTTGCTCTCCCACTTTCCGTGCCCTCCTGTTTTGTATGGTTACGATTAAGCTCGTTAACATTTTATATTACTATTCATTTTTGTCTTATTATCTCTATAAAAAAACAATATAAAATATTGATGTGACTTAACCGTGACCACATAAAACAGGAGGATACGGAAGGGTACGGAAAATAGGAGGGCAGAGAATTTGCCTCCAAGGCAAAACATGAGTTAGACCAACCCAATACAAGAAGGCCCAACTTTGTGTGCTCAAACCATGTATCCAAAACAATTATTAATATAAAATATTGATATGATTTAACCGTGACCAAATAAAACAGAAGGATACGAAAGGGCACGGAAAATACGAGAGTAGAGAATTTACCTCCAAGGCAAAACATGAGGTAGACGAACCCAATACAAGAAGACCCAACTTTGTGTGCTCAAACCATGTTTCCGAAAACAATTATTAATATAAACAAATTAAAAATAAAAAGAAAATGAAAGAATAAGAAACCCCCAGCATTTGTGACGTTCTCTCGTCTCGCGGGTTCTCTCTCTCGAGTCCATTGAGGTTCATCATTCATCAATTTTGATTTTCCGGAGCAATCAAGCAATCAAGACTCCCCTTTTCTTCTTCTGATTCAATTTCCACTCCCTTACTCTCACCTATTCGACTTCCCGCTGCCGAAATTTCTGAGGAAATATAGCAATTTTGGGCTTCTGATTGAAAGGTAAAATTTGCTCAGATTCTTCTTCTTCTTCTTCTTCTTCTTCTTCTTCTTCTTCTTCTTCTTCTTCTGTTGCTTTTTGGGTATGCATTGTTTCACCCATTCGATAATCGTAACCCGTCTCGAATCGCTGATATGTTGAAGGTTAGATCGTAGAATGTACTGATTGGGTTGGAGAATTTGACTATTGTAGTATTCTAGGGTTCCCTGTAGGGCAAATGAATGCCAAAGAATTGATCTTGTTATCAAACACATTAGTTTAGTGTGTTGGATTTTCACTTAAACCCAGTACTGCAAATTATCGAATAGTTTCGTAGTGTTGCTCAATCCAATGCTAAACAATTTACTGTTGTATGCAGTAGCTAATCGAATTATTGAATATGCAATACCTGTTTCATTTCTCATTTATGAGTTCGATACAGTACAAATTTGATGGTTAATTCGATTGGAATTACATTGTAATTTATACTTGTGATGTAGCAGGTGTACTATGTACGGTTTATTAGTTGGATAATTTGAACTTAATATTCTTTCCTATTTACTTTTTTCAAGTATATATAGTTTGAGGCCGTTTTTGTTTGAATTTTGTAGGTAATTACCATATTTCTTTTTCTTAAAAAAAAAGTGAATGTGAATGGATGGCACTATTTTAAAATTCCGCCTTGGGTCCTCAAAAGTTCAGGGAGAGTCGCCCCGGGAGATCACCTCTCGGACGAACCTGTCGAGTGACACCAGTGAGAATGGGTGGCTCATACGGTTCTTTGACTCAGCATTTTTCTGCGAGTGGATCGCTGTTAGCTACCTGTACAAGCATGACCATGCGGGGGTGCGCGACTACCTCTGTAATCGAATGTACACTCTTCCCTTATCTGGAATTGAGAGCTACTTGTTTCAGATATGTTACATGTCAGTGCACAAGCCTAGCCCGTCTTTGGATAAGTTTGTTATTGATATGTGTTCTAAGTCGCTTAAGATAGCTCAGAAGGTGCATTGGTTTTTATTGGCGGAGCTTGAAGACTCAGATGATAATGAAGGAATTAGTAGAATTCAGGAGAAGTGTCAGATTGCGGCCACTTTGATGGGTGAGTGGCCGCCTTTGGTACGTCCTCAAAATGAGTCAGCTAGCCCTGGGAGCAAGAACCAGGTATTGAATAGAATATTGTCATCAAAACAGAAATTGTTGTCACTAACGTCTTCACCACCTGCCCAGAGGTCGTTTTCTTTCTCGCCTTCATCGGTAAACAATTTGCAAGAGGATGGTGGTCAATTCTCTCCCGACGAGAACAAAATTTTTAAAAAATTCATACCAGGGCCAAAGGTTCGGGATGCATTGCTCTTTAGGAAGTCAATGGAGAAAGGTGGCGATGACTCTGAAAAAGATGGATTCTTTAAGAGGCTTTTAAGAGACAGTAGAGGTGATGATGAGACAGGTTCTAAGATTAGAGATTCTTTGCTTTTTAGAAAGTCCTCAGAGAAGGATGATGATGATGCAGAGAAGGATGGCTTCTTTAAGAGGCTATCGAGGGATAGTAAAGGTGACGATGAGGAATTGACAGCAAGCTCAGAGGGTTTTTTTAAGAGATTGTTTCGTGATAGGAAGAGTGATTCTGACGATAAATCAATCTCTAAATCAGTGAAAGATGAAGAAAAAGAAGGGTTCTTTCGGAAGTTTTTCAAAGAGAAGTTTGAGGACAAAAAGGACCGGATTGATAAGAATGAAGATGATGATGCACCATACTCTGAAGAAAAAGGTTTGAAATCTGCTGAAGATGATGAAAAAGAGGGGTTCTTCCGAAAAGTTTTCAGAGATAAGTTTGATGACAAGAAAGATGGGAATGATAAAATCGAGGAAGGGAGTGCCAATGGAGACGAAGAAGAGCCTTCTGACTTTCCATTGTTTCGAAGATTGTTCCGTGTGCACCCTGAAGATGCAAAAAGTACTGTTGCAAATGAAAACAACAGTACGGGTGGCTTGCTAGAAAGTAGTCCAGGGACTGAGAACTTTTTTCGCAAATTGTTTAGAGACCGTGATCGTTCAGTTGAAGACTCAGAGCTATTTGGTTCAAGAAAACACAAAGGGGTAAGCCCATATCTACTTATCTATTGTTGCTTCTCTGTTAGTGGGAGTATGGCTTTGCAGTTTGTGCTTTTTTTTGCATTTTTTTTCCTTTTGTTTATGAGAAGGAGACTATTTTATTGAAAGAAAGACAATGAAACAAAGGCCAAACAAAGTTGTCAGGAAGACCACCAGTAAAGAGAACAGTACAGAAAGAACAAGAGCCTAGTAGCCACTACTTCCACAAATTGTAAAGCATAGTTGTTTTCTATACATTCATTTTTTTTTAATTAAATAATGTTTTCCTTCAGTTTTCTTTTAGATTTGGTGTTATGAGCTGAAATATGTAATAATTAGCTCTTGAAAATGCTAGCTGCTTTGTGTGAAATTCCCTCAACTGACAAATTCTTGAATTACATTACAAATTTTTCTTTCAATGGTGAACATATCCAGTGAGGGCGAGCCTTGGCTCAATGGAAAGGTTGCTCCTTTGTGACCGAAAGGTCATGGGTTTGAGTTGTTGAAACAGCCTCTTTGCAAAAAAAGCAAGGGTAAGGCTGTGTACGATAGACATTCCCCCCCCGCGTGCCCTTGCAAAGTGGGGAGCCTTGTTGGCTTGGGGTCGGTGTATGTAATCCAGTATGATCTAGTTTGTGATTTTTACGTTTTAGTAATTAGTTTTCCTTGAAAGTTAGAAACATTAGAACATTACTTTTGGTCATATAGGCATTGCCACTGGCAATGTTGTTCTAGATGGCCACTGAACTCTCCGATCTTGTGCATACGTTGCAGTTGCCGACATTATGGGTTTTTGTGCTAGTCGATAATTGGTTTCTTTGTTTATTGGGTGGGTATGTAGGAGTTAATCAGTAAATAATTAGGCTGGGATGGCATGGAGTACCAAACACGTTCGGTGATGAAGTTAGGAAACACTGATTTTGTGGATTTGATATTTACTTTCATCTGTAGTGGAGTTTTGATATATACATATGTGCAAACGCATAAAGATTTCAGTGTTTATTCTTATATTTAGTTTTAGTTTTTTTTTAAAAGCTTAATTTTTTTTTTTAATATATAAACCTCGTAATAACGTATATAAATATTTTTATATGAACCTTGTAATGCCATTTTTGTGAAATTAACTTAAACCGGTCATCTGATCTCCATTGTAAGTTAAAATTTCAAAACATGTATATCGAACATAATGTACGAACGGTAGAGGAGTGCAAATTTGAATTTTGACTGGGTAGGGTCATATTGCAGTTTTTCCCCTAGTTTGACTGGTTGAAAGAGAAGTTGATTTCCCCAACTTCAGTAGCAGAAGAGCGGTTAATTCTACCTTATGTTTGTTTTATATTTTGTGTTGTGATATTGAGTGATGCATTGACATAATGATACCTCTAATCTTGCCAACATATCATGGCACGGTTTGAGCTCTTGGCCACTTAGTCTACACTCATTTGCAAGATGAGGGAATTATAGGCAATACAGTTACATTCTATTGTATTCACTGTGGTTAAAGTTCATTTCAAAGAGATGCATAACTTATTTGATTTATTCACTGTTATTATGTTTTGACAGAAAGGCCCTGGTTCTCCAAAGCAACAAAATGAAAAGTCAAGTGCTAAACCCCCACTTCCAAATGCTACAGCATCCCAATACCGTAAAGGGGCTTATCATGAGTCGTTGGACTTTGTGCAGTCACTATGTGAGACATCTTATGGCTTAGTGGATATATTTCCAATTGAGGATCGCAAGAGTGCTCTTCGTGAGGTTGATGGTCATCTGGCTTATCAGTTACAGTTACTCTGCACACACAGCATATAGGGGCATGGCTGATTGACACATGCAAAACTATTTACTATCTTTTAACTTTTTTATTTTCCATCAATCCTTCCGTTGATTAATGCTCAAATCATGCTTACCATACGTGTAAAATTTCAAGTCAATCCAACATCTCTAGCAATTCCATATTCATTGCATTAATAGTTAGCTCCATACTAACTGTTACAAGGAACCTAACAAACCTAATAGAAGGAGTCTTAACTTTTTATCTCATATCACAAATAAACGTGCATGTTTTGTTATTTTTAATCTTTTGTCTGACATGTGTTTATTATTCTTGCATATCTAGTCACTTGCAGAGATCAATTTGCACATTGCTGAGGCTCAAAGTAGCGGAGGTAATTCTTAGTCAACATTTCTGGGCCCTTTGTGTTAAGTTTACCAAAGTATGTTAGGGAAATTGAAAAGATTGCGGAAATGTTTTTCTAAATTCCATAAATTCAATTTCTGAACGGTATGGAATATGTATACATATCATAATATTAGTTCCAAAAAATATTATTTCAAAGATATTGGAAATGTTGCAGAATGCCATACTTGGAAGGGATCATTTTCGTAGATTTGAGATTTGTTTTGTCTTCGTTCTGCATGACACTTTGGAAAATGTGGCCATGCTTTTTTTGTCTGAGAATCATGTAGCATAAATTGATCTTGTTTTCTTTTGTTTCACTTTTTCCCTCCCAAAATTATGTTCATGGAAGGTGTTACTACTATGTGCGCATTGATGTGGTCTGCCATGTGCATAATCTTTTATTTTAATGTGAAAGTCTTGATTCCATGAGAATCTAGGTATAATGTTATTTGAAAAGGTTTCCAATGAAACTAAGACGTATAAATTGGATGGAATTCCTACTATTCTGAATATTGTTTTACCCTTTTAGTTAAGCGAAATTCTACAGTCTTATGCTTTTAGGGCATCTGTATTAACAATTATCTCCATACTCTTAATTGAATATTGCTGATGATAATATTAGGAGTTTGCTTTCCAATGGGGAAGGGGATGTATCGTGTGGTTTATATACCGGAAGATGAAGCTGTTCTTTTGAATTCTAGGGAGAAGGCGCCGTATCTCATCTGTGTTGAAGTCCTGAAAAGTGAAATTCCTGGGTATGCTTACAGTTGCTTAATTTCTTCAGTTCACTATGGTCTAACAAACCCAACCACCAAACCACCCCACCCCACACCCCACCGCCGGCTGCCGGCCGCCCCCCCGGGGCCCCCACAAATAAAAAAAGTTTGATAATTGAAATTCCCTGGTAATTGTTTTAAGCTGAAATATATTCTATTTCTTTTGCTTTATTTTGTGAAAACTGTTTAAGCAATGCAAAGGATGCATCTGGTTCTCAAAAGCTTTCTCGAGGAGGAATTCCTTTAGCCAATGGGGATGCACTTCTGCCAAGACCGCCTCCGTGGGCATATCCTTTGTGGACTGTTCAGGAGGTCTATCGCAACAGTAATGATAGGATGTCGAGTTCTACTGCTCAAGCAATTGACCAGGCGATGTCATATACCTCCGAGGCGAAAGTGAAATTTGTTACTGTAAAAATATCTGTGGAGAATAAATTGCATAGTCATACTGTAAAAGCAGAGAATATATCAAGGAGTTATCAACGTGGAGAGGCTGCGACTTGTGCACAAGGGAGTGATTTGGAGTGGGTAAGGGTGGTGCTTACAGCAGACCCTGGTGTTAGAATGGAGGACATTGAGGATCAAGGCCCCCTTCGGCGGAAGGAACACCGTCGTGTACCAAGTACAGTGGCTATAGAGGAAGTAAAGGTGGGTTTTGTTAGGTCTTCATCACCAATTGATGTTAATTTGGCATTTATTGATGTTTGAATGAAACCACATTTATCTTGTTGCTTATCTTTTTTGTCCCAATATCCTCCAAATTTGATGTAACTGGTTCCAGTGTGCATATGTTTGTCTCATTTCTTACATATAGTACTCTTTTCTTGTCTTCAGCATGAAATCCCATGGTTTTAATATTTTTCTTGATGGACTGTTTTTTCTCTAAGTTTTTTTATTCACCAATATCAATAGACTGATAAACACACACACATACCCAAATTTGTTTTGGTGAACTGATTTTTTCTAAGTTTGATTATTCACACACACAACACACAGAGAGATAGTCATTTCTTTGGGGCAATTTTCTCCTCCCAGTCATTCTAATATATTATAGTCAAATTCTGTGTTTGGAACATTGATCAGGTGCTTTCTTTTCTGACTCTGTGGTTTTGTTGGTTGTCTAACCACGTAACATTCTAGATTGTCTGAACATTGACCATTTTATAATGAGGTGAAATACTATTGAGATGATCTTGCTTACTCTATAATCACAGTCATTAACATTTTATTCAGACGGTTGAGAAACTTGTTCTTGTATAAGAGTTGTTGATTTATTTCTTTTTTAAGAATGCTTACGGATGAGGACCTTAATCCGGCACCTTAGACATTCCTGTATAAGAGTTTCATTAGAGAAGAAATCATATCGGTATTATACTTAATGAATCACTTTGCAAAATGGAAAGCTATTTCCTGTTTTTCTTGTTCAACTTGAGAGACAAACCTGATTCCCTTCTCTTGTGCACGGATTTTGTTTCTTGCCTCATAAATTGACATTGCAGTAGCATAGGTGCTTATTCATGCACAGGTTAATTGTAATGGCATTGAAGCCTTAAGTTAAAACAAATAAGATTGATGCTTTCTGAAATAACGTATTTATCTGTATAATTTTTGAATTCTTTTATGTATTCTTGAATATATATTCTAATTATTCCTTGCTCTGTTCATAAAATTTAACTTTCTTCAGGCTGCTGCAGCGAAAGGAGAAGCACCTCCTGGACTTCCTCTGAAAGGGGCTGGTCAGGATTCATCAGATGCACAGCCAATGGTGACAATATCTATAATTTGCAATTTTGTTAAGAGTTATATCATGGAGATGCTTAATTATATTATCTGACAACAGTCGCAACATTCAAAATTTTGACCAGGCTAATGGGGGTATTCCCAAGGCCAGCAATGCCTTGTCTGGCGAACTTTGGGAGGTAAAGAAGGAGAGAATAAGAAAAGCTTCAATTCATGGAAAGTTACCTGGTTGGGACTTGTGCTCCGTGAGTACTTCCCCTCTCCTTGTTTCTGCTTCTTTCCTCTTTTAATATAATCGTTTCCTTATAAAAAGAACTTAGGCCTCCTCTTTTAATATAATCGTTTCCTTATAAAAAGAACTTAGGCCTAGTTTGGCAGCTCAGACTGTACCGACTATTTCTGTCGAGGATAAATAGTCGTCGGATAGTACTGACTAAATTAGTTGGCCGTTTGGTGCAATATCGGACTAATGACCGTATTATTTATCTTGTGTTTGGTATAGTACCGGATATATCGTAGTACTAAAATTAAAAAAAAATGTTATTATATCTAAAAAAAACCCAAATATTTCTCAAATATTATCTTCAAAATACAGCCATCTCCACCGCTTACCAACAACAACAACAACAACAACTCGCCTTTTCCCAATCCGACAGTCGACAACTTGTCGGCCATGCAAAAGCAGTGTCAGCGCCACCCTCAACTACTCAGAAAATTTAGAACGAAACCCCCAAAATTAGAATCAAATAAAAGCACCCAAAAGTAGAACAAAACCTAATTTCAAATGAACATTGCCCAGACGAAATCTTTCCTAATCTTCAAACCCTATCATCGATTCCCAGTCAACATTCTAAAACCCAGTATAAAATACCCCGATCACAAAAGGCAGCAAAAAGCTAACCTAAATCCCACTTAAGTTCAAACTCCCAGATGACCAAATCTCCCAAATATCACGAACTAATGATTTGAATGTTGTGATATGAGAGAGAAGCAATGGTCGGTGCGACTGGTCTTTCTGTCTTTGTGGGCATCTCCAATTATCAGACAGAGAGCAAAGATAAAGGGAGAACAGAGCCGGCATGAGAAGAAAACAGGGAGAAGAAAGCCAGTGAGAGAAGGAGACGGGGATAGTGGCGAAGGAAGGCGAGAGAGAGAGAGAGAGGCCAGTTCGCGCGAGAGAGAGCAAAAAGAACCTGACTAACAATCCGGGCCTTTTGGATGGTTTTATTACGCGCGTGTATGGCGTATAAAACAAGTGGATCGTATTAAATTAATCTGGTCCAATTTAATATAGGATGGCGCCAAACGACTGAGTCCATATTATTAGTCCTATCCGGTCACTTATATGACCTGCCAAACGAGGCCTTAGTATGATCAAGACAATGTTGGTAAGGTTTTCACATATGAATATGGATGGGCAATGGTTATGGCCTGCGGTTAACCGCGGTTATTTATTCATAACCGTTTACTTTCATACCCACATAACCGTTTACCCGTTGGGTAATTGCCTAAAAGGTTATACCCATACCCGTAACTGTTTATAAACGGTTAACCATACCCATAACCGCGTACCCATTTAACCGTAACTGTTTAGTACTCGTTTACCCATTTATCTTTTTTTTAACCCGCTTATCCTTTCTTTTTTACCATTTACTCCTTTTACCCATCTACGTGTTTTTTTAACAACTTAAAAATTAAAAAAGAAAAATTTGTCATAATTTTCTTTTTTTTGACAATTAAACACCGTTATAGGTATATTCATCTTACATTTCCGCATTTTAATTTTTTAAGTCCCTATACCATTCCAATAATTGAGATAATAGTTTACTGACGATATTTTTAACGGTTATCAATGAAGGTAATATAAAATTTGCTAAGTATTCTTGGGTTACGTAAACTGTTAAAAGACAGCATTCTTGGGTTATTTAACTCAGAATGTAAAGTACTAACATAATATATATAATGGACCATGAAATTTAAAGTGGTTAAGGAAAATTATATTATATTAGCTACAGAAACCTGCACTATAGTCAATAGCATTGATCTAGTTTTGTCTGATAGAGAACATGGTTTGTGTTAATTTTACATATATAAAATTTGCTAAGTATTCTTGGGTTACGAAAACTGTTAAAAGACAGCATTCTTGGGTTATTTAACTCAGAATGTAAAGTACTAACATAATATATATAATGGACCATGAAATTTAAAGTGGTTAAGGAAAATTATATTATATTAGCTACAGAAACCTGCACTATAGTCAATAGCATTGATCTAGTTTTGTCTGATAGAGAACATGGTTTGTGTTAATTTTACATATATAAAATAAATAGGTAAACGGTTACCTGTTTATAACTGCGGTTAATACCCATAACCACCCATTTAAATTTTGCGGGTAAACAGTTATACCCATAACCGTTTATTTATCAAAACGGTTACCCATAACCGTGATAATGAAATTTAAATGGGTGGATAATCGTGGTTACCCATAACTGTTGGGTTTTTTTCCAGCCCATGATAAGTTGTCCTACGTCTATAAGGAATTATAGTCTTAGAGGATTGAATTGTTTTCCCAATTGGAGTTGTTTTCCCAATTGGAGTTAGTTTCTCAATTGGAGAAGGATTCATAACTAGATTCCAATTAGGATTAGTAATCCTTATTGAAGAAGTCCTTTATTATGTCTATATAAGGGGACTATTGTACTAGTTTTGGAATGGGAGCAAAACAATAAATTGTATACCACTCAAGGGATTAGAGTGAGAAAATATTGTAAAGTGTGTGCGAGAGAAAAGAAAAGAGATAGTGTATTTCTTGTTCTTGTTCTTTCAGGTTTTTTGTCAATTCCTAGTTCTAGAGATTTGGCAAGATTATTGGTTTACTCATTATTGATATAGTGAAAGATTGTTGTTGCTGTCCCGTGGACATAGGCACATATTGCCGAACCACGTAAATTCTTGGTGTTATTTATCTTGGTTATTTGTTTTTCGATTTCCGAAGTTTGTTCTATTTTTCGCATTCTTAAACGTGATATTCTCAACAATAACCAATGGGTATTTGCCCATCCCCACTTATGAACTAGATTTCTAGTAAAGTTGAGGAAATGTGGAAACTGAGTGACTATGCCAGCCCCCTTTCTCACTTGATTGAGATTACTTTGAAACATAATTTTGAGAAATTACGTTCTTAAATTTATCTTCTCATTTTTCAGATGAAGCTGGTTGACAACTAACATAATTGTTAGTCTATTATGAAATTTTATTGGATAATAAAAACTGTACAGAAAAGTGGACAAGTAATCCACCATGAGTAGAAGAGAAAAGAATTTTAATTTAACAAACTACTTCTAGGCTTGTCCCTGAAAACAGGAAACAGAAGCCCAAAGCACCACCCAAAACTGGACCTTCTTTCACACCTCCTCCAGTTTCAATCCCCTAACGTCCTTGAAGATCCGCTCAAGCTGTCAGGTACAACTGCCAGACCCCAAAGGCTCAAGCTTTTAGGGAATGGTCAACAATTTATCTTGAGCTAAGACCAGCCGTGGCTTGCAGCCGTATCTTGCGCATTCAGAGACAGGCAACGAGAAACATATAGGTGCAGCCCCACTCTATATGTGAAAATTTGGGTATTGGGAATAAAATTTTTCATTCCAGGAGTTTTTTAACCAGAGATTCAATACCACATTAGATTACCATTGGACCTGAAAAGCTTAAGCTGTTTGTGATAACAAAATAATACATGTCAGACTAACTTGGTCACCCTTTGAAAGGGTGGAAAGTTTATATTTGGTTCTTTTTTCGCTTGTCTTTTTCTTTTCCAGAATGTTTGAGGTGTTTATGTTTATCTAAATAAAGTGTATGTTTGGATGTCCTTGTTTTTCTTCTGTACATAGTTATCCATTTATCGGTTCTACAATTGCATGTTCAAGACTTCTTGGTACTGTATTGTATTTAGCTTCATATATACTTCATGCAGGTTATTGTGAAGAGTGGTGATGATTGTAGGCAGGAGCATCTTGCTGTGCAACTTATTTCTCACTTTTATGGTAGGTGTCTTTCTAATTATTTTTCTTCTGTTTCGTTGAAGGCAGTTCTGTCTATCTCTCTTTCTTCCTTCTCCCTCGCTTACTACTCAGTCTTTGGTTTGATTAGATCAAACAAGATGCTTTCTTAAAACCTATAGGGAAAAAAAATGCGTGGAAACATTGAGCTCTGTCTCTTGTTTCTTTCTTTTATAGTTTGTGGAGAACCAGTCAAAAACTGCATGAAGAAAGCTAGTTGAACCTCTAGGTCTGCTTGATAGTTTAACCCTCGGATTGCACTATGTGCGTCAGGAAATGCTCTTTGTTTGTGTTGTGCAATCAAGGATGAGAGTTGTCTCTTTGTTTTTACTTGGTATTAAACTGAGTCGGCTGCCATAAATGTTTGGGCTGGGTTTAAGCCTTTAAGGGACAAATCAAACTGTCCAACTTCAAACAGAACTCCCATGCCCTAGTTATTTTCTTATAAGAGCACTTTAAATAGAAGAAGATACTAAGAGAAAAACTATTCCATAATATACTGCTATACAGAAATAGGTAATTTTGGAATCTGAATGACTGTACGGCTAGTTGAGATCCATCCTTATTATAGATATGTTATCCGTATAGCCAAAATTACCTATTTCCGTTATTGTATCTAATACATCTAATTCACTTCAATTGTGGGACTGAAATAGGTAATTTTGGAATCCGAATTACAGCTAGTTGAGATCCATCCTTATTATAGATATGTTATTGTATCTAATACTTCAATTAATGTGCTAAATGAGTGATTTAACTATCATTTTCTGTTCAACCAATGTTGATATTTTTGGTAATACAAACCACTATTAATTTTTTTTTTATCAACCTCACTGTTTCATCATCCCCAATAATTTTATCGACCACTGTATTTTCATTTTTATTTTTGTTTCAAATTTGTTTCTCTCTTGTGGTCCCATATTAGACAGTTAATTAAACAAGCTGGAAATATTAATTGAACTGAATTCAACTTGTTATGTTACTTTCCAGATTTATCAAAATCATTTCCTTGTTGCATTCACAGTAGTTGAACCCACTCCTCAAACTAGTTGAAGACTATAACATTGGATTTGATGGCAGATATATTTCAAGAAGCTGGTCTCCCTCTCTGGTTGCGCCCTTATGAAGTCTTAGTTACTTCTTCTTATACAGCTCTCATTGAAACAATTCCAGATACGGTAATTCTGTTCTCTTGTTCTATTTAAGTGAATTAAGAATTTCAAAACTTCACCACCTCATCCATAATATACTTTGCTGTGTTGTAGGCTTCAATTCATTCTATCAAAAGTAGATATCCCAACATCATGAGCTTGCGAGACTTCTTTGCTGCTAAGTACCAAGAAAATTCTCCTAGTTTTAAACTTGCTCAGGTAATCTACCACTTCATGAACCAGATGCTTATCAAAATGTCTTCTAATGCTCAGCTATATCCTCATCATGGTTAATTGTTATAATTGCAATGGAGGAGTGCACACTCTGTTTTTTCTATTTGTATGATTTTATATTTTTTTGAAGTGCTGGTGTGGGGTGAAGGTAGGAAGGATACGGAAACTCTTGATAAGATTGAGAACTGAGAATTGCCTTTAATGACTCTCTTCTTCTCTGTTTCTGGATATTGGGGTTATGTGTTGGAAACCGTAGAAGTAATGACCTTTAATAAGGACAGGAGGATCAGTTCTTCAGTCAATTGAGCATAGTCACTACCCTTTCCTAATAATATGACATTTAATTATTTGACAATAGATTCTTAAGGTTCCGAGCATATAGAGTTTCCAGATTGAGGTTGTTTGTAGACATTGTAGGACTTGGATCAATTTGGTTGTTGAAGTATATTAATATACTCTGAAATAAGGAATGTGATTCATATTGAGTTAACATTCTATATAATTGCAAAAGCATGTCATATGGTATTATCATGTAGTGGATCTTTGTAATGTCATTTGACCAACTGCCCTGCTTACAGTACATGCGTATCCGTTTGGGCCACTTTCTGCAGTATCTGAAGCCATGCTATCGTTTTGAAGTTTTTGAATTATGATACCTTTACCTTGTCCTTTCTAAAACTCTGTATAGTTACTTCTGGATGAGAGTATGCTTTTGGCATACTCATAAATGTTTATTTGGTTAGATGCGAATGAAGTTGGTTTTGAAGGTGCTTTTCACTTGTGAGTTGTGTATAATTCCATGGATTATCTTCTATTCTATCAGATTTTGATTAGTCTTGGCAGAAAAGAACAATAGATACCTTGATGGCTAAAATTCCATAATAGGTTTTCCGTCTTGGTCTCTTTATATAAATTTTATCTTAGGAGTTCTCGGTTCTCTTTTTTTGAGTACCAGATTCCCGAGTCTCATACCAACTTATGAACCCAATCAATATTTTGGTCATCTAAACAAATTTAAAGAAAAATGTGCACTAGGGAAAACTGTCCAGAATCCAGATTCAAGTAGTGCAACGAGCCAATTTTATTATGTCTCCTAGTTACATTTGGTTAATTTCACTGAATCTATTGTTCTTAGTGAATAGAAAGGCTTGATTTATTTATTTTATTTGTTTTACAGAGGAATTTTGTTGAAAGTATGGCTGGATATTCTCTAGTGTGTTACCTTCTGCAGGTATGGTTTCCCCTTCTCTAAATCTATCATCTCGCTCTCTCTATTCATAACTCAAACAAGTTAAGTGTTAGTTCTGTCATGGAGGGGCAAACCTCTAATGAAATTAAGCTTCAATTCAGTTGTTAGTTTCAAAAATGACATTTTGAGTACATATGTGATACGTTATGTACATTGCTCTGTGTTTATATGTTTCATCACATGCATGTTGCTTCAGGTTAAAAAATCCTTCATGATATCATGTTCATGTCTGGTTAAAATCGTTCATGTTGGTTGCTTGTTAACCTGTTATGCACATGTTAGCAAACTTTCATTTACGTCACTAGTACAAGGAGATACAGTTTAATAGCAACAATGCAATTAAGAAATTACTTGACTTTCTGACGATGTATTGCTCCTGGTTGTTATACTCAAGATTGTCATCCCTAAATATCATTATTATTTTCTTTAGTATAATAAAATAATCTCTTTCCTAAACATTTATGCACAAGAGATGTGACTATAAGTTAACCCTGGAATCTGCCATATGTTGCATATGTATATGTATGAAAATATCAAATGTTAATGAAGATTTAAATTATATACTGTATGTTTGATATGTGTTTTCATTTTCAGAAGCATGTACTCTAGGCACGTTTAGTTTCTCACATACCTTTGATCCTTAGTTTTTTTCTCCTTGTTTGGTCCTTGAAGAAGGTCATATAATAACTTTTCAGCAATGTGTTTGTTGTCTAGATAAAGGATAGGCACAACGGGAACCTCTTAATGGATGAAGAAGGTCATATTATACATATTGATTTTGGTTTCATGCTCTCCAATTCGCCTGGGGGTGTAAATTTTGAGAGTGCTCCATTCAAATTAACACGTGAACTTCTTGAGGTAAGAGACATATGCTTACATTGTTTAATCTGTTGCCATATGTGTCCAATTATCTTCCTTGCTGCTTGTAAACATTCTAGGGTGAATCATTTTTTCCATCTAAGTTGAAAGTGTGATTATGCTAGGTCATGGATTCTGATGCTGAGGGAGTTCCTAGCGAGTTCTTTGATTATTTTAAGGTAACAATAGAAAAATTTAGTTTGTTTTTGTTCAGCTTCAGGGACATCTATATGTCTTTGGATGTTATTATATTTTCTGGGGGTAAGCTCTCGTGCTGTTTTCAGGTTCTGTGCATTCAAGGATTCCTTACATGTCGGAAGCATGCAGAACGCATTATTCTTCTTGTTGAGATGTTGCAGGTAAACCAAATTTAGCTGTCAATGCTCTGATCTTTTTTTTTTTCTTTTTGTCAACTATGGGATGAAAAGAAATTTGAGGATGTGGCATCTTCAGAATTTCAGGAGCGGAAATGATTTTCACGCCCTTTCTCACCTCATACAAAACCCCTCATGTTCTGTAGCCGTTAGATTGAACAATTAAAGTAAAATCTACAGTCAGGATTAACAGTGGCATGAGGTGAAAAAGGGTGTGTTGAAATCACTATTTTCAACAGTCAGGAATTATTATTTTACCTTATTGGTTTGGAGAGCTGTAGTTAGTTCGCGATTCTCGGTTGTTTTAGCTTGTTCATATATGTTATACTGTTTGTTTGCTGATATCTTCACCAGTGTTGGATGTACTGTATCCGTTTCAATTCAATAAAATGTTGTTATTCATCGAAAAAAGAGAGAGAAACCTCAACAATGTGCCTGTGTAGTCCATTGATGAGCATGCAAGAGTAGGGAAAATCTCTTATCAAAATACCCCCTTTTATGATGGTTGGTTTACTCAGGCTACTGTTGTAAAATGTTTTTGGCCCAGGAATCTGGTTTCCCATGCTTTAAAGGTGGTACACGAACAATACAGAACCTACGGAAAAGATTTCACTTGAATTTGACAGAAGAGGTTTGATTTTGTTTTCTTATTTTGTTGTTCAAGTGTACTATGTTTCGTTGCTATTGTTGTAACAGTGTTGTTTGATGCTTTATATCAGCAATGCGTATCCTTGGTGCTTTCGTTGATCAGCAGCAGCTTGGACGCATGGCGAACAAGGCAATATGATTATTATCAGAGGGTTTTGAATGGAATATTGTGAGGTTAGAATTTGTTGATAATCACATAGTTTTATCCGGAAAAGCCAGCTCTGTGAGTGTTTGATCAATAGCGCATATGCGAGCTGCCTGAGTTTTCGTCTGAGGTGAAAAAAGGATTGCTTATAGTGGTTTTGGCCTGTTTTTCTGGGTGAGGAATTTGTAATTGTATCGGCAAAAAAACTTATTCAGCATCTAGAAGGCTAAAATTAACTCAGCAGGGTATTGATTATTTCCCTTGTTTGATGTAATATGGGACTCTGCTGGCTGGTGGGAATTCACTTATTCTTGAGGGAATGTTCGACCTTACTCCCCTTCGTCGGACTCCCCATACTGTACAGAGTGATTGCGATTGAGGACAGACTAGAAACCAAATGGCTACGAAAGCCATAGTTTCTCGGTGCCATAGGAACGTATTTTACACTGGTTTGTGATCTGAAGGATATAGCACTATTCAATTCTGTAAATCTTCCGTTTCCAGTCAGAAACAAAAAAATCTTCGGATCGAAGTGTGGAATTGTTCCAATCTCCCAAAAGTGGCCTTTCTTCCAATTCCGGTGACGGATATCATCCCTCGTTTTTGTATCTGAAAGCTCGTGTGAGCAAAATTCTTGAGAATCTGTATGATTGTATCATGTGTAACTGATCCGATTTTACATAGTGAAATTTGTAGATTCCAGGTTCATTATACAAGGAGAATTTGCGATGAACGTAGCGGAGGCTGTGTAACACTTTTCGGGTTATTTTCGTCAACCGCCCTCAGAAACCAAATATGGAAATTTATTCATGTTGATCGATTACATAAGAGTCGTCACCCGCTCTCCTGTGAAAAGGAAAAACGAACACCTTATTGGGACAAGCTGGTGCTAGGGTTAACTAAGATGTCGTATAAAACTAGGAGTGGACGCAGTTCAATTTGAATTTATTTGACACAATATACATCGAACCAACTAGGTTTAGCGGTTCGGCTTGGTTCGTTTGAGACCATTGCCACCATTGAAATCTAACCAAATCATTGTTTATCGGTTTGATTCAATTTGGATAAGCCTATTCAAGTGAATCAATAAAAACGTCTAATATTTAAAGAGTTTTAATTTTTTAAACGTCGATTCACACATCGCACACATTTCAATTTAATCAAAATATTAAGTTTTTCAAAACATAAAAATTTCAACAACTCCCCTAGGAACAAGGTTCCATTCAATAAATTTCTTCGAGCAAACATTTTTCAGTTACAATTTCACATAAGCATAAAATACAAACAAATTTCCTAATTGGTAATAGTTATTACAACTTATAATGTGTATAAGATCTCCGAATACCTACACCTATAATAAATTGACATATTAAAAGATACACAATTGATTCAGTTTGATTTTGGCAACTTTCAAAAATATCACAATTGAACCAAACCAAAATAAATTATTTCGGTTCAGTTTTTAAATTGTTGAGACTTTTCTCTTACATAAATCATGACCAGAAAAAAAAAAGACCATAGGTGCCTAGGTGGATCACATCTAGACATCAGGAAAGTCAACAATACATAGTGGGCGTCAAGTTCAACTAAAATATTATGCTGGGATATTACAAGTATATGCCCACACACAAATTATTTGTAAATTTTTTTGTTTTTTAAATAAGAGATGTTAAAATTACTTGTAGGTGAAGTCTAAAAAAAAAAAAAAAATTTAGTTTTGTGAAATTATGTTACTGACCTTAACTTTTTCCTTGTAATAGAAGACTAAATAATATTTTCACTATTTTTTTGTTGACAAATAAGGTTCTATTAATGTTTAGATAATTACCTTTCTCAAAAAAAAAAAAAATATATATATATATATATATATGTGTATATATACTCACACGTTTTTTCTTTTCTTACTTGCACACTCCGTTTAATTATAATCATTAGATTGAATAATCAAACGAAAATTAACGGACATTACTAAATGAAAATGTGTACGAAAAAAAGAAGGGGGTTGGTTATTATTTTTCAATTTTATTAGGATGAGGATCCAAATCCTGTTTGTTACGAGCTACATGGGGGGTTAATTTGGCATGGCAATTTACCAAATATATGAAGGCAGCCGTGGACAAGTCAATAGACGTAATCAACGAAATGTGATATGAATTAACCATGAGTACAATACTTTCGTAGCTACTAGCCACCTCAAAATATAAAATCAAACTTTTAAAGTGTAAAGAAATCCCGTGACTTTGCTGAAATGTCAATAACAGTATCATGCATAGGAAGAAAATCTTTTAAGTTCCAAGGACAAGAGTCTCAGTCTCTCTTGTATCCTGTTTATATATTCTTTATGATTATCTCTCTCATTCAAAAAAAAAAAAGAAAAAAAAAAAAAAAAAAAAAAAAGAAACCCCCTACCTTTGAAATGGTTAAGAGGAGAATGAATAGCAATTAGAAAATACTTGTATCCCTCCCTCCTCCCGCGAACAACCTATTTGTTCCCTCTACTTGAGATCAATGTATTTTTATTGTACAAACTTCATAATCAGAACTATTTATTCTCTTTCTTATCATTTAAAAATCATATGTGCAAAAAATATTTAATTTGGAGATCTTTCAGTCATCCATGTGTGTCAAAACCAATTAACAGTTTTGATATAAAGTAGCATTCTTATGATAAACCATACATGTTTTGATACATATGAATGACTAAATGAAGTAAATAATTTTTTTACAGAGATGATCTTTAGATCATGATAAAGAGAATGAACAGTTCCAATTATATATGACATTTATAGGATGAAAATACATTAATCACAAATGGGAACAAGTGGATCCCCCTCGAGGAGAAACACAAGTATTGTCCATAGTAAAACTGCGTACTATAAGAATTCAAGCACGTTGTTGTTGCAAGTTAATCTGAATAAAGCTAGCTTGGTAGCTGTGAAAATTTCTAAAACGAACTAGTGAGCTTTCTACTGTAGAGGGATACGATATAACGTATACCACAGTATGTAGATGCGAATATTTAACGAGTCGACATTAGCATTAGAAAATTGCAAGCATTACTTAAGGACAACAATAGCATTACAGAAACAGTACTAATTAATCAAACAGACCTAGCTAATTAATAAATTTGGATTGAATACTTAATTAGCCTTTTAATTAATTGATACATCCCATGATCTCATGGACAAATTAATAGACCATGGCCAAATTAGTTACCTAGATAATATGATTATCAGAGTCCCCCAAAAGCCATTATTACTTCTGCACATACCAACAAGAGTAGCAACCCCATGCTGTAGTGATGACGTGGAGCAGCTGAGTAATATGCATATGCATCGGTTTGGTACTGATACACATCTCCAGGTAGACCTGTCGCGTAAACAAACCTCGGAGGCGGCGGCAGTACATTTCCAGGTGGACCTGTCACGTAAACAAACCTCGGAGGCGGCGGTGGTACTGGCACGTATTGGCTTGGATTAGGGTTGCAATCTTGAGTTGTTGGAGTCTTTGGCGGTGGTGGTGGCGGCGGAAGTGGTGGAGGCAGCTGTTGCTGTTCACATGGGTTGACACAAGGGCACGTTCCACATTTTATCCCCGCGTTCACTTCCTTAGACACCAAAGGTTGATGATCATCAGAAGTAGTGGCGGTGACACTTGCTGAAGAACAAATCAAAAGCATGATAACGAGTGTTTGATGTGGTGGCGATGCCATTGATTTCCGGCTAGAGAGAGAGAGAGAGAGAGAGAGAGAGAGAGAGAGAGAGAGAGAGCGAGCGTACTAGTGGGTTGGAAAAGAAAGGAATGTAAGGGGTGTTAAATTTGTTTTTGGATATGCCAGCTAGATAGCTTGTGGCTTACGTTTGGGGTGGATGGAAGTGGTAAAGGCTTAGGTCATGCGGTTAGGTAATTTTAGTTATTTCGGGGAACATGTAGTTGGATGAGCGAGAGGGACTTGAAATTGTGAGCCTCTTTAGATGGTTTGAGAGATGTCTCGCAAGCAAATTGCATGTGGATGTTGTAAATGCATGAGAGGGACCTCATCTCAACTACTTCTTCTAGTTGCCATGCCCTTAAAAATATATATGAATAGAAACTGCTTCATAACCCTTGACCACATTACTTAATTTAGATCTTCTCTTTAGTAGCGAGTGTTTATTATTTAAGATGAAGAGCTATATGTATGATTCAGGATATGTTTTTGGAAGACAGATATACGTGAGGTCAGGTACTAAATCATTCCCTTGATTCTCAGTTAATTTAAGAATAAATTATTGTTCGTATTGTCGAATTGATGGATCAATTAGCAACTATTTCCACTCATGAATTAGTTTATAAACTAAATTCAAGATGGGCCTATTATTTTTTTTTAGTGATATTTTGCTAAACTAATATAAAATATGGGAAGAAGGATTCGAAGTCGGATCCATAGGATCAATCCAACTAATTTAATTATGTTTTCCTTACAGGGAACGTTTTCTTATAATCATTAGAAGAGCATCGCACATCTACACGTAGGTTGGAGTTTGTCATGGCCTCTTAGCTTCCATGTTAATTGGCTAATTAACAACATATTGAACTTGCATGTACTTATACTAAAAAAATGTTCACGAATGTGTTATATATTATCCCCCTCCTCAGAAGATTCTTTATTACGCCAGATCCATAACTCACTGTAGAAGGTCATAATAGGCTAGCAATAATATGGTTCAAATTTACCGTTGGCGAGAAACGAACCTAAGACCTCTCACTTATAAGTAAAGAGAATAACACTACTTTTTTATTTTTTATTTATTTTAAACAAACGATGTTATCTACACTAAGGGAAGTAGGGTTTCTAATTTGGTAACCTACTTCAACATTTGAACTTGAGATGCCACTAAACTTTTTATCTAGTTGATGTCACTTACTACTAAGGTCCTTCTCCACTTGTAGGTAACAGATCTTAGATTCGACTCTTATATACAATGAGTTCGATACTAAATTATTATGGTTGTCTCATTGTGTGACTTAGCCCATATCTCCGCCCCTTTAGTATAAATAATAGAGTTGTATTAAATAAAACATAATATAGATGCTTGCATTCAAATTAGCATAGTTAAGGAGTAAGATATTCTTCAAACATATTATAAGACCACAAGGCATTTAAAATTTGTGGGGTTACTTCAAGAAGAAGAAGACTCAAGAGCTTGATAGTTAAGACTTAAGATTGCTTTATATGTCTCCAGCAGGAATGCTTCCATTCCATGACCTTCGAATAAAGTCTATGGCTGGCATTATTCTTCCACCTTGGCCACTATCATCAATTGAACCTAATTGTAACTTTCACAGTTTATATGTGGCTTCTACATATTATAATAATGGTTTTATTATTCTTTACTATGATTAACTTAGGGAATATTTTTACTCACTATCCCTAGTGGTGATGATGCTCACCATCCTATTTATCACCGTTGGATGAGTTTAAATTTCGAGATCTGTGTAGTGGGTAGACACAAATATCGAACTTAAACTCATCAAATGGTAATAAGTAGGATGATAATCATTACTAACACTTTACTGTGGTAAGCAAAAAAGCACCCTATTAACTGACTATATATGTTCCGTCTGCTCAAAAGTTGGTAGCCTGTAAAGGATTTCCTGATCAAAAGCATTTCATCAAAAGTGGATACCCAAAAAGCAGCACTTCGTCTCTTGTTGCATTTCATCAACAACGAAGGGAATCGTATGCCCTGGCTAAAGATTAAAAAGAGATCGTTTAGGTATAACTTTTCATTTTTCTTTCCAACATCACATTAGAGGGTTTGAAATTGTGTGGTAATGGAACATATATATAGGTGGAGGAGCGAGGGGGACTTGAAATTATGAGCCTCTTTAGAGGGTTTGAAATGCTCGAGAGGAAACTGCATGTGGATGTTGTAAATGCATGAGAGGGACCTTACCTCAACCACGTTGTCTAATTTCCATGCCCAAAAAAATATATGGATATACATAAACTTTATAACCCTTGGTACATAATTTCATTAATTTTAATTTTTCTCCTTGATACAGAAACTTTATATGTCTCTCGTATACGACATTCCTCTTGCTTCTAGCGGGAATTCTCCAAACTTTAGGTCATTGATCAAACAGAATTCCCGACTCCTGAATGTTGCAACATCTTCCCCAAAAAGAAAGGATATGGAATCATTGGTCACTTTATCCTTTATAGCCTTAAATATAGCGTAGTGGTTTAGCTGTCCAAACCAGTCAATGTGGTCCATGTCAATGAGATGACTGAAACAAGGATCCTCGAATTTGTTTAGGTGCTCTCTTGAAAATCGCCCTCTTATGTTAGAAAGAAACCCCGTCGTGTACGACATACATGGAATAATGGCAAGAAACACTTCGTCAGGCGGACACACAAGTTCTGTCGGAGGAGAACCATTTCACTTTCGACCTGCAAGATTTCTAATACTGCCTTGCAATCCAACAATGACAGCCATAAGGTTTTATACGCATATCAAATTAATAACATAAACATGCACACAGGAAATGCATAGTATACGCACTCTTTCATATAGATCAAATTCAACCAATTCATCAACTAAATTCATAGCAAGTATGCCCAACATCTGCACCATATGATACGCACAAAATATGTACCAAATTCAAGCAAGTATGCCCAACAACTAAAACAATTCATCTACCAAAGTACAACATAATCAATTAATAATTTCCAGCAATATCATATACACATGCCCATAATATATACACAACATGCAAACCATGACCAAAATTAACTTCAAAATACATGCAATTACACAACCCTCTAGTCCGTTAACGTTCTCCAAATTAATTGCACAAAACAGTCAATCACACCCAAAACCCTAAATTCCCAAATGGAAAAAATCCTAAGATCAAATAATGAATTCAATTAAAAACGTACTGCCTTTTTTTTATTTTGCCATTAAATCTGTCTCAATCGTTGGCCGCAAAACTTGCACAAAATCTGAGTTAAATCGGCGCCGAATGTCGGAAAATTTGAAACTTTTCATCGGTCGGAAAAGTGTAGAAGAATTTGGAAACTTCCCGTGGTTTTGAAAAGTGGACAAGGATTTGGGAACTTAAGGTTTGTCGAGTAGGGGGTTGCACTGTTCGAGGTTAAGGTTCGTTAAGTTAGGGGGTGGCGACGGTTGGGGGATTTGGACAAGGAGCTGGGGCCACGCCATTCGAGGTTCTCGGAGAGGGTAGAAGAAAATGCTGACTGGGTTGGACAAATAATTCATTTATATAGGAGGGTTATTTGTCATTTCAAGTTTTAGAGAAATCCTATTTTTATCATATTGTTGTGCATGTCGTGTAGATGTTCCTTGCATATCACAAAAATCCTATTTTGGTCCCAAAATTAAGGAAATGGCCCACTTCTCTCATTTTCCCAGTAATCTTTGCCTAGCAGCTCGGCCAAGACTTGCCTTGGAAGTGAGTTGGGCATAGTAGGGCCTACTGATTGCCTTTCAATTTTTGGGGTGGTGGAGCAATGTTTGTGAGTTTTGGGCAATATTTGTTCCCTTGCTTTCCACCACTGGAAATGCTTTTCTGAGTTCAGAATTTAGGGGTGCATGGGAGGCTGCGTTAGGGTGTTTGCGGACATGGTGTTGGTGTTTGATGGTATTTTTGGAAGAATGTGGTGAATTTAGAAAAATGTTTAAATTTTAAAATTTAAATGGGGCCAAGACATTGTTCTACGCCTCGCCTAGGCACTAGGCGGCTAGTCCCAATTAGTCTCTAGGTTTTTGAAAATTAAGAAAATGCACCTAGACACGCTTAGACGTATGTCTAGATCGCGACTTTCACTTAGACAAAAAATCGATAGTTTTCATTTTGTATTTTGTAAGAGGCTTGTTGAATACTTAAATGAACACTCATTATATATGTTTGTTTCCCATGTTTTCAATATGTTCTAATACTTTACAATATGTATGCCATTTATTTTGCAATTTCTGTTTCTCAATTCAATCATATATTTTTTAAGTATAAATAGGCACTTATTTATTCAATATATAATAAATTTGGTTAAATCTACCTAGAAGCCAAGGCACTAGGTCCCAACATGCCACCCGATTAGTGCCTAGCGTCTATTAGAACCTTGGACGTACATAGAAATTTGGGTAAACTTAAATGAGAAGTGGTGTTTAAATAGAAAAACTCTTAGCTGTAATAAGGATGCGGTTATGTGATTGTATTTCTAAAGAAAAAATTGGCTTAATTAATTAAAAATCTTCTTAATTAATTAAAAATCTTGTGAACATGTGAATTTTTCTTTGTTAGTTAGTTAAAATCATGTGATGTTACAAGTTGACCCATATACGGATATCACACTCACCTTATCATCAATTTAGTCTAGACTTAAAAAGTAAAATTTGATGTATCAATAAAAAAATTGAAAAATAGTAAAATTTGAACGAAAGATTCTCCATAAAACTCGAAACTGATTGGCTCATCCCTGTTTTCTTTCAAAAAACTCGCCTACTCTGGATCACCCCTGTTTTCTTTGATAGCTAAATATGTTGTGGTTGTGGAACTCTAAGTTTATTTAGTACTGTTGAATTTTGGCATCTTGTGGGGTAATATGTTTAATAATTGAACCTCGACCTACCGGCCTTAGGGACTTGGAGTTTGATTTAGTTTGGCTCTCAAATTGGTGGTGTATTTCCTGTGTATATATACGTGTGAATAATTCATGTGCATGGAACAAAATTGCCGAAATGTCCCAGGTGCGTGAAAGTGAAACTCCTGAAGATAGGATGGTCGAAATCTTGTCCAGGTTGCCACCCAAGTCTCTGATGCGATTCAAATGCATACGCAAATCTTGGTGCACTCTTATCAATAGTCCATGTTTTGTGGCCAAACACCTCAGCGATTCTGTGGACAACAAACTCTCATCCTCCACTTGTATCCTTCTCAACTGTTCTCAGGCTCACGTTTGCTCGGAAAAAAGTTGGAAACAAGAAGTTTCATGGTCCGTGATTAATCTTTCCATTGATGGTGATGAGCTTCATTATGATATTGAGGACCTAACTATTGTACCGTTTCTAAAGGATGACCCTCATGAAGTAGAGATTCACGGTTATTGCGATGGGATTGTTTGTGTAACAGTAGACGAAAATTTCTTTTTGTGCAATCCTGCAACGGGGGAATTCAGGCAACTTCCTGATTCATGCCTTCTTCTACCCCTTCCCGGGGTAAAAGAAAAATTCGGATTGGAAACGACACTTAAAGGACTGGGATTTGGTTATGATTGCAAAGCTAAAGAATACAAGGTTGTGCGAATTATAGATAATTATGATTGTGAGTATTCAGATGATGGAGAAACATATATCGAGCATATTGCTCTTCCTTACACTGCTGAAGTATACACCATGGCTGCTAACTCTTGGAAAGAGATCACGATTGATATACCAAGTAAAATATTATCATCATATAGCGAACCATATTCTTATTCAGTGTATTTGAAGGGGTTTTGTTATTGGTTGTCATGCGATGTAGAGGAATACATATTTTCATTTGATTTAGCTAATGAAATATCTGATATGATAGAATTGCCTTTTAGGGGAGAATTCGGTTTTAAGCGTGATGGTATTTTTCTGTATAATGAATCCCTCACTTATTATTGCAGTACTTACGAAGAGCCTTCCACATTATTTGAAATATGGGTAATGGACTACGATGACGGATTTAAGAGTTCATGGACAAAACACCTAACTGCTGGACCTTTTACAGATATGGAGTTTCCATTGACACCTTGGAAACGTGACGAGCTTCTTATGATTGCCTCCGATGGAAGAGCTGCCTCTTATAATTCTTGTACCGGAAATTTCAAGTATCTTCGTATTCCTGTTATTATTAATCAGAATAGGGTTGTAGATTACGTGAAAACTATTATTCTAGTCAATTGAGTTGAGGGAAACGTTCCATTTTCTCCTATTTAACTTGTATGCATGATACAAGGCTTGAGTTGGCATCTTCTAATTTTGCTTTGTGGCCTTCGTACTATGTTTGCTTATCATGGACAACCTTTAGTTTTGGGCCTTCCACATTTTGTAATGTTATTCGATTTGAAAGTGTGATAATTTTTTTTTTTGAAGTTAATTAATATTAACAATATTCCCTTACGTTTTCCTTTTTCTTTTCTTTAGAATTCCCTCCTTAAAAACGTAATAACTTTTTATCCCTTTAACATAATCAAATAAAATCTTAGGTAATTTAGTTAAAAGTTAATAAAAACGGTACTATTTAGCCACATATTAATGGCATATTTTTGTTTTAGGCTTAATCTATGGTATATTTTTACTAATTAGGCATAGTTCAATGATGAATGCCATATGGGCTTTAAGTCATTATAAATGGTTAAAACTTGACTCTTCTATTATTCTCTATCTTTCTAATGTCATATGGGCTATAAGCTATTATGAATAGTAAGAACATGAATATTCTCTCACTCTCTCTCGCGCCATTCGTTTACATGGAGGAGCCTACTCAACTTAAGAAAACGGAACCAGGAAATGGATATTGCATCGTCTAAATCCAAATGTGAGAAACATAATATAAATGTTTGAATATAAGGAAGCACAACGGGGAAGCACAACGACCACAAATGCAGTGGAAGAATCAATGAACTGGAATTTGCAGGAAGAATGGTGAAATGGAAAATACCAGAGTTTGGGACACTTAAGGTGAATTGTGATGCAGCTTGGAATCCACAATCACATAAAGGTGGAGTGGGATGGGTTATAAGCGACTTTGCCTGCCTGTTGCACTCTGCAGTTGGATAGGGAGACCTGTATTTCCATTCCGCTGAAATAACTGAATCTATTGCGTTGAGGGCAGCGCTGCAGGAGTGTGCAAAGGAAGGCATCTAGTATATTGAGATTGAAACTGATGCAAAGACAATCCTGGAACGGATGCATCTTTGGAGAATATCATTGATGACATCTGGAATCTCGCTCAAACATTCCAAAATGCAACGTTCATGTATGCCCATCAGAAGTGCAACCACACTGCTCATGCTGTTGCCTCTTATGTCTCTAAGTATGGAGGTTTCTATTTATGGGATTTTGTTGAAATAAGTCAATTGACCCCTTGTCGGGAGATTTCATCCACTATTTTGTCAAATTCAAAAGAATCAGGAAATGGACATTGCATTGGAGTGTCTGATGTAAAAAACAGAGGCAAGAACCGACACTACATTACAGTGTTTGAATCCAAACGTAAAAATCAGAAGTCGCATGAGGTGAAGCATAGGAGGCGTGTGAGTGATGAAAAACACAGAACCAGGAAACAGATACTGCAACACAGCGTCTGAATCTACAAGTAAAAAAAAAAAGAACTGGGAAATGAACACTCTATTGTAGTGTTTGAATCCAAATGTAAAAGAACATGAAGGAGGGCGTGTGAGTGATGGAAAAAAATGAAATCTTGCAGTGTCTGAATCTAAATGTAGAAAACAGAATACAGAATACAGAAACAGACACTACGTTGCAATGTCTGATTCGTATTGACATATTCCAAAATATAAAAACTATGAAAAAAGGGTTTCAGTTGAAGTGGGTGCCAGCTGTAGTGGCATATTTTGTAATTTTTGTTTATTTTAAAAGTATTTAAGTATCATAAAACATGATTGACCTATTTATAATTAACATAAACATTATTGATATATTGTTAATAATGTAACTTTTAATTTTATACAAGGAGTGCAAACATTGATAAGTAAAATATGGGGTGCCAAAAAAAAAAAAAATTTAGGCAACAAAGATTATTTATAGCCTTTTAGCCCTAAAATACGGAACGGGTATTGTATGTCAACAATATGTAAGTGCATTGCTAAAACTTTACTTTAAAAATATTATTTTTATTTTTAATATTTAATTATTTTAATTCTTCAAATATATGTTAATATAAATAACTACAAATTTCAATTTTTAAGTTAAAAAAATATAATAACTTACATAGAAATACATTATTACTTCTATGTCAGAGACTTCAATAAAAAATTGAAAGTCAACAAAATTTCAGTTAAAGAACATGAAGAGCATCGTACATCTACATGTGGATTGAAGTTTGTCATGGCCCTCTCAGCTTCCATGTTAATTGGCTAACAACAAACTGAGCTTGAATGGAATTATACTAGTGTTAACAAATTTGATATTGTCCCCATCCTCCAAAGATTGTTACGCCAGATCTGTCACCGGCTGTAGAAGGGGGAGTAGGGTTTCGAATTTGGTAACCTATTTCATCTTTGGAATTTGAGATACCACTAAACTATTTATTTAGTTATGTCACTTACTATTAGGGTCTATCTTCATTTGTAGGTAACAGATTTTAGATTCGACTCTCATATACATCGAGTTCAATACCAAATTTTGATGTTTGTCTCATTGTAGCCCATCTCTCCGCCCTTTTAGTATACATAATAATAACATTGTATTAAAGAAAAATATAGTTGCTTGCATTCAAATTAGAGTAGTTAAGGAGTAAGATATTCTTCAAACATATTGTAAGATCACAGGGCATTTAAAATTTGTGGGGTTGCAATAAGAAGAAGAAGACTCAAGAGCTTGACAATAAAGACTTAAGATTGGTTTGTATGTCCCCAGGAGGAATGCTTCCATTTCATGATCCTCGAATAAAGTCTATGGCTGGCATTCTTCTTCCACCTTGGCCACTATCAATAATTGAACCTATTATTGTAACTTTCACAGTTTTATATATGGCGTCTACCTATTATAATAATGGTTTTATTATTCTTTACTATTATTAACTTAGAGAATATTTTTGCTCACTACCCCAAGTAACGATGATCTTCACCATAATATTTATTACCGTTAAATGAGTTTAAATTTCGAGATTTGTGTAGTGGATAGACACAAATATCAAATTTAACTCATCCAATGATAATAAGTAGGGTGATGATCATTACCACCACTTAACCGTGGTAAGCAAAAATGCACACTATTAACTGCCTATATATGTTCCGTTTGCTCAAAAGATGGTAGCTTTGTAAAGGATTTCCTGATCAAAAGCATTTCATCAGAAGTGGATTCCTAAAAAGCGGCACTTCGTCTCTGGTTGCAGTTCATCAGCATAAAGGGAATCGTATGCCCTGGCTATAGATTAAGAAAAGGGATCATTTAGCTATAACTTTTCATTTTTCTTTCCAACATGTACAATAGAGGGTTTGTAATTTTACGTTATTTCGGGGACATATACAAGTGGAGGAGCGAGAGGGACTTGAAATTGTGAGCCTCTTTAGAGCGTTTGAAATGCCCGAAAGGAAACTGCATGTGGATGTTTGTAAATGCATGAGAGGGTCCTTACCTCAACTACTTTGTCGAATTTCCATGCCCAAAAAATATATGGATATATATAAACTTCATAACCTTTATTCCACTATTTTAATTAATTTAAACTTTTATCCGGATAGTTAAAACCAATTCACTGTAGCTGGAAATCCTACTATAAATTAAGAGGTGGCTTACTTACTATGGCCATGCAATAGCATGAAGTGTTTGATAAAAGAAAATGATAGAGTAGTTAAGGGTTTGTTTGGTATCCCACTTGAGTTCCACTTTTTTAACTGAAAAATACTTTTTGAGTTTTAGGTGTTGAAATCTTGTTTGATAGGACTTTTTTTTAAAATTGGATTCAAAACTAACTTAAAAACATAGGCTATTTCTTAAAGGAGAGACTTTGGATGCGATCCTTAGCTATAAATATTTTTTGATTAAAACCTTGTTGGTTTTTAATTTTTGATCGAGGTCCCTAAAATCAATGTGATAATTTATTTCTATGTATGTTACTATATTTTTTAAATTAAAAATTAGAAATTTTAATTGTTTATATAAATGAGATTTTAAATGAAAAACCATAATTTGTGGGATTAAAAATATAAAAATACTATCGTGTGTGTTTATATATATATATATATATATATATATATACATATATATAAACATGGGTACATTTATCAAAATTAACCAAAAAAATTATTGTATCCAAACATGGGTACATTCTTCAAAATCACAAAAAAAAAAAAAGAAAAAGATATTAGGCTTAATAACATTAGTAAATTTCTTTGATTAAACTTGACATGGATACATTTTAAAATCAAAGAAAACAAAATGTACCCATTAAGTTTAAAAATAGATTAAAAAAAAATTGAATAGATTTTATATAAAAAAATGGTACATTTTACATATAACAAAATTAAAAGTTTTACATGAATGGGTACATATAATTAGCATGGGAGCATGGGTACATTTAGCAAAAATAAAAAGTACAAATAAAAAAAATACATGGGTACAAATACAAATAAACTTTAAAAAATATGGGCACAAAAAGAATTTAATATATGAGTACAAATTAATATTGAAAAGAAAATTGGTACAAACTAAAACTAAAAATATATGATAAAAAATTTAGTCATAAATATAAATATACTAATTGTAACATTTTTAACATTCAATGAATATATTTAGAAATAAAAAAAATATTTTATTATTGAAATAATTAATGATGTTATTAATAACCAAGGACCTTGATAAAAAATTGAAAAAGAATAGGATTTTATTCAATGGAATAACAAAAGGAAGGATGAGAACCTAATTTCTCTTTCTTAAAAATACTAAAAATGAGTTTTTAGAGTTTTTTTAGCTTTCTCTTCAACATCTTTTTTTTGCTCTCTCCTAACCCTTTCTTTTTTCTCTCCCAACCCTCTCTTTCCTCTCGCCCTATGTCACACCTTGTCTTCTCTCTCTGTCTCTGTCTCTCTCTCTCTCTCTCTCCTTAGCCTTTGTCTCATCACCCTCTCTTTCTTCTCACTCCTCACCTTCTCACCATATTTTTTTTTGCTCTCTCCCTCACCTCCTCGCCCTCTCCTTGTCTTTGTCTCTCCTTGCCAACTATTTCTCCTCTTCTCTTTCCCAATTCTCTCTCTCCTCCAGTTTCGGCTCAAGGTAGTTTGAATTCAAACTAAAAAAAATTATTTTTAAAAACTCAACCAAACAGATTTTTGAAATTTTGAGATTTAAAAGAAAACTGTTTTTAAGTGATGTTATTTGAAAATTATTTTTAGGAACAATCAAAATTTTTGGGTAGGATACCAAATGGGCCATAAGAGTCTTAAGACTTCCAAGGTTTAAGACTTTGAGAAGAACGACAATCCTTGATAACTTGTTTATGTTGCAAGTCTGGATTATAAGGCATATATGTTGCAAGTTTGGATTGTAATGAATATGTATACGCCATAATCCAAAGATCACATATGTGATATCAAGTTACGAACACAAGAACATCAATCTCAAATATAAAGATGAATGTAAGAAATATACCTACAACACCAGATGAAGTTGATGATGCCATGATATCCTACGGAAACAATTAACCTTCTCCTCTTTGCAATACAACGAGTGCTCTCAAACAATAGGAATTTGACTGACTGAGTAGGGTATTGCGAGAGCAGTGATTAACGTTTATATACTGAATGTTCTCTTAACTGATCTCCTATTAGAATCAGCATAGAATACAAACATCACAATTTGTATTAAACATGTGTATAAACACAATCCTAGTATGCACTTGAGTCCTTAAGAGTTGGACTGCACTCAAAACTAGAAATCCTACAAGATCTAGATTTACTTAAAACTTATTAACAAGACTTCACACGGTTCCAATGTCATGTTCATTCTCATACTCTTAACACTCTCTCACTTGAGCATGAAACATGACAACCAGTTGTGTTTGAAACATGGAAGTGACCACCAAGTCTAAATTAATCATCAAGCTTATCTTCACATGCAAGTCTACCTATACATTTTGAAGTATAGGACTCTAGAACTCCATCTACAAATTTACAGAATTAATTCTGGAATCATAGAACACTTAATTGTACTTTGTAACCATGTGAATCTTGTGGTAATTTCAAATTACATTACTCCCACTCATTCAAGCTAATCTTAACTTGTCAAAATCAGGAGTGTGATTATCAACTAATAAAAGTTAACCAATCATCATGCCCATAAAAGAACAAAACAATAGTTCTCAGAAAAGCTTCAACAAAATCTCACATCGATTTTCTAGCAATCCAAACTATCATTAATAAACAAAATAGTCTTCTGGAACAATTAATCATCTAGAAGGAAAAAATTGAACACTAATAGAAAAACCAAAAAGAAAATTCAAGCTGGAAACTAACCGAGTAACTCATACCAGCAACTAACTACACATCTTAAAGTTTGCAGCTTCAGCATCCAACCATAATTGAAGAAGCATCAATAGTAGTCTTTAAGATTCATGTTATTGTTCACTCCCACTTGTCAAAAGATTCCAAAACTCCCATCTTGACAACATGTCCTTTAAACACATTATTTGGTAGTGCTTTTGTAAGTAGATCTGCAATCATCAAACTTGTTGACGGATACACTATATCAATTTCTCCCTTCTTGACAACTTCTCTGACCTTAAGAAACTTAACATCCATCAATCTAGATGCTGAAGTTCTCTTATTATTCTTAGAGAAAAATACAGTAACACTGTTGCCATAAAACATCTTCACAGGTCATTTCACAGAATCGATAATCTTCATTTCAATGATAAAATTCCTGAGCCAAACTACTTGCTTCATTCCTTCAAAACATTCTACAAACTCAACCTCTATTGTTAATGTTGATACAATGGTTTGCTTAACCCTTTTCCAAGAAATAACAGCTCCACTCATCATAAATATATAACCACTAGTGGAGGTTCTTTCATCCCTATCTCTTGCAAGGTTTGAATCTGTGAAACCAGTCAGTTCTAATGAATTCTCTCTACCATACACTAGCATATGCCCTTTTGTTCTCTGCAAATATCTTAAAACTTTCTTCGCAGTAACCCAATGAGCCTCACCTGGATTTGATTGAAACATGCCTAATAAACCAACAATGAATGCCAAGTCTGGCCTAGTGCAAATGTTAGCATACATAAGGCTACCAACTAATGAAGCATAAGGCTTTGACTTCATTAGTTTAACCTCATGTTCACTTTTAGGACACTGATCTTTACTAAACTTATCTTCTTTGTTAACTGGAACATCTGCATTGTTACAATTCTCCATGTTGAATCTATTTAGTACCCTTTCAATATAGCCTCTTTGAGATAAACCAAGAAGTTTTTTGTTTCTACTCTCACAATTTCTATTCCCAAAACATAATGAGCCTTACCTAGGTCCTTCATATCTGGTACTAAGAACAACCTTGGTTTCCTGCAGCAACTGCTAGTCTGAACTAGCAAGGAGAATATCATCAACATATAGAATTAAGAAAATGAACCTAGAGCCATTGAAATTAACATAGATGCAGTCGTCTAATTTGTTTTCTGTAAGCCCTTGTGCAGTAATTACTTGATCAAACTTAAGGAACCATTGTCTTGAAGCTTGCTTAAGTCCATAAATTGACTTATTAAGCTTACACACCATGATTTCCTTCCTATTTTCAACAAATCCAGTAGGCTGAACCATATAATAAATATCTTCCAATAAGTCTCCATCCAAGAAAGCAATCTTCACATCCATTTGATGCAATTCCAAATCAAAGTGAGCTGTTAATGCCATGATGATCCTCATTGAATCCTTGGAAGAAACCAATGAAAAAGTATCATTGTAATCTATCCCTTCCTTTTAAGTGAAGCACTTTACAACTAACTTAGCTTTATACCTCTCAATTCTCCCAGCAACATCTCTCTTAGTTTTGTAAACCCAGTTGCATCCTATAGGCTTGATTTGTGATGAAGAATCCCCCAAGGGTCTAGACATTGTTCTTGAACATTGAATCCAATTCTTCTTTCATTGCTTTTTGCCACAAAATGACTTGGGCACTCTACATTGCATGATTGTAAGTCACTGGATCATTAATGTCTCCCAAATCAAATTCAGCCTCTTGCAAATACACATAATCTTGTGAAAAGTTTGGCTTTCTAACTCTCTCAGATTTTCTCAGTGAAGGTTGGCTAAGTAACTGATCTGAGTCTTGAGTATGTTAATCTTGAACTTGAATATCATCATTATTGGACTGTTCAACCACTTCTTGAATTTTTGGCACAATTACAGTTTCATCTATTTGAGCCATAATTGGATGTAGGTAGCTTGGGCAAAATTGGAACCTATTCATAATCCATTATTGATGAAATTCCATCTAATTGCTCAAGTACTTCAAAAATAAAACTATCCTATACAAGATCTAATACATCATCATCTTCTATAAACACTGCATTGTGAGTTTCTTGCACTCTAGTATGTGACTGTGGACAATATAACTTAAAACCTTTTGATTTCTCAGAATATCCAACGCAAAAACATGAATTACTTTTGGAATCCTATTTCTTCTCATTTGGATTGTAAAACCTTACTTCAACTTTGTAACCCCAAACATGGAAATGATCAAAACTAGGTCTTCTACCTGTCTACATCTCAAAAGGTGTCTTTGGAATTGCTTTCAAAGGAACTCTATTCAGAATATAGTTTGTAGTTTTCAAACATTTTCCCTAAAGAAACCCTGGCAACTTGGATCTGGAAATCATGCTTCTTACCATCCCCATTAATGTTCGATTCCTTCTCTCTACCCCCCCTCGCACCCCCCCCCCCCCCCATTTTGTTGTGGTGTCCTAGGGGTGGTATATTGAGCCACGATGTCTTGTTGCTCAAGAAAACAAGAAAATAACCCTTTTTGTTGACCTACTTTTGTGTACCTGCAAAAGTATTCCCCTCCCTTATATGATCTAAAAATTTTAATCACTGTATTTAACTATTTTTCAACCTCATTTTAAAAGATTTTGAAGCAGTTAAAAGTTGAGGACTTTTCACTAATCAGAAAAATATGGCAATGCCTTGAGAAATCATCAATGAAGCTCACAAAATATGAATTCCCACATGTTTTTCACAGGGAAAGGACCACCTATATCAATATGTATAATTTCTAGTAAACTTTGACTTCTTTTAGCATCAAACTTTCTCACATTAGTCATTTTTTCCCTTTAAGCAACCAACACATTTAGACGCATTTTTAAAATCAATGACAGGAATTAATTCGATTTTGACAATTAAGAAATCCTATTTTTTGAAATGTGTCCCAATCTTTTATGCCAAAGCATGAAATTGTGATCAGAACCATGCATTCATTTGGTTGTAATATTCAAAACATGCAAGTGATTGGCTATAATCGTGCACTCTACTCTCCACAGATGATCATGTAAGAAAGCTTTTCTGATCAATGAACCCTTTCTGAAAAATTTGACGTAAGTATCATCACCAATGAAAACATATTTTTGTTTAATCAATTTTGATGCAGAGATTAAGCTTCTTTTCATGGTAGGAACATATAGAATATCATCCAATTGCATTATGAAGTCAGTGGTTAATTTTAATCTAACCACTCCTACAGCTTTAACATGCACTTTTGTTCCTTCTCCAACAAAAAACATTGAAAGAATTGGTTTCCTTTTGTTTTTCAAAACCATGCAATGAGTTTGTGATATGCAGTGTGATATTCACAATCCTTTCTATAGTGACCCTTAGTTTTATAGTGATGACATCTAACTTTCTCTATGTTTTTAGTCTTCACTTTTAAATTGTTGGATTTAGGGGAATTGAAATTTTTAGCAGGGACGATAGATTTATCATCAGACTTGAATTTAGAGATTTTTCCAGAATTGAAGTTCTTCCCCTTGGTGGCTTGCACAAAGTTGATAGATTCATCTTCCTTTTTTTTTTCTCTTGCTTTTTGTCGATTATCTTCTTGCACACATTGAGCTATAAGTTCATCCACTGTCCAAGTTTTGTCTTGTGTGTTGTAAGAGACCTTCAGTTGGTTAAACTTCAAGGGCAAGGCTTGCGGGATCATAAATACAAGCTGCTTCTCACAAATTTTCATGTCTAATGAATTGAGTTTCTCAGCTCCATCAGTCATTTTCATGATATGGTTTCTAATTGATCATCCTCCTTCAAACTTATAAGTGGTGAGGAGTCATGTGCTGAGCAACCTCTCCCTTATGTGATACCTTGAACTTGCCTTCAATAGCCTTGAAATAATCAGATGCAAGGTCACACTTCTTTATACCTCCAAGCACAGTATCTGTCATTCCATTTTCCAATTTTGAAAGTGCAACCTTATTTGCTCTTGTCCACCTTTCAAATTCAACCTTATATGCTTTAGTACTCTTGTCAATGAGAGGTGTTGGTTGAGGTGTATCAAGTGCAATACCATACTCATTGAGTGTCAAAAGCAACTCTATTTCTTGTTGGGGCTTAAAAAGACTTCACTACTTTGGAGATGTTTATCTCACAAAGAAGAATGTAATGCAGCGGAATTGATAGACAAGAGAAAGAAAGAATACTCAAAGTATTACACAAGATTTTTATTCACTCACAAACTTAGTACAAGAGGAAACACCCAAACACTCTTAGAAGCTTTGTTGCTTCTTCTCACTTCTCACTTGGCACTCTCACTTCTCACCACTTGCTCTCTTGGTTGTTACATAGCTTAGCACCTCACCTATTTATAGGCAAGGTTTGCCAACTTTGGCATTACTAGAACTTTCTAGCTAATGCTTAACAACCACACATTTTTACAAGATTTTAGATCTTTCTACAAAAAGCCTTAGATATTTATGCATGCATTCCACCAACTTGAACTTTGCTAGAACTCTCTAGCATGTGCATGGATCTTTCTTTGTGTATGGGCTGGATCAATTGTCTTGGGCCAAGACAAGATTACAATTCAACATTTCTCTTCTCCATTTCTTGTAGTTGCTCCTACCGATGAGTATTGGCACATAAGCCAAATTAATTGATTTAAGTGAAATTGCAGAATCAACAATGAAATTAGCACTATGAATCTTGTAAGATTCATGATTTCTATCTATTTCACTCCAAATCATACAAGATGAAGCAATCTTATCATATACATAGTCTTATAAAGAAGACACATATAGAATAAACAACTCATTATGAATTCCGCAGACATGTTCATGTTCAAAATGATGCCAATATTTTCTACATCACATGTATGTGTTTCCCTTTTAAATTTTGGTTACAAGTAGATTCTTTTAGTATGATCAATCAACAACAACGGAAGCAATTATTGAGTATGAAAATATCGAGTAAGATCCAGCAATAAAATGTTGATCATCGGTTTCAATTTACTTTGATCATGCCATCTAACCCTAGCATGTTTCAAACTTAAAAGAAATACCATTATTTAACATGTAGAATCTACTCAAATTAGTGTACATAACTTTGCAGATTAGGAAACTTGTTTGAGCTGGTTGCAGATCGATAATCGTGAAAGAGTGTGAGAGGGAGAGAACAAAACCCAAAAGGGATAACGGTCATATATCACTTTTCATTTAAAAGGAAGTTAACGGCAATTTTAAATAAACGATGTCGTTTTTCCTTTAAGCATTTATTTTATTAAAATGATATTTTTCTGGGTTTCGTTATTTCTTAGTGAATGTAACATTCACCTACTTGTTTTAACAATTTCTTTTCTTGATCAAAATGTTTGAACTTAACAGCTATAATCAATCATGGCTCAGATACCACATGTAATGAATATGTATACACCATAATCCAAAGATCACAGACATGCTGTCAAGTTATGAACACACGAACATCAATCTCAAATATAAAGATGAATGTAAGAAATATACCTGCTGCCTGCAGCACTAGATGAAGTTGATGACGCCATGATAGCCTAAGGAAACAGTTTACCATATCCTCTTTGCAATACAACGAGTGCTCTCAAACAATAGGACTTCAACAGAATGAGCAGGGTATTGTGAGAGCAGTGCTTAACGTTTATACACTGAAAGTTCTCCTAACTGATCTCCTATTAGAATCAGCATAGAATACAAACATCAAAGTTTGTATTAAACATGTGTATAAACACAATCCTAGCATGCACTTGAGTCATTAAGACTTGGACTGCACTCAGAACTAGTAATCCTACAAGATCTAGGTTCACTTAAATCTTATTAACAATACTTCTCCATATCAGATTCACACAGTATAACCGGCTCCAATATCATGTTCATTCCCATACTCTAACATGGATAAGTTGAGTTTTTTTTCCCTTCCTCATTACATATTAAAACTATGGACAAATGATGGAATAGCTTACATAAATGAGTATAGTACGTAAAAAAAGTATGTAAAAAAAGATATTTTAAAAAATCGATCATTTTTCAAAATTTTAATATCATTTATTTTTGTTTTTTTTCAATAATATGTCAAAAATACATATTGGATACGTGAATTGTATGCCTATTATTGAACAATGTGTCTAAATAATGTGTAATAAATGTGAAAAGTATGTATGTATGTGTATTATATGCAATGTTTTTAAAAAACGTGCCTTCGGGTGCGCCTAGGGGGCCCTTTGGAGGCATGGTGGTGGTGAAAATGCCCTTGCTCAATAGGAAGAGGCTTAAACTCGCTTAGATGTGGTCGAGGCATGCCTAGGCGGTTGAGGCACGCCTTAAGCTTTTCCCCCTTTTTTCATTTTTTTTTTTTTTAAACTACCCAGCCCAAACGATGTCGTTTTGCCCAAGTTTTTTTCTTCATAAAACTTGCAACTCGTCCTCTTTCTTAGACAGTTCGAAATTGTTGACCTTTCTTCTCCTATGAGTTCTACGGAACAACGAAACTTGCGTGACACTACCAACTAATGTCACCATGCCACCACACCGAGTAGGAACACGCCCACCACCCACCCAGCAGCACCATGCCCACAAATTTTCAATTTTAAGGTTATGGTTTCTCACCTGCAGTGAATAAATTCATGATTTGATTGTTGATTATTCTTCTATAATGTTTGATTTCGATTCTTTTTGATATGTTTGATTGTTGATTAATTTGATATATTGTATTATATATAATTGTATATAATATATATTAAACATTTTTAGTCTCATGAGGTTTTGCCTCACACATCAAGGCTTTTGCTCATATGAGGCTATTCATGAAATGCCTTGACTTCACCTTCACCTTTTCAAACATTGATTATACATTTAGAATTTAAAATAGCATGCAATTTAATGAATCATTAAGAAGTGTACCAAAAATGGAAGTATTTTTTGAAAATATATACATACGGTTATGATACGAGTATTATATGTTACGACACGTCCCTAATTTTGTTGTAATTTATTTCCCAAAATTATATAATGGAAAAAATGCCTTGATTGGCTAAGTGAAAATTCTAATAGTACTCATCCATATGAATGCATAAGCGTAAATGGAATGAAATTCGGAGCTAAAACAAAACATTTTATGACACTTGGACGTCGAAAGTATTTTGATAACTTGCCTTTGTCTGGACACATCTTGTTTTGTCCCTCGTTCTTCACTCTCTCCTTCTCCCCGACTCTCTCTCTCTCTCTCTCTCTCTCTCTCCCTCCCTCCCTCCCTCCCTCTCCCCCTTCACGTACTCTTTCTCTCTCCCTCGACTCTCTTCTTCCCCGACTTTCTCACAGACGAAACATTCGTCATTCATACAAAAACCGGACTGCCAAACCACCACATTTTCATCCCCTCACCACGACGAACTCAAATTTGAGTTTCGTTTTGTGAAAAACTGAGCCCAAAGGCTGTGACTTGAACTCCGACAGTATTCTTGTTCGTGTTGAGTACTTTCAAATTCTAGTATGAGTTGTTGAATATGGTGAGTTTTTGACATAGATAAAGGAGGAAAAGCCGACTGTAGTTTTCGGCGAAGTTGCACAACTCCGACATGATTCTTGGCCTAATCTCGTCGATGTTGACATGTTTGAAGTCAGCAACCAATCAACTTCATTTCATCCCTAGACTCAGATTCGAGCAATTCGTGCTCGGATCTACCTTGGAATCAAGGAATCCCAAAATTCCGGTTTGAGCCTAGCTTCTCCGGCCAGTTTCAGGCCATGCATCTTTCGACTTCGAGTTAGCTATAATCTTTTTCCTTTCCTTCCAAGCTTCATTTTGACATAAAGATCGTGAAAAATGGTTGAGATTTGACCCTGTTATGGCTCGATGAAGCATTTCGGTGAATAACCAAGTTTCTAGCGAACTAGATGGTGGCGGACGGCAGCTCCGGCGATCGGCGCAAGGTAGAAGACGATTTGTATTCTCCCACGGTGAAAAAATATTTCCTAACACCGTCAACATATTCTATTAACGGAAGGTATATTCCTTTGCCGAAATATTAATTGATATCGACAAAATATTTCATCTGGTGACAGATTATTCCGCCTAGGCGCGTGTAGGCGCATGAGTCCAGTTTTAAAGACCTTCAACTCCATTTTGAGCAAACAAAGGGAATTTGAATTGTTTTCCTTGGTATTTACGAACCTTAGGTAGTCTAATAATTAATACAGTGGTTTCCTATGTATGAGAGACTTATCCTGAGGGTTACATGAGGATGCTATTTGTTACCAAAATCATTGATGGTTTAAAACATATGGATGATTATACGATATACAAATTAAATGATTTTTTGATAGATATGGTATTTAAATGATGATAAAAAGAATGAACGGTTTCGATTATACTGTTTGAATGGTAAACGTCCGTTAATTATAAATGAAAGGACAAATAAGTTCCCCATAAACGAAGACAAGCATTATATGCAACACCCTGGTATGGTAAGTGTATCGTGCCCACCACCGTTCGAACTTTTAATTTGGTAAGCGTATTGTTTTGCTTAGAAGCCTCTCCAAAAATTTCTTCCTTCGCATACAAAGCAAGCAAAGTAAGGCATACAAAAAGAACCTATGGACCATTTCCATTAAACATTTTACAAAATTGAAGATAGTTGGAAAACCATTCAAGACGACTTCGAGTCAATCGGTCAAGTAGTCCATGCAGCCTGCACTACACGGTGAGGCAGGGTAGGAGCCACTTTGTCATTGGACTAACCACATGATTCCACGTCAGCACAGAATGACTCATACTTACAACAGTACTTGAAGAGCTAGCTCGATGGAAATCTCAGCTTATGCAAATCATAATAATTAAACTTGAATTTCCTCTCCTAGCTACCTCCTTATTGTAACCATGGCAAGGCCTTTACCAAGCTTTCCCATGGCCTCTTGTTCTACACATCTTATCTTCGTGATCCCCATTTCATTTTTCTCCATATTTTCCATCTTGATCTGCCTTTGTGCTTCTACTAAGAAATCGGAGAAGGAAACGGAGGAAGTGATCATAGACACCGAGTCAAAAGACATAAAATTTGTGGCTAAATTAAATAGAAAGATCAGTAGCAAAGCTGTTGCGATGGCGAAGATGATTTCTTGGAGGAAGGTAGAGGCAGCAGCAGAAGAAGATTATGAAACTGATGATGACGAAGCCGTTTGGAAGAAAAAGATCATGATGGGAGAACGTTGTAGTCCGCTGAAATTTTCAGGGAAAATTGTTTACAATTCTGATGGAAACCTTCTCTCCGATTCGTAGCGTGAGAATCCTTAGTGTTGGCACTTACTTCTGTAGTGAGAACAAAGTAAGTCTCCATTTTGTTTAGGAAAAAGCTGCTTCTTCCTGGAGAAGGCTTCAGAGCTACTTGAGGTTTTGTAATCGAACAATTTTTGCTTTGTCTGTCATATCATAATGAATTGAGGTTCTTTAAATAGATTTATGACAAGGGTATACCGTGCAGTTACACTATTACTTGTGAATTGGTGAAACCATGATAACGTGACTTTAACAATAAAAAATTCATGTCTAAGTATTCAGGACAAGTCTCATTTTGTTAGCAATATACGATTATGTATTCTAAGTCACTATTTGGTCATAGGTCTCCTGACATATAGTTTCTATTAGTTATGTATATATTTTACATTTTCAGTAAGCATGAAGCATTCATCCACTATTAACTGTATTAAAGTGTAACAAGTGAATTTGCAAAACTTTGTGCTCATGTCATTCTTTTCCAGTTTAAAAGTTTGGGATTTTTGGACAATAATTGTGATGTTTATTAATATGAAAAATTTTCAAATGGATAAAGAGATATGTTGACACGCCCCAATTACGATATCTCCAAATATCAGGATAGGCATGTGCTTGCCGACACACTAGGGTGACGATCATTTTAAACATGCATGCAAATAAAATATGTGATTAGAAAGGAAATACCAATGCAGACACATGTTCAGAGTATACAACTAATCAAGAAAAATGTGAAGAGTATAAAAGAGTATGAACAAAGAAATAAGACTTGCACCGAGAAGATTCGAAGATACTTACGAGTAGTGCCCTGACGTTGGGATCGTGTGCCTTAAATCTAAATCCTTAAGAGGGAGCAAAATGAAAAGAGTGAGTGGACTAAAATTCATGATAATAGAACTAATAATAAGAAAACCATTTTCTTTATGAACATACTATCCCCTTATTTTGAAAACACATATATAGTACTACATAATAGGTTTTCTGAAAACTCTAACATGCCATGAAACACATTCGTAAAACATGTACGTATAAAACAGTGCTCAGTACCAGAAATAGTCACCCAAAGGCATATCCGTAAACCTCATCAATGATACTCACTAGGGATATCATAGTGGCCCGAAGGCATAACCATCACCAAAGGTGAAGTTGTACGACACTGGGTTACGCCAATGAAGAAATCATGGTCCATCACCCGAAGGTGAAGCTGTACAACTCTGGGTTACGCCAGAGAAGAAACATATACATGTAACATATCACACCGACACAAGCCCCGGGCCAGTGAAGCTGGGGGAATGTCATAAATATCCTCAACTGTGTCCTATGGCCATAGACATCTACATACCTGGTTGTGTGTATGTGCTGTATGATAACCTACTAGATAAGCACTGAAAACATATCTCAAAAATCTCATATCAATCTGGAGCTCAAAGGCTCAAATCCACATCTCATAAATCCATGATCATTCATATTCGTAAATCCATAGAATTTCATCTACGAAAGTCCAATAATTCATAACCTTTCGTAAAACATAATTTCGATAAATCGTAAATAATGCATAAAACGTAAAATCATGAAATCATGCTTTTCAGGAATGTAAGCCTAATATTTTATCAAAACATGCAAGTTAAGAAGGGGTCCACTCCCATATATTTTGTTGCCTGGGAGCCGCTCGAACTAGCGAGGATGGTGATAGGGATCATTTAGTAAAACTCTACTGAAATGGCCAAATTTGGGAAAACGGATAGCAGATTCAAATTTGACACGTCGAAAAACCTATGAAGGGACCTTGGGTTCCCCTACGCGCCGAGTTGGGTCACCTAAAAATTCGCTGGTGCCTCCGTGGTCGCCACTGTAGACGGCGGCAGAGCACAGTGCCTCCGGCGGAGGCGAATGTTCTCCACGTGCCGGCCATGATGCACACCTACGCGTCGACCATGGAACTGGGCTTGGGTTCGAGTTATTGGATTGGATTCGGGTCATATCTGCTGGGTTCGCTTGATTTCTGGGTTAGGCTTGGGTTAGGGTTAATGGGTTATGGATTTGGGCTAGATTATTGGATTGGGTTTAGGCTGGTTTTGGATTACGGGCCTGGTCGACCCAGTTAGGTTTGTGGGTCGTCGGACTCAACAAAGAAGAAAGCCGGACCTGGGATTTTGGTCGGGAAACTTCCCGAGCTCCGTTCGAGCTCGATTCATAACAATTTTTCATGAAATAAAAGTCAAATTGTAGCTTAGGAGATTAGGAACAAGGGCATACCAAAATGAGGTTGAGCTGAGGTTTGGATCTGCCAGAAAATGCCTGCAAAGGCCGGGTGGAAATCTGGGGAACTTTCTTCTCACTGTTTCTATACAATACCGTCGTTCAAAACACCCAAACACAATAAAAAATGAAACACAAGAATAAGAGGAGAAGGTGGTCGCCGAAGATGATGAATAGTGACTCACAGCATAGGGGAAAAAGACCAACGAGTTCAGGGCTCGTCCCATCGTCTCATGTTGCATGGATGGCTAGTGATGATAGGGTTAGAGTATCACAGTCTCGCCGGGGTAGGGTGACTTGGGGAGGAAAAAATGTACAGATGAGAGGAGGGGGACAAAGAGGGAGAGAGTTCGAGAGTGTTCACTTAGGGAGGAAAGAAAAGAAATAGAGGGAAAGAGAGAGAGTTCTAGAGATTTTTAGGGGGGGGGGGGGGGGGGGTGGATGACATGGGGAAGAAGGGGAATTGGGGTATGGACCCCATGGCTCACAAAACAACACACATAAAAAATATCTTCCTACATAAAATTACTAAATTGCCTTACATGTTCGTGATTCCATAAAACGTTCATCGTAACTCCAAATTCAATTTCACTTGCTCCCACGCGTTCGTAGCGATGAGTACTATAAGAATACACCAATGAAATAGATCTTACGTGACACAACAAGGTGATCAACAAAAGTCAACGTTTTTACCTCGAAGGGTATTTTTGTAAATTCATGCTGCTTTAAAATTGTAAAAATCGAAATATTTGGGGACAGGCCGTTACATATGTCCCAATCGGACCCTGGGCACTTCTGTTCAAATTTGACTACTTCCCTATATTTATGTTATTTGCTACTTTTATCAAGAGTACTTCTCTACAGTTTGACCTGGTTGTTTTGTTAAGGAGAAGATCTTGGAATGTATGTAATTAGTTAATGTAATATCACTCTTCTTTATATTAAAGGGTTTTTAGTTTGAAATAATAAATAAAAGAAGAGAGATTCATTGTTGCTTATTCTCTTAACTTTGTTGTAGCATTGCTTTTCTTCAAATAAATTCATTGAAAACTTTAATATCCGATTCTGTTCCACCCTTGGATAAACCAAAACTCTTTGTCATATACCATCGAAAAGAAGGACAAACAAAATAAAACCAAACACAATAGCATGGCATAACAAATAAAATGGTTTGAAAACTTTGAGTTTTAATTAAAAGGACAAAATAAAGGTGTAAGTGAATAGTACCATAAGTGACTTTTTAGATTTATTCACCTAATATTATACAAAAAACATACACCTATTAGTTTGAGAAAATTAAATACTACAATATATATTCCAAATACAAAACACTTATAACTTACATATTTGAGAAACCATTGTGGAAACAATTCTTGATGTTTCTTGGCATACAAATGCGATGGATGTTCTCGATTCATCATCTCTTCATGCTCATCTAGGTATGCCATTATCTCATCACAATTGTTCAATACGAACCAATGCGCTACCTCCATGTCATTTTGGAAAACGACTCGCCTCGTACAGGATCTCCAAAGGGTCGTGCGCATTGGGCAAAAACATAAGGTTTCTCCTTTCTCACACCCCATTCATTATTGCGTTGAGGATGATTGAAAGTCATCTGCACATCTTTTAAATATATTCCACAAAAAGTAAGCGACTCATATTGAACCCAAGCCTCTATAATTAATCCTTCAGGCTTCGCTCCGTTGCATACACTTTTTTTTAGCTTCCCGAGAAGCCTGCCAAAACAAAACGATACGATACAAATTAGTAAGCGTGGGTTAATGATGCATAAACAAATGATGAGGATTATATACCTTTCTATTGGATACATCTAGCGATAGTTAACAAGACCAGCAAGCAATGCCTCTTCGGGCAAGTAAACCATCACGTGGATCATACTTGTGAAGAAAGCTGGAGGGAATATCATCTCAAACTTACATAGGACTTGGACAATGTCATGGCGCAACCGATTAACGTCCGTCTTCTACAAAGTTCTTGCCGTTAGTTGGGAAAAAAAAAATCTGGACAACAACATGATTGGCTTCACTACATCTTCCAGCAATAGGTGTTGAATACCCACAGGAAGTAGGCGTTGCATAAACACATGGCAATCATGGCTCTTTAGTCCAAAAAATTTACCCCATCAACATTCATGCAACGTGTGATATTAGAAGCATACCCATCGGGAAACTTTAATGACAATACTAACTTTAAAAACTCTTTTTTGTCATTCGGTTTCATGGAAAAAAAAAATGCAAGATCCCTTATGGCTTTATCATTGTCCCTATTCATCCATAAACCCCTCCGTATGCCTATTCTTTCCAAATCAAGACGAGCTTTGATCGTGTCCTTTGTCTTGCACTCAATATCTAGAATGGTGCCCACCAATGTGTCAAAGACATTTTTCTCAAGATGCATAACGTCGAGGTTGTGTCTCAATTTTAGTTTTGACCAATACGGGAGCTCAAAAAACATAGGCTTGTGCGTCTAATTCATATGTGTAGAAGGTCTAGTCCTACTTACTCTTTTCCCAAATAGAGCAAAATCCAAACGAGCTATTCCAAAATCTGATCACTAGACCATTCTCTAGGTTTGAGGCGATGCTCTGTGTTCCTGTTGCACTCTTTATCCTTTTCCCGCCACTTGTGGTCTTATGGCAACCATCTCCGATGACCAAGGTAACAAACTTTTCTGGCGTGCCAACCAGATGTTACATCATCCTTGCATACAGGGTATGCCATATAATCCTTAGTGCTTCACCCAGAAACCATTGCATATGCGGGAAAATCGTTCACAATCCATATACCTGCTGCCCACAAAGTGAACATCTTCCCAATGGACTTACTGTACGTGCGCACATCGTTTGTCCATAAATTCTTTAGCTTATCAACCAACAACCTTAAGTAAACATTGATTAGCCTACCAGGATCCTCAGTTATCAAAAGAGTCATCATCATGTATTTTTTTTTCATTCATTTCCAAGGTGGCAAATTATATGGGAATATGAAAATTGGCCAAGTGCTGTGGTGTTGGTTTAGAACCCCGAACGGATTGAATCCGTCAGTGGCAAGTCCCAATCGAACATTTCAGGGATCAGTAGCAAACCAAGGGAACATTTGATCGAACTCTTTCCATGCCTCCCCATCTGCAGGATGCCTCATCACATAGTCGTCTACCCGTTTTTCCTTATGCCATCTCATGTCCGTGGCAGTATGCATCAACATATACAATCGCTGCAACCTAGGTTTCAGGGGCAGATAATGCATGACTTTTTGTGGGATCTTAGTCGTTCTATTCTGAGATGTCATTTTGAACCTCAACTCATTGCATACAGGGCATTTATCCAATGCTTTATTCTCTTTGTAGAATAAAATACAATTGTTTTTGCAAGCATGAATTTTTTTCATAACCCAATCCAAGTCCATTCAACACCTTTTGGGCATGGCTATGGTCTTTCTGCAAACAATTGTCCTTTGGAAGCATTCTCTTGAAAACACCCAAAAAGTAATCGAAACATTGGTTCGACATACGATACTTTATTTTTCCGTGTATTAGTTCCACAATGACCGTGAGAACGGAAAAGCTCTCGCACTCCGGGTATAACTCTTGGTTGGCATTTTTTTTAATAGTTTTTCATATTGTTCGAACTCTGCACTGTCCATTGCTGTAGGCATGTCATCTTCCCCTTCTTGATTGGAGTTTGTCGATGCAAATGGAAAAACATCATTTATAATATCCATGACTTGTTCATTAGGATCCACAATAGGTTCAACATTGTTCACTCTTATGGCGTTTGAAGACGAAGCATTGTCTAATTGTTCCCCATGATGGTTCCAAGTATTATATGTCTCAATCAATCCATTCCTTACTAAATAAATCGAACATTTTCAATTGTCTCCCTTAACGTGTTATTACACCTCCTACAAAGACATCGGATTCTAGTTGCACCCGGGTTGTGTGTATGTGCATAGTCAATAAAATCCTCGATTCCATCCAAGTATTCATCCGCGCATCTATTCGGATTCTGTATCCACATCCTCTCCATAATTCCTGGAACCACAATAACAATACAACAATCACAACAACTTATGCCTCCAGTAAGGGCCCTATCCTATTCGGGAATGTATAGTCATGTCACGTAATTTACAGCTATATCAGATTAGATTTTGACGTGGATGAATTTTGGCAGCATCTCGGTATAGTTCTTTAGGTGTACGACTTAGATATAAAATACCTATGTGCAACCCGAAGAATGTATAGAGATGACACTGAAATCTCCATAACCGAAACCTAATCCTTCAACCATAAACTACGCGCCATAACTGTGCATTTCCAAACTGTCCAAATAATGGGACAATTCAAGAATTAATTAGACTGCAGTCATGCTTTCGCATCCATGCGCGAAATCCAACTAATCCTCGAACGGAAAACTAAGTTTTACTAAAAATAAAAAACAAGTACGAAGTTAATTTCAATTAACTTTGTACATCACAACACATATTTGTATGTCACGTACAAATTTAACAACATAATATAAATATAATTTCACAACACAATATAAACATAACAAACTAACTTCAACATAATTTAATTAATTTGATATTTTAAAAAAATAAAACGAAGAAAATACATTCTCAATCGTTCTCCACCAATCACTAATCACACACAATATCCCTATAGACAACGAAATTAATGGTGTTAGTATGAATTTACATTAATACTTTTACCCTAACAAAAAAAAAAAAAAGCTTACCAGTCACATTGAGATAGCTCGATCAACCTAGAGAAGAAGATGGAGGGAGTATTAGATGATGAAATTGAGAGAAAATGGAAATGACGGATGCCGGATTGAGCAAAACCGAAGGGGATGAGTGCAGAGGCTAAATCTGCAATTTTTGTGAAGTTTGCCTTTACACAACTTGAATCCAGATTATAAAGTTGACTTTTGGACAAATGATTTTGCGTAACGAATAAGGTCTTCGTCGCGCAAATGTCCTTTGCGCGACTAACATAGTTTTCGTTGTGCAAATAACATTTGAGCGACAAAAAAAAAAAAAAAAAAAAGGTATTCGTCACGCAAGTTTACCATTTTTTATTTTATTTCCTTTACTTTATAATTTATTCTTTTCAACAAATTGCACAACGAAAACATGTATCGTCGTGCAATGCATATTTTTTAATTTTTTTTTTTTATGTTTTTCCGTTTTATTTGTATGTATTGTAAATTTTTATTTTATTATAAATAAAAAAAATCAAACCTAATTAAACATTAAATTAATTAATAAAACTAATTTACTATCCCAAATAGAAATTATAATTAGTGTAAATATTAATACTCATCCGCATAACATAAATTTATTAATTAAATATAAAGTTAACAAAATCTTATTTCAAAAAAAAAAAAAAAAAAGCAACCTTCCTCAATTTCAATCCTTCGTCGCCCGCAACACATCAAACTTCCACTGCCGGAAACTCTGCTTGAAAAGCCCATCCACATAAATCTGTTGCTTCTCTTCAACATCCCAATGAACCTACATTAATGGCAATAAAAATAAATTAGTAATTTAAAAAATATTACATTTTAACAAAAATAATTGTTCATTATTTACTACAAACTTATCGATAACTCCCTCAGCATGGACTTTTTCAACTCCTCAGGGACCTTTTTCCAAGACTCAAACTCGGCAGAACAATCCCTCCACATCAAATTCCCAATGTTATACCTAAATTCGGCATACTGCTCAGCCATATTTTTTTGCCTTTAAAGTATGGCACTTGCTTTCGTCGATACATCTCTGATCGCACTACAAGTTTCTTTTTGCCAGAACCTTCTCCAGAATTGACCATTCTTTTTGAAACAATTTTTTTTGAAAACCAGGGTTCTAAAATTGTGCTTATATAGCACTAGGATACCTTTGCTCGACAAACAAACACATTCGTCGCTCAAATCTCCATGTTCGTCGCGCAAAATGCATCATAAATGTGCAATAAATGGGAAGGTTTGAACGCAATCTGACTGTGCTTTGTGTGACAAACATCTGTTATTTGTCGCGCAATATATTTAGCGACGAATGGAATGATTGTAATTATAAAATTTACGTCGCACAATATATTGCAATATATTTAATACCTTAAATATTTATTCTAAAAATAATTAATACTTTAAATATTTATTCTATAAATAATTAATAACTGAAATATTTATTCTATAAATAATTAAAATTTAAATATTTATTCTTAAATAATTTATCTATAAATAATTAAAACTAAATATTTAATAAACAATTAATGCCTTAATCCATACAATTATTTTGAGCATAAGTACGATATTCATTGAAGATTGAAAATACATACAAATCGAGGATAGGGTGCTTACATTAGGCCTCAATAAAAAAACCAAACAGGAATTAAAGCCTAATTAAGTCCAAATACATAACTTATAAAAAAACCTTCAATTTAAATATTGTCCTCAAAAACATAAATTTAAAACTACTATTTCGATGGTCCTCCATTCCGCTGGACGTAACAATGCCACCGATTGTAACCTATCTCCAACGCATCCTCCATCAACTTTATCAACTGTTCGTTCTTATCATCATCAAGAGTATACTTACACTGTTACACATATATGTAAATAATTAATTCCAACATATAACTAAAAGTTTCACAAACTTAGTTATTGATCCATCAATAATATATTTACTAATAGTTCATCCATCACAACCTTCTTCACATTCTCGGGCACATCTTTCCAAGAATGCCACTCAGCAGTGGGACAATTATTCCCCATGGCTACAACAATCGCATGCGCGAACTCAAAATGTTGCCTTAAATCATTCGGGTTGGCGGCGGGCACGCTATGATCCTTATTTTTATCCTCCATATGTTCTTGAAGAATAAGGAGAACAAAATTGTGAAGAATAAGGACAACAGAAGCGCATATTTATAGGAAGGTAAGGACCTTTGCGCGATGAAGGCTTTGTCGCTCAAACATTTGTATTAAATGCGATATTGATTCCTCTGATTCACCTGCAGTGAATGGCTTGAGTGAAAACTAACAATAACTTGTGCGACGAACCCTTGGTCAAGCAAATGTCCCCTTTTTGTCGCACAAGTTTTTCGCGCCAAAAAAATTACCTCGGGTTTTCTTGTTGACTTTACGCGATGACAACAAATATTCATCGTGTGTCGCGCGAAGTATTCTAGCGCGACAAAAATTTTATTTATTTTTTCTTTTCTATCCTGTCTATTTTGCGTGACGAAACATTTTTTCCGTTGTGCAAGTACATCTTGTGCGACGAAATATTGTTAGTCGCACAAAATATCGTTGCGCAAGCTGTTTTTTCTACTAGTGTATGATTCCAAAGCTAAAGAATACAAAGTTGTGCGAATTATAGAAAATTATGATTGTGAGTATTCAGATGGTGAAGAATCATATATTGAGTATGTTGCTCCTCCTTACATGGTTGAGGTATACACCATGGCTACTAACTCTTGGAAAGAGATCAAGATTGAATCAAGCAAAATATTATCATCTTATGGCTTTCCCTATTCTTGTTCAGTGCAAAGGGATTTTGTAATTGGTGGTCAGGCGATGAAGAGAAATACATATTTTCATTTGATTTAGTTGATGAGATATTTGATAGGATAGAATTACCTTCTACGAGAGAGTCTGGTTTTAAGCGTGATGGTATTTTCTGTATAATGAATCCATCATTTATTATTGCACTAGTTACGAAGAGAGTTCCAAATTATTTGAGATATGGATAATGGACGACTATGACGGAGTTAAGAGTTCATGGACAAAACACCTAACCGCTGGACCTTTTAAAGGTGTTGAGTTTCCATTGAAACTTTGGAAACATGACGAGCTCCTTATGCTTGCCCTTGATGGAAGAGCCACCTCTTATAATTCTAGTACCAGAAATCTCAAGTATCTTTATATTCCTGTTATTATTAATAGGAATAGGGTTGTAGATTACATGAAAAGTATTGTTCCAATCAACTGAGTTGAGGGAAAAGTTCCATTTTCTCCTATTTAACTTGTAAGCATGATATAAGGCTTGAGTTTGCATCTTCTAATTTTGTTTTGGTCCCAGTGTTATAGCCATATGGCCAATTTAGTCCTCATGTTTTTTATTTGACTAATTTCATCCTTGTGTTAAGTCAATTAAGGACATTTCATTCAATCTCTTTTAAAAAAATTTATAAGAAAAATCATATGAGAAATAATTACCCTTTCTCTTTACAAAAAAAAATGCAAATCAATGAGAAATAACACATATAAGAAATAAGATTTCCAATCTGAAAGGTGATTAAGGTTGTGACATAGAAAATAGACAGGGTAATGTTAGGGAGGAGGTCCAAGAGTTGGGAGGAGAATAATTTTTCTTTTAATTTTTAATTTTATTTCATTTTTAATATTTTAAATCAAATAAATTATAATTTTACAAATAAGTTTATAATAATTTATAATGTGTAAAATGTCCTTAATTGGCTAACGGAGATAAACATAAGAATCAAAATCAAATTGACCAAATTGAAACATAGGGATTGAATTGACCCAGTGATTAAAATTAAAACATAGTGACATTTTAACAGTTAAGCCTTTTTTTTTTTTTTTTTTTTCTCCTTTAGAATTCCCTTCTTAAAAATGTAATAACTTTTTGCTCATCAAACATTGATAAGTAAAATCCGGGGTGAAAAAAAAAAAAAAAAAAAAAAAAAAAAAAAAAACAACAACAACAAAAACAACAAAGAGTATTTATAGCCTTTTAGCCCTAACGACAGTTAGTAAAATATGGAGCGTGTATAAATGTGAAAATATACGCAAGTGTATTATTTGAAAAAAAATATTTTAAAAAATAGGGAGCTATACATTTAGGGACCAAAACTTTCACTATATTTAAAGAAATTCTACTAATTTTTAAACAAGTCAAGGAGAGAAAAATATGGAATCAACTAAAGCCCATCCTCAAAACATGGAAACAATGTTTTAAAATACCAACCATACCCCTAAGGCTCTAGGGCTTTTAATAGAACCCAACCTTCACAACTCCAACAAAATTAATATGTGCCATAAGCTCAACCTATTATGGACTATTTGTAAGATCCCATATCGACCAACGGAGAGAGGGTGATGTGCCTTATTGTACATGCTCTTTCCCCTATAGCAAGAGGCATCTTGGGAACTCACTGACTGCAGATTTCATCGGAACTCCGAAGTTAAGCGAGTTCAGATGAGAGCAATCCTAGGATGGGTGACCCATTGGGAAGTTCTCGTCTGAGTTCCCATAAACAAAACTGTGAGAGCGTGGCCGAGGCCCAAAACAGACAATATCGTGCTACGACGGAGTCGAGACTGGGATGTGACAAAAGGGTATCAGAGCCACTTTGCCGCTCGGTTCAGATGTGCCAGCGAAGATGCCGGGTTCCCCTTAAGTGGGGTGGATTGTAAGATCCCACATCGACCAACGGAGAGGGGGTGATGTACCTTATATGTACATGCTCCCCTCTTTATAGCACGAGGTCTTTTGGAACTCACTGGCTTCGGATTTCATCAGAACTCCGAAGTTAAGTGAGTTCGGGCGAGAGCAATCCTAGGATGGGTGACCCACTAGGAAGTTCTCGTCTGAGTTCCTAGAAACAAAACCGTGAGGGTGTGGCCGGGGCCCAAAGCGGACAATATCGTGCTACGGCGGAGTCGAGACTAGGATGTGACAAAATGGTATTAGAGCCACTTTGTCGTTCGGTTCAGATGTGCCAGCGAGGATGCCGGGTTCCTCTTAAGTGTGGTGGATTGTAAGATCCCACATCGACCAACAGAGAGGGGGTGATGTGCCTTATATGTACATGCTCCCCTCCCTATAGCACTAGGTTTTTTGGGAACTCACTGGCTTCAGATTTCATCAGAACTCCAAAGTTAAGCGAGTTCGGGCGAGAGCAATCCTAGGATGGGTGACCCACTAGGAAGTTCTCGTTTGAGTTCCCAGAAACAAAACCGTGAGGGTGTGGCCGGGGCCCAAAGTGGACAATATCGTGCTACGGCGGAGTCGAGACTAGGATGTGACACTATTTCTGTAGAATCAATTTTGAAACTATATGTAGAATCAATTTGTATCCTTTATTGCTAGAATCAGTTCAACTTTTTTACAATCATTTTTTGCAGAATCAGTTCAATTTATCTTCAACCATTTTTGCAGACTCAGTTCAAACCCTCCTCGACCATTTTCGCAGAATTAGTTCAACCTCTCCTCGACCATTTTAAGGTTATGGTTTCTCACCTATAGTAAATAAATTTATGACTTGATTGTTGGTTATTTTTCTATATTGTTTGATTTCGACTCTATACATTTGATTGTTTATTAATTTGATCATATATTAATTTTAAGTCCCATGAAGTTTTGCCTCATGCTTCAAGGCTTTCGCCTACACGAGGTTATCCCTGAAGCACTTTGACTTTACCTTCGCATTTTAAAACATTGATTACATGTTTAGAATTTAAAATAACATGCAATTTAACAAATCAATGAGAAATGTATGTAAAATAATAGTAGTTTTGAAAATACGTACATACATGTACAATGCGAGTATTATATGTTATGACCAGTCCCAATTTTGTTGTAATTTAATTTCCAAAATTATATAATGATGAAAATCCCTGAGTGGCTGAGTGAAAATTTTAGGTGGACATTCAAGCTCAATTCATATTTTATCTTTTTTCTTGTCATATTCTTGTAATACTCGTCGATACGAATTCATAAGCGCAAACAAATTGATATTTGAAGTTAAAACGAAAATTTTGCGAAACTCGGCCGAGCAGAGGATGTTGATAACTTATCTAGACATTTTTTGTTTTGTCCCATATGGCATTCGGTTGTGTCAATGGGACCCACGTTTCCCCTTCCTCGCAGCTCACACTTCACTCTCTCTCACTCTCTCTCTCTCTCTCCCCCCGACTCTCTCCCTCCACTCTTTCTCTTCTTCCCCGAGTTTCTCACAGACAAAACATTCGTCATTCGTACACAAATCGGACTACCAACCACCACATTTTCATCCCCTCACCACCACGAACTCAAATTTGAGTTTCGTTTAGTGAAAAACCGAGCCCAAATGCTCTGACTCGAACTCCAACACAGGCTCACTTTCTCGGCGAGTTTCTCTCTATCTCCAATGATGGTAAGACTTCTAATCACCACCGTTCTCTCGATCGTGTTGAGTACTTTCAAATTCTGGTATGGGTTGTTGAATATGGTGAACTTTTGACACAGATCGAGGAGGAAAAGCTGGCTGCAGTTTTCAACGAAGTTGCATTCCCCCGACAGCATTCTTGGCCTAATCTCGTCGATTTAGACAAGTTTGAAGTCACCAACAAATCAACTTCCCATCGTACCTACACTCAGATTCAAGCAATTCGATCTCGGATCTACATCAGAATCAAGGAATCCTAAAACTCCGGTTTAATCCTAACTTCTTTGGACAGTTTCAGGCCGCCTTTCGACTAGCTATAATCTTGTTCCTCTCCTTCCAAGCTTTATTTTGACAAAAAGATCGTGAAAAATGGTTGAAATTTGTCCCTGTTATGGCTCTATGAGAATTCCGGCGACAAACCCTGTTTCTAGCGAACCAGATGGTGGCGGCCGGCGCCTCCGACAATCTGCGCAAGGTAGAAGTAGGGCTGGAAATTTTTTCCGAAAATCCCAAACTAAACAGAATTTTTTTTTTTTCTGATTCCATACTGAAAAATTTCCTAGCCGATAATATCGAAATTTTTGGGATTCATACTGAACCGGTCCCGAACTTTTTTATATGAGAATCGGGATGACATATTCAATGATTCGGGAATTCGGAACCGAACCGAAAAAATATATATATATATATATATTTTGGTTATATTGATGTTGAATGTTGAATTTAAGTAGTTTGATAGTAAACTATATTAGAAACAAAAGTATGAAATTAAGTAGTTTAAAATTTTAGAACATCAATTTGACTTGGTATAAATGAATTGGTATGAAATTTCAAATTGGTATGAGGTAAAAAACATAAATTTCAATTGATATGAAATTGGAAAACAAAATTTTAAGCCAAAAGTCCAAATTTTAGTCTATAGCCCAAAAATCTCAAATTTCAACCCAAAAACCCAAAAGCCCAAACTGAAAATCCAATTTTGAACCATCCCGAAATGCTGACAACATTTCGAGAATCCTGAAAATTGGGATACCTAAATTTCAGTTTGGGATTGGTTTTCAAATTCCTGTGCCGAAAATTTTTGATTTGGGATTCGGATCCCATTTTCGATTTGGATTCCCATACTGAACCACCCCAAGGTAGGAGGTGACATGTATATTCTTTCACCAGGATGAAATATTTTCTAACGCTGTTACCGTATTCTGTTAACGGTAGGTATATTCTTTCATCGAAAAATTCCTTGATGTCGACAGAATATTCCATTTGGTGACGAAATATTTTGTCCAGGCGCATGTCGGCGCATGAGTCTAGTTTAAATACTTTCAACCCCATTTTTTAGCAAACAAAGGAAATTTGGAGTGTTTTCCTTGGTGTTTACGAATTTTGAGTAGTTTAGTGATTAATATAATGGTTTCTTATGTAGGAGGGATTTATCCCGAGGGTTACATGAGGATGATATTTGTTACCAAAATAGTTGATTGGTTTAAAATGTATGGATGATTAAACTATATATAAATTAGATATTTTTTTTGCAAATATGATATTTAGATGATGATAAAAAGAATGAACGGTTCCGATAATAATTGTTCAACGTTAAAAGTTTGTTAATAATAAATGAAAGGACAAATAAGTTTCCCCATAAAAGAACAAAAGCATTATCCTTGGTGCCATATATGCAGCACCTGTGCCCACTACTGTTCAAACTATTAATTTGGTAAGTGTATTGTTTTTCTTAGAAGCGTGTCCAAAAATTTCTCCCTTCGTGTACAAAGCAATCAAGGTAAGGCATAGAAAAAGAACCTATGGACCCTTTCCATTGAACTTTATACAAAAATTGAAGATAGTTGGAAAATTATTCAAAACGACTTTAAGTCAATCGGTCAACTAGTCCATATAGCCTGCACTACACGGTGAGCCAAGGTGGGGGCCACGTTGTCACTGAACTAACCAATCCGGATTCTCGCCGAATCTTCTTTGTAAGGATTCCAAAAATCGGTCAATTTTGTTCGTTAATTGTACATTGTGCGGTCATAAATTATTTTAAATATTTTTATTTAAAATTAAAGACAAACAATACTTAACAAAAACTAACCGCACGATTTATGATGAACGAACACGATTTATAGATCCACAGGATCCTCACCAGCAGGATCCGGAGAGGATCTTGTTGGCTGGACTAACCACACGATTCCACGTCAGCACATAATGACTCATGCATTACAACAGTATTTGAAGAGCTAGATGGATATCTCAGCTCTTGCAAAATCATAATAATTAAACTCTTATTTTTTTATTTTTTATTTTTTTGTCAAAGCATTTTTAAAATTGAATTTCCTCTCCTAGCTAGCTCCTTATTGTAACCATGGCAAGGCCTTTACCAAGGTTCCCCATGGCCTTTTTTTCTTCACATTTTATCTTCGTGATCCCCATCTCATTTTTCGCAATATTTTCCATCTTGATCTTCCTTTGTGCTTCTGCTAAGAAATCGGAAAAGGAAACGGAGGAAGTGATCATAGACTTCGAGTCAAAAGACGTAAAGTTTGTGGCCAAGTTAAATAGAAAGATCAGTAGCAAAGCGGTTGCGAACTTGCGATGACGAAGATGATTTCTTGGAGGAAAGTTAGAGGCAGCAGCAGAAGAAGATTATGAAAGATCATGATAGGAGAACATTGTAGTCCGCTGAATTTTTCCTGAAAAATTGTTTACGATTCTGACGGGAACCTTCTCTCCGATTCGCAGTGTGAGAATCCTTAGTACTGGCACTTACGAAAGGCCAACATGTGGTATTAGAACCATTCAATTTCAAACCCTAAACTCGAACTTGTAAATGTTAAATTGACATGAATCTTCCGCTACTAATTCTGTAACAAAAGTCTTGATTTTCATGCCAAAGATTAACACTTTCTGCATGAACATGATTTAATATAGTACAGTTTTTGATTATTTGAAAGTTAATAATCATCCTTTGTATCAGTTTTTCCACACCGTAAAGTAAATAGATTAATATGTTTGTTTCTCTTCCACACATAAATGGAGTTTTCTCTTACCTTCATTTATTCTGATAAATTGAAGAAACTGATGCAAATATATATCATATATATATGATGATACAGACACTATAAGATTAACCCACACACACACACACACACACACACACACACACACACAGAGACACTATAAGATTAACCCAATCTTTACACCGAAGTGTTAGACTAGGTCTAATGATATTAGTGTTTCATATTGTGTACTTAGAAAGCAGTTTATGTTAACAAGTAAAGAAATTTCTAAAAATTTATTCGCCGGGATTGCTGATGCATAGTCATCGATGAAAATCATGTGACTGTGTAACTCTTCTTTCCCAAACCTGATGCTTTACAAACAATCATGTGCTTTTATACTTGGCTATGCAAATTTGAAAAGCATACACAGATATATATAGACAGTCTTTTGCCCTAAATGTGTGACTGGCTCTATTGTTCAAGTGTGACAAGGAAATTTTTCTTGGCTCTTGATCACAAAAACACATGGATTTTCAAATCAAATTGTAATGTTGTGCATGTTTTAACATGTTTAATCTTGACAAGATTGAAAAGTTGAATGGAAGTAACTTAAAAACTTGGAAGCAACAAATTAAAATGAATCTGGGCATGTTGGAATTCAACATAGCTTTCAAACTTCCTCAACCATCTACATTAATTGATGAAAGTATCTACATTAATTGATGAATGCACTGCACAAGATAGAGACAATTTTGCAAAATAGGCAAGAGCAAACCAGATGTCTCTTCTCAAGTTACAAGAGGTCTGACAAAGCAGAAGTTGGAACATATCTTTATGCACTAATTAAAAGCATGATGGAGCAAGCAGTGTTCTTGAGCTTCTATTGAACTGGTTAATATTTCTAACAAACTGAATGCAGTGGGAATTGGCATCATTGATCAATTTCTTTTTCACATGGCTTTATATTCCTTGTCTGGAGAATATGATCATATTAAGGCCTGGTTTGGTACTGAGGTGATTCTGAAAAAAGCTGGGAGCTATTTTTGTGTTTGGTAAACATTCAGCTTCAGTTTTTTTTCACAGTTTTGGGTGAAAAAAAGCCAAAAACAAGAAGCTGCAAAACCCAGCTTTGAAAAACCGGCTTTTTTTCATATCTGTTTTACATAAAAGTTTACCAAACACTATAATACTGCTTTTTTTTTTCTTTTTCAAAAGCACTTTTACAAAAAAGTTTACCAAACACTCTGCTGCTTTATTTCATAGCTGCTTATTCTCACAGCACAGCAGAAACAGTTTTTTTTCAAAGCACATCAATACCAAACCAGTCCTTAGATGAACTACAATAATCAAAAGGAAACATAAAGTACAATGAACTTATTTCAATTTGCTGTCAAGAAGAGGAGAAAGTGAAGAAATCAAAAGCTGAGACGTTGGAATTGGCAAATCATGTCAATACCAGCAAGGGCAACGGAAAATTCGTTGTTGGGAACAGCAATGAGAACTACAAGGGCAAGAAACAATTGGGGTTTTGAAATTCAACAGGTTCTGCACTTGGTTTCAATAAACAATTCAAGAGCTCTACCGTGTCTACCAAAACTGGTGGTGCTTCCACATCCACTGGTCTGAAAGTACAGAAAGCTAATTTCAAAAGGTGTTTCCATTGTCAGTCCACTGATCACTTGAGAAAAGGATGTCCTGGTTTTAAAGGATGGTTAATCACGAAAGATAACAAAGTCTTTAACGCTTTTTAATTGTTGAATCAAACATGGTTTTTATACGACTCTTGATGGTTTAATACTGGTTGTTCAATTCATATAACGAACTCTTTGCATGGATTTCAAAGTCAGAAGGAGACAAGTAAGAAGCCCTAGAGTGTTTATGTTGGAAATGGAAATAAAGTTCTAGTTGAAGCAGTTGATGTTAAATGAAGATTGTCATCTACTTACATTTTGACTTTGAACAATGTTCTTTATGTACCTTCAAGAAGAAGGATTTTGTTTTTTGTGACTCAATTTATTAAAGATGGTTTCTCTTACAATGGAGATGGCAATCAAATAAAAATTTATCTTAAGGATCAATCTGACAATTCTATTGGCTATGCATTTTCAAACAGTGACCTTTGGTAAATTGAATGCACATACTATCAAGAATGTCTTAGTGCTGTACATTCAGTTCCAAAATGAATGCTCACCGATGATACATCTTCCATGCCTTGGCATAGAAGACTAGGGCATATATGAGAAGATAGAATGATGAGACTTGTAAAAGATTATTTGTTGTCAAATGTTAACCCAAATGAACCAATTGATAGACTTTTTTAAGGGAAATACCACTAATTCAACTAACAAGATCAATGCCAAAAGAAGTAGTGATCTCTTAGAGATCGTTCACACTGATTTTTTGGTCCATTTCCAACAAGAGCGATATGTGGAAATTCTTATTTTGTACTCTTTATTGATGATTTTTCAAGATACACTTGTTTTTATCAAGCACACCAAAGGATGCAATAATATAGGTAAAATGAGATGTATTAAAGTTAGACTTAATTAGGGTTTTATAGCCGGATTAAAAACCATGTTGGAGGGAATCTAATGATTTCAATTAAGTTTGAAATAGGACAGATATGGTTTGAACAATGACTGATGACAACCACTTCCTTAATGGGTGAAATCAGTTATCATGATATAAATAAGGGAAATTTTATTTGGATCTAGTTATCTTCTCTCTACACCTAACTAACAAGTTTTATCTACCAAACTTCCAAGTTTACCATTAAATAAATAAGAATAAGAAAAGAAAAGAAAAGAAAATCAACATTGGTGTTTTTATCTCTACACCCTATAACTGGCACACCAGTGCACTCCTCCATTATTTCCAGCAATACCCACCCAAATAACAGCAAAATATTCTCTCGAGTTCTAATATAGCTGGGTTCAAATAAAATTTCTCTATAAATATAGGGTTCGTCCCTCTTTTCGGTGCTATGTCGTTTTCTAGTTTGTATGCTTCCCCCATTGAGAGCTTGGAAACCTTTCGGTGAGTACTAGAGGAGACTAATTTTGCCTACAGAAACTCAATGTCTGTGCAGGTTAGGCTCAAAGTTTCTGCATAATTGTTTTTCATGGTTTAGTTTGATGATATATTGTCATCTCAGTCATGCATGTAGTCTAGGGTTTGGTTGAGTCGATCTCTGAAAAGGCCAACATACCTATCTCAAACAAAGAGTAGCTACCTCCCAAAAACGGCAGTATAAATAAATAATTTTAATCAAGAAAGGAACGAGCTTACCCATTCGGCAGGACTAGAACGGAACAAATGAGCACTCGATAAGTTTCTCAGACAATGGCAATTCGATGAACCCTAAGCCCTAATTGGTTATTGCGGCTGGTCTGGCCTGTCATAACGGCAATGCCATGACCAGTTTCTGTTGAAGCTTGCGGTTAGCGGAACACTCTTGCTAATACTCCTTCGATTCTCAAATGCCATGATTTTGACGGCCTTGAGCATGCGAGAAATGGTAGCTTGCAAATTATTTGGGTTTTGATTTCCCTGAGAACCAGGAGACTTCTCGGGAGGGGACTGAGGAACAGAGCCATTATTAGTGATGCTTTCGTCCGAGGTTCTACTTACCAATGGCGTAGCCAGAAATTATTCGGTGGGTGGGCTAAGCTAAAATTATCAAGTTTTTAATCCTATGTTGCCTACATAAAGTTATATAATAGTAAAAACTTGAATGTAGTAATTTGAAGCAAGAATTTTATGCTATGTTTTCTAGGTTTCTAGCATTCAAAGCTTTGAAGTGAATAAAATAAGGAACCGTTTGTGATATGGAAGTTTTAATTTATTACTATTAAATATAATATTGGTTGAAGTGATGAGTTTATTTAACATCTATTAGCTCTTATTATTCTTAAAAATAGGCTTACTAATAAAAAAATTCATTTCTTATGTGAAATATGACAATTAAAAATCATAAACTAACCTAAAAATTAATATTTTTAAGCTTGAAGAACCATATTCTCCCTATGCTATAGCCTAGGGGAGCCTTGTACTTGGCTCCGCCCTTGCTACTTACCACATATATTGCTCAGAAACTTAGTTTAATAGAATAAGAAGAGGTGATTCTCAGTCTACCTTTAAGACTTCGTTTCCAATCACTAAAGACACGTGTGGAAACTTTAGGCATACAAAATTTTCACGCTATCCCACTGGGCATGCCAAAAAACTATGTTGATGCCAAAACTCGAATAGAGCTCGGACACTCGGTAGTTAACACGTATTTACCCCAAGTGTTGTTTTCGGTCTCAGTGCCACGAGATGGCTCGAGAGAAAGAAAGAGTAGGCGTGCTATTGTTGGAGGATGACGACATACAACAATTGTTTGTGAGTGAGTGCAGAGGTGCGTGAAATGACTTCTAAACCAAGCAATTATGAGCCGAGTGGGACACTAATTCAACTAGGTTTATTTCTGTGCCTTAAACGAACAAGGACTTAAAATTCATTGTGAGATTGTGTGTTATGCCCCAAAGCAAATAAATATAAATAGAAACTACTGAGAGGAAGGGAACGTAATCATTTCGTGATTGAGTCAAGATTACAACGTTCATTAAGGTAAAATCAAAGCCGATGGGCCAATCTACATGTCTGGAAATGTAAAGTAGTAAGACTCTAGCAAGATTCTAGCCATGAAGGGTAGGATAATACTAGAGAAGACCACTAAGATCGTTGTCTTCAGACTAGACTAGTTACAAAATATTTGCCTCATAGAGGTTCTTGGGGTGGCTAGAATTGTACCTCAACCAAAAATCATACCATGTGGTGGCAGAATGAAAATAGTTTGAGATCTTAGGGATCACACGTAGGATTTTTCTTTGAATGAAGGCTTTAGTGTTTGTAGTTGACAAGCTGAAAACCTGGTTGCTGAAGAGCAAGTGTTTTTGTGTTGAAAAGCAGTTCTGGGTTAATTGAAGAATCACTTAAAAGTTTTTTACAATCCAAAGAGATTGAATTTGACGAATATCCCGAGCTTGAAGGTCTCTGGCTCTATTTATAGGCAATGGAGAAGAAGCAGCCTCGATCATCTCGCTGAGATGGCAGAAGAGTAGATCGATCCTCTGGCACTGGTAATAATTGCAATTCCTGGTTGGTGGCCTTCAGTTGTCTTTTAAGGTAGTTTGAGAGGTGGTAATGTGGCATGAAAATGTGATAAGAGTAGTATTTTTTTTTTTTTTTTTTCAAAATTAAGACTGGGACGATTGAATTGGTTTAGGTCACTTTTTGTAGTGATCACAACTGAACGCAGTTCGAACACTGCCCCCACCGATTCAAACAATCAACACGATACTTATGCCCTGCCAAAGGTATCTAGCATTATATATACATATACATACATACATACATATATATATATATATATATATATATGCATATATATGCATATATAATAAAGTTCAGAAATTAGGGGTGCATGGGAGGCTGTGTTAGGGAAAGGGATCCTCTATGGATCTCTTTCCACCTAATCCACCTAGTCTGGGATCTGGACCATTCAAATTTGATTTAACGGCTACAAATAGGAGGTCCCTTTAAAAGTGATAATAACTGTAGCCATTGGATCAAATTTGAATGGTCCGGATCCCGAATTAGGTGGATTAGGTGGAAAGGGATCCTCTCCGAATCCCTTTCCCTGTGTTAGGGTGTTTTGGAAAGGTGTTAGTCTTTGTGTGTATTTTTGGAAGAGAAATGTGGTGAATTTAGAAAGGTTTAAATTTTAAAATTTTAACCGAGTGTAGAACAAAATTGGGGTAAACTTAGATGAAAAGTGGTTCTGTGATTGTATTTCTAATGAAAAAACTCTATGAATTAGTTAAATTAAAATAATGTGATGTTACATACTAGCCCATATCCGGAAATCATGCGAATTTTCCTTTCTTAGGTAATCTAGTTTAGAATTAAAAGGTAAAATTTGAATGGTTAATTTTGTATCAATAAAAATATTAAAATACTAAAATTTGAACGAATGATCCTCCGAAAAACTCGAAACTGACTGGATCTCCTTATTTTCTTTGATAGCTATATATGTTGTGGTTGTGGAAGTCCAACTTTATTTAATGTTGTTGGATTTTGGTATCTTATGTGGTAATATGTTTAGTAATTGAACCTCGAGTTTGATTTAGTTTGTCTCTCAACCTACTGGTGCTCATTCATGTGTATATATACGTGTAAAGAATTCCTGTGGAACAAAACTTTTGAAATGTCCCAAGTGCGTGAAAGCGAAACTCCTGAAGATAAGGTGGTCGAAATCCTGTCTAGGTTGCCGCCCAAGTCTCTGATGCGATTCAAATGCACACGCAAGTCTTGGTGCACTCTCATCAATAGTTCAAGCTTTGTTGCCAAACACCTCAGCAATTCCGTAGACAACAAACTCTCATCCTCCACTTGTATCCTTCTCAACCGTTCTCGGATGCCGGTTTTCCCAGACAAAAGTTGGAAATATGAAATTTTATGGTCCATGATTTATCTTTCCATTTATAGTGATGAGCACAACCATCATTATGATGTTGAGGACTTAAACATACCGTTTCCATTAGAAGATCATCATCCTGTACAGATTCACGGTTATTGCAATGGGATTGTCTGTGTAATAGCAGGGAAAACTGTTATTATTTTATGCAATCCTGGAACCGGGGAATTCAGGCAACTTCCCGATTCATGCCTTCTTGTACCCCTTCCCAAGGAAAAATTCCAATTGGAGACGATTTTTGGAGGATTGGGATTTGGTTATGATTGCAAAGCTAAAGAATACAAGGTTGTGCAAATTATAGAAAATTGTGAGTATTCAGATGATGAGCGAACATTTTATCATAGTATTCCTCTTCCTCACACGGCTGAGGTATACACCATAGCTGCTAACTCTTGGAAGGAGATTAAGATTGATATATCAACTAAAACCTATCCTAGTTCTTGTTCAGTGTACTTGAAGGGATTTTGTTATTGGTTTGCAAGCGATGACGAGGAATACATACTTTCATTTGATTTAGGTGATGAGATATTTCATAGAATACAATTGCCTTCTAGGAGAGAATCCAATTTTAAGTTTTATGATCTTTTTCTGTATAATGAATCCATCACTTCTTATTGCTCTCATTATGATCCAAGTGAGGATTCTAAATTATTTGAAATATGGGTAATGGACGATTATGACGGAATTGAGAGTTCATGGACAAAACTCCTAACCGTTGGACCCTTTAAAGGCATTGAGTATCCATTGACACTTTGGAAATGCGACGAGCTTCTTATGCTTGCCTCCGATGGAAGAGCCATCTCTTATAATTCTAGTATCGGAAATCTTAAGTATCTTCATATTCCTCCTATTATCAATGAGGTTATTGATTTCGAAGCTCTTAGTTATGTGGAAAGTATTGTTCCGATCAAGTGAGTTGAGGGCAAAGTTTCATCTTTCTCCTTTAAATTTAATTTGCTTTGTGGTATTTGTAGTATGTTTGCTTATCAAGGGCTACCATTAGTTTTTATGATTTCCACATTTTGTAATGTTTTTGAAAGTGTACTATAACTATCTTTTTGGAGTTAATTAATAATTTATCAATACCCTATGTTTTTTTTTTTTTTTTTTTTTTGAAATTCCCTTCTTAAAAACCTTATAAGTTTTTACTCATTTAATATAATCAAGTTAAACCTTCTACCATAGGCAGAACTGCTCTCTTAAAGTCTTTATTTTGAGGGCGTGATGTCCTTTTTCATATGAGCCATAGATTAATCTAATGGTGACCTTATTGTCGACAAGTAAGATATGTTGAAAAGGTTTTGATTGAAATCGATTAAAAGGAATTTTCAATACCCGGTCGATACATCTTCGAAGGGGTATCTCATTGTCAAGTGTAAGAATGTCTGGTGTCCATGGAGGATTTTCGGATACCGAAAATGTAGTGAAGAGCTTAGGATTGCCAAAGATGAAGTCTCCCACAATGTGATTTGGCTTTGTTGAAGGACCATCACCCGCAAGTCAACACGCGGCTTATTGGTCACATGATGAGGGAAATGTTCAATGATCCCAATATGGTGTACATCGCCAAAGATGTTGTGCATGATGTTAAAACCAATATCGGGGTCACAACAGTCAGCATCTCGTGCTAGAGGACTAGCATTGTCATCTAGATGCAAATCACCTGAGGACTCATATGCCAATCTTCTTGCCTATTATGCCAAATTTGAGAGGCTAAATTTGGGCAGCAAGACAACCATCCTAATCGACGAAGACCATCGTTTTTGGTACTTTTTCTTTGCAATTGGAGCATCAGTCAGGGGTTTCTTGTCATGGATGTGGACAGTTATTGCGGTTGATGCATCTCACTTACATTCAAAGTACAAAGGTGTCCTCTTAGTCGCGACAACGTTCAACCGTTACCGCAACATCTACCCTTTGGCTTTCAGCATAGGCTACATAGAGAACGATGATTGCTAGGAGTGATTTTTCAAATAACTCCATGGAATGATTGGGGATGTACTGAATTTGGTTATAATTTTGGATTGCAACGCAAGCATTGCAAACGTGGTCGATAAGGTTTCCAAAAATGATTAACATGTTTATACATGTATCACTTGAAAGGGAACATCAAGGCCAAGTTTCACCTAAAAAAGAAGGAAAATTTTTTCTACCACTACCACAAGGCAGTGAAATCTTATTCCCGTGCCGAGTTTGACACACACTTCGTCAAGATCCGAGACTTGGTAGAAAAATACCTAAATGATGTGGATGTGGAGAAGTTGTTACGGGCTTGAATGAATGGGAAGATGTACAATGTAATGACCACTAACAATACTGAGAGCATTAATGCGATGTTGCGCATGGCAAAGGGGTTGCCCATACTTTACTTGATCGATTTCATTAGGCGGTGTTGCAAAAATGGTTTTGACAAAGGCAAAGATATAGTAGTGTGATCACTACCACGTGCCCCGGTCTCGGTGAGAAAAAAAAAAGAAAAAAGGTACAGGATGCAAGGCATATACATGTCCATAAAGTAAGTGACACCAAGTTTCATGTTTACCACGCGAACAGTGAAGCCGTGATTGATATATGTAACAAGACTTGCAGTTGCTGAAAATTCAATCTTGAGTAATTTCCCTGCAAACACCATTGCAGCTTACTTATTTGCAAGTTGCAACTTCTATGAGTTGGCTTTGACCTACTAAAGTAGTACAGCGTGAGAGGCAACCTATTTTAATTCTATCAAGGCCAAGTTTTGTCCTACCTTCGACAAGGAAAGTACTGGTCAGGAGACACAAGAAGCAGTGTATCCCATCACAAGGAGAACATATAATCTATTGGAAATGCAAGCGTCGCCAGAAGCTTGGTCATAACCAACGGACTTGCAGGGAACTTGTTGATATGCCCAACACCACATGATTGTTTCCCTTGCATAGGGTGCCTTGTAATGTGCATGTATTCTGCATGTCATGGTATTTTTGGATTAAAGTGTTTGTTTTTTAAAAATTGTAGAAGCAAGTCCTTGTGCATGGGTTGTACATATACTGTGCATGCATTGAATCGTGCATTTGTTGTGCAGTTAAGAAGGATATTCAGTTGTCATGTTTAGAACCCAGATTGAATGGGGATGGGGTTTGTGTGAAAACAAGGATATTTATACAAGTCTACCTTGATCTAGACGAAAACCCATTGGGTCAAATTAAGTGGCCGAATAAAACCCTAATTAAAACCTTTTTTTTTTTGTTTGTAACATATTATTATTAAACATTTATGAGTTGACATGAGAAGAAATAACATCTTACACATTTACATGGTATGCACACCTCAAGTAGGTTAAGACAAGACATAGAGGTGAGGTCATGTACAACACATGTACAACTTATCTACCTTGTCTTATCAATAAGGTTATGATGCCAACTAATACATTGACAAACAAACCATGGAAGCCCAATTTTGCTAACCAATTCCCACTTTTAGACTGGGATTTATACAACTATAAGCATGGTGCCTTTTCCAATAAAAGAAATCTTAAAGTAATGGGGTAAGTATCATTCCTTTTGGTGCCAATTCTTAAGGAGAATCCCAAAGCGTACAATACATTGCTCTTTATCATATTTTTTGTTAAAAAAATTGTGAAAAGTATCCCACCAATGTATTTTTTGGCGCCATGTATTCATCCTTTCTCTAGGGAACCAGAACAATTTGTTGGCGCCAATATTTTGCCTATTTCATAGGCAATCACCTATTCAACCACAACATTTCACATTACTAACTCCACACATGTGTGCACACACACACATACTAACACTAACACATTGCAAACTTCATCACATAATCAGCCTCTATGCTTGTAATGTTCAATAATGTTTGATTATACGACACCAACTGTGAAATCCGACCACGAGAATGAAATCACTAGCAACTTCAAATTTTAATGCGGCAAACCTCGTGGCTAGGGAACATGCTGCATTTTTCAAGACTTTGATCGCCGACATTGAAAAGGAAAAAGAGGTACATATGGCAAGAATTAAGCTGTTGAAGTCTATCAAGGATGACCACAGAGAGCTCGGAGGACGTGCTTAAAGGTTAGACTCCTGAAATACTATTTATATGAGGATAATGTTAGCTGGTTCAAGGTCTCCAAAGAGCCAGAGATGAAGGGAGAAGTTGAGTTGTTATAGGGGTACGCTAATCTTCACAGTGGTGCCAAGGCCAACAAGGATTGGCTTGATGTTGACATGACCAAAAAATGCAACCTCCTTAGTAGATGTTTGTTCTAGGTGTGACATTGGCCATCATTTTTTGTAGACTGTAAAGGTCCCTTTTTTAGGTAGTCTTCCAAAGTTGAATCTTATAGAGACCTTCTCAACTTGCTGCACCATTGTCCTTCTTATTAAATTGGGACATTGACACATCAAGATAATCCTTCTGATCACTTTGATGTAATATGGATTGCCACTCGCTGTAATGAAATGGGATTAACGACTATTTCCACTTTTATTTTTTGTCATTTAGTGTACCATGCTTTTAGTTATCTTTAAAAGAACTAAAGAATTTTTGTACAAATACTAAAGAACTACATAAATTATATGAAATTCTACTACAGAAATTATATGAAATTCTACCTAGACAACTTGTACATATCATGTGCATACATTGTGCACACAATGTCTATACTATATGCATACGATCTGCATACTGCGTGTATGGTACATGCATGGAAAACTTGTATGTACCGTGCACGGAACGTGCATAGTAGTGCATGAAAATTACAAATACTAAATTGTCACAATTTTCCCCGACAAGAAATTCAAACCACCGCCAAACTTTGGGGCCCAATTTTGAATTTTAGGAAACATACGAAACATATTTCATTTTTTTTCAATTAGTTGTCCTTTCATTTTGGTGATTTTGTGTGTATAAAAGGAAAGGAAACACAAAACACCTCATTCTCTCATCCCTCTAAGGAAGAAATATAAACCATAGTCAAGCAATGAAACCTTCATCTTCCTGTTCCCAACCTTGCTCCCTTCTCACCTCCCCCTATAAATCTTCATCTTCCTGTTCTCACTCATGCTCACTTCCCTCTTCCCCCATATGGAAGACGTATGCTCGTTCGAGCCGTATGAGCTTGAAACAATTGTAGGGAGGATTGCTAAGCACAAGGAAGATCATGCGAAGAACATCGCATCCTTGAAGCGGTAATTGAAAAGGGCTCGTTAACATGTGGAGATGTTAACGGCAAAAGAAATTGAGAAGTTCATGTCATTCGAACCATATAAACATGCATTGGGCGAGCAATACAAACAAGGCTTTCAGTCGGGACTTAGTGAGTGGTTTGAGATATTTCGCTGCTATGCAATCAAAGTGGATGTCAACAGGAAGTGGGCGATCATTGACTACTATAAGGCACTTGCTATTGGGGCCATTCTCCAGGGATAATTTAATTTGAACTCTTTTGTGGCCCTTTCAAATTTTGTTATATTTTGACATTTCGTGTGTGGTTTGTCATAAGAAGGACCTTAATGTTTAATTAGTTCAGTGCTATCTACGTATATTAATGGAATTCCACTATCATTTCTGATGTTGCTTTTTTACATATAATATAATAACTGGTATTGGGCATTTCATCTTCAAGTCATGCACATCACATGTACACGTTATGCACATGTCATGAACAAGACATGCACATAGGTTGCAGCATCAAGAAGCCTAAGAAGTAGAAATGCCAACATAAGGCCCTTGATTGCTAAGTAATAAAATAAAGATAACATGCTCAATACTGAAACCATGTCATTGCAAAGTGTACCCAAATTACACTAATACGCTAATTACAACCAATGGCAACAAAAGGCCCTTAATAGCTAAGTAATAAAATTAAGAATACATAATGAATACTGAAACAATGAAATGGCAAAGTGTACTGAAATTACAATTACATACTAAGTACTCAAATTATGATTTGAATGGTAACTCAATTGTTTGGTTATAACAATAAAAGTATTGAAATTGATGGTGTCCACATAATGATTCAGACAAATGCACAACCTCTGATGAACTCAATGGAAAGTTTGAGTATGAAAAAGGCATGTTCTCATGTTGTATATGGTCAATGTCCAAGCCCGATGATATGTAGTTAGCAAATTTGAGTAAGAAAACTCCGCAGTTTGCACTACTTGAAAACAATAACTCTAGGTTACAACACATTTGATATTTAAGACATTTACAATTAAGTTTGAGATAATTATGAAAGAAAAGTACTCGTTGTTCTATTGGTCACATTTCGCCCTCATCTAAATCTGAAATGGTTTGTCCATAGCTTTCGAGGTTAACTTTAAATTGCTTTGTGCAGTTGTCGCTTTTAGAAGTTGAGATATTACGAAATGCATGTGAGCAAGTTGTTTCTTTATTTTTTCCCACCTTGACCTTGTGATGCGAGATTTATACGCACACAAACTAAACCCTATTTGTGACAATTGTAGTAATGATGTAAGTAGGGATCGTTCTAACCGGGGATTAACTAGGGATGCTAAATACTTGACTCAAATAAATAAAACTAACTTTTAAAACACTAAGACAAACTAAAAGACTCAAAACAAGTTTAAAAGACTCCAAATACTCAAAAACATAAAATAAGACAAATCAAATGAATAAGACTTAACAAAATAAGGGGGGTGATTGTGGTTGGACGAGATTAAATTAAACGGACAGATTATAATTTAAAACAGATAGTAAAGATGAATGTGATGAAAATATGGATGATGGAATAGCTAAGGGGTTCTTCTCCACACATGTTACACTTGCATACAAGATTGATTTTCGGTTAGTCTTTCGATAAATTATGAAACTCAATGCTCCAAGTTAATTAGGTCCGCTTATATTAACTTTCAGATTTCCCTAGATTCGTTGGATTGAATGGAATACGCATTACAACCAAATTATTCTTAATCAAAGTCCCTAACTATGGAATACGCATGATAGAGACATTCAACAAAGATCATTAAGTTCAACGGAAATCATAAACATCGACGAGGCATTCGTTACTATGGAATACGCATGAAACTTATGCCAAGAATTCGTTTAACGCGATTGTTTATAAGCAACCTCCACTACTTGTGAATATAAGTTCATTACGATTAGGTGAAATTCACTTATATTCTAGCGTCATATTTATGCATGAAAATTAAGCGCGCATTCTTAATAAACATTCATAAATAAGTTATCAATCAAACGGTTAAACAAATTGAATCCACAACTTATGAAATTCCAACCAAAAGTAATCAATTCATAATGCAAGCATAAACATGTATTTTGAATCACCCCCTAGCTAAAGGGGGTTTAGTTCCTCATAACTTTGAAATCAAAGAAACCCCTAAACATTCCAACAACTCAAACTTGAATTGTATGAACGTTTAGGCACTCTTCTCTTCCATTCTCATACGTACAAAACAAAGAGAATTTAAATTTAAACTTTGAAATCAAAGAAACACCTAAAAATTCCAACAACTCAAAATTGTATGAACGTTTAGGCACTCTTTTCTTCCTCGTTGTTGTAGCACAAGGTCTAAGTGAGCTTTGGGGATTATGTGAAGTGTTTTGGAGGGATGGGAAGTGGTTGGATAGTGGCTGCAATGGAGGAGAAAAACTGCACAGAAATGGAAGGGGATTTGCGGCACAAGGGTTGTGTTTGTGTTGTGTGAAGTGTATGAAATGAGATGAATCCATTGTGGCTAGGTTGCATGCTTATTTATAGGTAAATGAGAGGGAACATGACAGCTTGGAATAGGTGGAAATGTGGCTGCAAGTTTGGTGAATGATTATGAGTGAATGCATGTGAATGTGGCTAGGTTGGAAAGCTGGAATTGCTGGAATTGTAATGTACCCCACGACATTGATTGTGTTTGAGTGTTGTGGCTGCAATGTTTGTTGGTTAAAGATGCATGTGGATGTATTATACAATGGGAAAGTATGTGATTGATAATTAGGGTGAATGGTGGCTGCAATGATGAAGTGTGATGGCTGAAAATGCAAGGGAAGTATGGAATGCATGTGAAGTGTAAAGGGAAAAGCTGGAAATGGCTAGGAAGGTCACGGCATAGACTTGTTTGTTTGATGATGATGCATGTGATGGGTGGGAACAAAGGGGGAAACATGGCACAAGGGTGCTTGAGTGAATGATTGAATGTGCATGTGGATTAAAGAATGAGTGGTGGTGTAATGATGAAGTGAATGCATGTGTTGATGACTAGGTTAGTGGGTGGAAATCTGAAAATGGCATAAGGGAATGGGAGCTCACGGTTTTGGCTAGTGTTTGAATGTGTAAAGTGTGTGTGAATGCATGTGAAGATGCTAATAAATAATGCATGTAGGGTTAGGAAATAAAATCATAACTTAGAGGGGGATGATTAAAGGGTGTTGAAAGGTTTTGCATGGCTTTGAAGTGATGGTGGATTGGGCTAGAGTTTAAGTACATGAAATGGACCCAAATTGCTCATCCTTGCATGGCAAGGAATGGTGTTTGTGTTAAGCCCATGGCAAGGTGTTATGTGATTGGGTTAGGGCCATTGTTTTGTGTCTTCAAGTGCATACAAGGCCTTCAATTTCATCCAACACTTGGGCTCCAAGTATAAGCTATCCATCCTTAGCCCAATAGTGCTCCAAAACACTCCACAATGCATCCTTTCGTCAAACACGTCTTATTATCCTGAAAACACACAAAAGAAGTATAAAGGACTAAAATAACTAAAGAAACACAACGTAAATGCACGAGAACAAGCAAAGTAAGTCGGCTAAATATGCTCCTATCACCTTGACAGATGTGAATCGTAAATCATGATCGTGCAACGTAAAAGATGGACATCAGCCAACATCCAAGGTCGCCATTCACATGACATGGGATGAATACTTGGTCAACATCATTCCATGCACCGTGTGCGGCATTGTACTTGCATCAGTTGACATGACCTTCATCAAGGGCTTCGAAGGTGTAAAAATCAAAGATTCTTTTGACTTGGACTTACCCTTCCCACCAAGGGTCTTAAATTGCACATATTCTTGTTTTATATTTTCTTGCACCGATGCGTTGCAACACAATTTCAAATTTTCTCACATAAAACAAAAACCGAGGACATGTGTGCCTATTTGTAAATTGGGTGCAAAACCGTATTACAAACATAAGTACACGGATTAGAGGGTAACAATAATAACATAACACTTACCCAGAAATAAAAGTCAGCAGTTGTCCACCGCGCTTGAAATTTGTAGGATGCTCCATTGAATGCTTCCTCAAAAGGTAAAAGCTAAAATTGATGTGGTGAATCTGAGGTCAAATGCATTGTAAAGGCCAAAATTAAACTCTTGTACTCGCTTATAATATGGTAAATAGAAACAACTTACAAACGAAGAACAATTACTTACATTGCTGTTTAGAGTACCCTCGGACTGGATAAGTTTGGTAAAAAAAATCCTGACCCATAGTAGCCAATCCATATAGGTCCAGTTTATCGCTGGTACACAAAAACAAAAACCATAGGTTGTTACAGAAATATGGACATCAAGTTTATATTCAATTGTTTGAATGACGACCGAAGTGAACTTACCTAGGCGGACCCACTGATGTGTCAAGACATCAACAAAAATCTTCGTATTCGGCTTTGGGATGATTCGCATGGTATCTAGGTCAACAACAAAATCCTCAGTGGAACAACCATCGCCAACTTTTCTTCTTTTGTAGGATTCGAGAGGGGTGAAAGGGTGCACTAGTTACATTCTTTTCCGCTTATGTTGCATTTCCTTACCAAGAAGGGGCTCCAAATCAAATAGACCTACTGTCTTAATCACGTTGACTCCTTCCTTAATGTGGGTACTATGCTCTCTGACCTCTGTGTCCTTGTTTTCTTCTCGAAGATAGAGAATTTGCCCTTATCCCAACTTACCCTTCACTTTAAACTTCAATATACGTAGTAATGATTGGGCGACATCGTTTGCGTTTTGGGCCTCAACTATCTTTGGGAAGTCGACATGAAAAGTAGGCAAATTTGTAGCAGGTTGTCCCTTCGATTATGTCTTTTCCCCCAAGCAACTTCCCTTCGCCGATAGAGGTTTTAGGTTGAGGGGAAAGTGCAGTGAGATCTTCATAACCTGTTGGACATTCAGGGGAACTGTCGACCTTCTCATCCTCGAGGACATTATGTACGACTCGCCTTGAGCCTATCGACTTATCAAGGATTGGGGGCTTGTCAAACGATTTTCCAACTACGTCGCCTCGGTGATGCTCAAGCTCGACAGCCAACTCTATGCGGCCACGCCGCTTATCCCTTAATGTCTCTACAACTGTCCTGAACCGGACATCCATCGTCACTAAAAATCCTTTAAATTGTCACTTAGAAACAAACTCAAACTCCTACGTATAAAAAAACAATGATTTCATATCATAAGTTCACCGAAACCGATCTCTATTTAGAGATAGTAAGTTATGACGACGATGGCAACGCTCCCAGGCGTGTGTGGTATCCTTTCTTCGCCTTCCCTTTTGGTTCGAATGAAGGAGTGACCTCGGAGTTATGATCAACATTTGCAACACCTTTACTTTCTTCCTCCGGTGTTACATCCCTACCAGCCTTAACATCATCAAACATGACGTTCCAGTAAGGCGCCATCTTTTCTTCCTCGATTGGAGTAATCAGGTGGACAATAACCTATATTAGACAAAATCGGTGTTGCATACCTAAGTACAACCTATTCGTAATACAAAATTCAGAAAGTTTATTAAAATTGGAACAAACACGTATCAATTTTTGTGCAAAAAGACCGTTCTTCAGCTTGTGATGGGACGGATTTAAGTTGGTGTCCCAACGACAAATTCGGGGCAATAACTGAGGGTTCTTCTTGCACAACCTCACATAGTTTTTGGACCTTAAGTACAACAAAGTTTCAAACAACTAGATCTACAAAATTTAAAGCAATAATGTCAATAAGTTAGAGAGGAAACAAATGCAAAAGTGCGTTCAACTTATAACAACTAAATAAAAGAGAAATTTCTTGAAAAACATACATAAACCCCTTCAAGTTATAAGAGTCTAGGATTGCACCCCCTGGTTTCTCTACAACTTTTTCTTTTACAACCTTGTGGCGGGTCAAAGTGGCCGCATATATGCTTGGCACCAACACCTGGAATGATACGGATCGGGAGGGATATGTCTCCTATTTTTCTTCATCATCTACCAACTGAAGTAGGTGGTAGTCAATAGCTGACTCATTCTCTTGCCCAAAACAACAAAGTGGGCAAAGTATAGTAGGCTGAGCTTGTACATATCTTCTGGATGTTGGCACATGTTGAATTGATCCTCCAATTGTTTCAGGGTTATCTTCTTCTTCCCCTAAAATAGATGTCTCTAAGACAACATTCATCTTCCTTCTCTTTTTTGTTTTTTTTTTGGGGGGGGGGGGAATTCTTCCAAATTGAGTCTCCGTCACCAAATAGAATACGTGGCTCCCGAAAGTCGTGACATGTTCCCCAAAAAGGAAGGAGATGGAATCATCACTCACTCTATCCTTAATAGCCCTAAGGATAATGTAGTGAGTGAGCTGCCTAAACCAGTCAACACAGTCTACATCAACCCAGTGGACAGAACATGAAGCCTTAAATATTACCTAGATACCCCGAGGCGTATGACAGATAAGAGATGGTTGCAGGAAACACCTCATCGGTGGACACATAAGTTTCGTCGAAGACGCAGATTTGACTTTCGACCTGCAATATTTAGAACATAAAGAAATCAATTAAATAAGATAAGCATGCACACATGATATGCTCAATATATGCATATTGTCTGGCCAAATTAAATGAGTTCATCAACCAAATACAACCAAGTATGGCCAACATCAACGAGTGCACAAAATATGCACATAGTATCTACCAATTCATGAACAAAATTCAATCGAATATTTGCAGCAATATCAAAAGGATATGCAAAGAATATACATATAGTATGCACAAATTTAATGCATTCATGAACCAAATTCAAGTGTGCCCAACATATAGACATGCAAGGATTATGCACTCAGTATGCATGAATTGATGAACGTGTTTCAATCAATTAATTTCCACCAACCTCTAAACCACATGCACAACACAAATTAACATCAAGAACTTAATAGTACAAAACACTAATTCGCACCCAAAACCCAAAATTCCCAATTTTACAAAACCTAGGTTCAAATAATGAAATTTCATTTCAAAGCGTACCTTTTTTGGATTTTTCCAAATCTTTTGGAAATGATGTACAAATGCTAGGGTGGAAACCTTTTCAAATATTTCGAAAGGATGTGCAAATGCACAACACATCTCCTAAATATATAGAGTGGACATAAAAGGTTGCGTTGGTCGGAAACTGGGGTGGAAAAGGGTTGCATTGGCGGGAAATGGGGTGGAAAAGATTGCGTCAATCGAAAATGGGGTGGAAAAGGGTCGTGCCGTTTGGGGTTAGGGTTCTTGGAGCTAAGGGTTAGGCGCTATAGATTTTTGAACAAGGAGGAAGAAATGCTGACTTGGATTTACAAATTAACCCATTTAAATATAAGGGCAATTATGTCATTTCAAGGTGTAGGAAAAATCCTATTTCTGTCCAATTGTTAAGCATCGCGTGTGCATCGGGTGTGCATATTTGAAATGTCCTATTTCTGTCCCAAGATTAAGAAATTGTCCTATTTCTAGATATTCCCCAACAAATTAAGAAATCTTTGCTTGCAAGCGCCAACTTTGAGCAAGGCTTGCCTTGGCACTAAGGCCATTTCCAACCGATCCGGCTAGAGGGCCATTAGGTCGAAAATAGCCCGAAATGACACGAAAATTGTCTCCAACAGAAGGCTAGGCCAAAGGGCGCGTGGGCCCCACCGGACCACAATTGGAGAATCGGGCTAACCGGCTGGCCCAAACCAGCTAGTTGTTAAATTTGAATTTTTTTTTCAGCTATAAATTTTTTTTTTTTGTAAATTTTTTTTTATAAAATTCTATTTTTTTTCCTTTAACTACCTAAGCCATTAAACAACATTAAATAACATTAAGTAACATTAAACAACATTAAACAATATTAAGCAACATTAAGTAACATTAAAAAAAACATTTAACAACATTAAAAAAAAAATTTAACATTTAACAACACAAAACTTAAACGTCTACTCCATGCTTCTTTTGCCCTAAAGATGTGCAAGAAGATCCTATTGTAGGTACTTGTTTGTAGCATGCGAACATATCATCCTATGGCGCATCATGTACTCATTTAAAGATATATTACTAGTTCTTGGATTCAAAGGCAAATTAGGCCCATCATATATTTTTGCACGAGCCCTTCTTGACCTTTTTGGATCCTCTTGGTCGTCATGAGACTCTCTAGCAATATACCCATCTCGATCATCCTCCACAATCATGTTGTGTAATATGATGCACGAAATCATGATGGAGTTCAAATTTTCTCGACTCTACCCTCTTACCGGTTCCTTAATGATCTTCCACCGTGCTTGTAGAATACCGAATGCTCTCTCAACATCTTTTCGATATGCCTCTTGGTGTAAGGTAAATCACCTTTGGCGTTATCCGCAGGGTTTGCAATTGCTTGGACAAGTGTCGCTCACTTTGGGTAGATGCCATCTGCTAAGTAATACCCATGTTGTACTGACATCCGTTGACGTAGTAGTCAAGTTGAGGTGATTTACCCTCTATTAGGTTATTGAAGAGGGGTGAACGCCCAAGAATTGTAATATCATTTTGGGATCCTATGACTCCAATGAAAGTATGCCAGATCCATGTGTTAAATGACACAACCGACTTTAACACAATAGTTGGCTTTCTCGATCTTCCACTAAAACCTCTTTGCCATCCGGTGGGACAATTCTTTCACTGCCAATACATGCAATCTAATGACCCTATTATGCCCAAAAAGCCACAGTCTTCAACTTTACGAAGGAGCCGATCTAGATCTGCTTGATTTGGTTGACAGAGGTACTCCTCTTTGTAAAGCTGAACAACTGTGTGACAAAATTCAACAAGATTGTCAAGGCATGTAGACTTAGACATACCATATGTATCATCCATCGCATCAGCTAGGGAGGCATAGGCTAGCAATAGTAACCTTTGATGAGGTGAGAAACCAGGGCGCCTTGATCTGTTTAGTCTCTATCGAAAGTATTGATTGATATGCTAGACATCATAAAGTAAACGCTCGAAGACATGAAGCCTCATCCGAAAGTGACTTCTAAAATCTTCTTCATTGTACACCGAGTTAGGGTTGAAGTAGTTGTTTATATAGAGCCACCCCATTGAGGTTGTTTTTCAGTTGCCTCACACACCTTGACCCCAGCCATGGTTGCCATATATGATGCATTGCGCCATGCTTCATCTTCTTCATCGGACTCCTCATCTTCGTCTCATTTGCACCCATTTATCTTCCAATTCGGAATTCGATGGGGACCCCCAGTTGGAATCCGAAAAGGATTCAATGTTGGAATTCATTGCAAACTTGAACTGAAAAAGATTGAATTGAAATAGATATTGGATAGGGCAAAGCTGAAGGTATGTGAATTATAGGTCAATATCCACCCTATTTATGGACATTGGAAGCTAAAGATAAGAAGTGCCACGCAGATTAAAATTCTATCTAAATTCCTACAACCAATTACATCTCGACACGTGGCATTTGAAATCCTATCTGAAAAATTATTGAGATTAATATCCACAAGAAATCTGCAAAGTTACTCACATCTCGACATGTGGCACTCGAAGCTGGAGACGTAAAATTATTGAGATCCCTTATCGACAAGAAATCTGCAAAGTTACTCATAGATTGACACATGGCACTTGAAATATGAGACGTAAAATTATTGAGATCCTTATCGATAAGAAATCTGCAAAGTTACTCAGATCGACACGTGGCACTTGAAATCCGAGATGTAAAATTATTAAGATTCCAACTCGAAAAATTATTGACATTCCATCTCGAAAAATTATTGAGGTAGTTTAATTTAAGTAACCATATTAATTCAATTAAAATAATAATTTATGTTTGGCCCTATGGACCCCCCTCAGTTGGAGATGGTTTTTTGTCACAGGGCTATATTTGACCTATGGCCATCTGGCCCCTCGGTTGGAGATGGTAAGAAATATGGCCTGACATTGTTCATTAAAATATTAATTTCTTGGAGGGCTATAGGGCTAGAACGAGCTCTCTGGCCCTCCTTTAGTTGGAGATGGCCTAAGTTGGGTATATCAGGACCTACTAATTGCCCTTCAACTTTTAGGCAGTGGAGCAGTGTTTTTGAGTTTTGGGCAATATTTTTTGCCCTTACCTTCCAAGCTAGAATTGCTATATTGAAGTACAAAAATTCGGGGTGCATGGGAAGTTGCGTTAAGGTGTTTGTGGATGTGGTGTTGGTGTTTGATGGTATTTACGGAAGAAAAGTGGTTGACATTAAATTTTTTCCAAACACATTAAAGATACAAAGCAATGTAAACTTACCAAAGCACGTTTAAAAAAATTCGCAATAATTCATTTACAAGTGTGAAAAATGTGAAAAAAAATGCAAACGCTTGTGATCGCATCCTCTATACTTTGACGATAGGTACATCGTCATTTGAATTTTTAAAACCATACAAACCCTCACAAATTGTGTTTTTAGGGGGAGATCAAAATAAATAAAAATTCATAATAATTAATGTACAAGTTGAAAAATGTGAAAGAAAATATAAAAGCTTGTGACTGCATCCTCTACGCTTAGACAATTGTAAGATCCCACATCGCCTAGGGGAGTGATCCTAATATGTATATTCCCATCCCTACCTAGCATGACAAGTCTTTTGGGAGCTCACTGGCTTCGGGTTCCATGGGAACTTCGAAGTTAAGTGAGTAGCGTGCGAGAGTACTCCCATGATGGGTGACCCACTAGGAAGTTCTTGTGTGAGTTCCTAGAAACAAAATCGTGAGGGCGTGGTCGGGGCCCAAAGTGGACAATATCGTACTATGGTGGTGGAGCGGGCCCAGGATATAGTGGACCCCGGGCTGGGATGTGACAATTTGGTATCAGAGCCTAACCTTGGCCGTGGTGTGCCGACGAGGACGTCGAGCCCCTAAGGGGGGTGGATTGTAAGATCCCACATCACCCAGGGTAGTGATCCTTATATGTATATTCCCATCCCTACCTAGCATGAGGCCTTTTGGGAGCTCACTGGCTTCAGGTTCCATAGGAACTCCGAAGTTAAGTGAGTAGCACGCGAGAGCACTCAAATGATGGGTGACCTACTGGAAAGTTCTCGTGTGAGTTCCTAGAAACAAAATCGTGAGGGCGTGGTCAGGGCCCAAAGTGGACAATATCGTGCTACGGTAGTGGAGTGGGCCCGGGATGTGGTGGACCCCGGGCTAGGATGTGACACAATGGCTACGTTATCGTTTAGATTTTTAAAACCCTCCAAAACGTCATGAATAGTTTCTTTGTTTGAGCACAAAATTAATGACCAATTTTACAGCTTTCATGCAAGGCTCAACTTCGAAATGCGACACCATTATCCATAAACCCTAGATTTATATTTAACCATTGATTGTTGTTTATGCTCTATTCTTCTCATCGGATTACATTTTTCAAATTTTTTTTTTTTAAAAACATGATCTTTAAGTGGATGTAGAAAACTCAAGGGTTCAACTTCCTTTATTGTGCATAAGGTTCTAAAAGGCGCTAGGTGCTAGTTGGGGCTTAGAAGGGCGTCTAGGCGAACTAGGTAAATGCATTATGTTTCATGTAACTAATTATCTATTTAAACTTAAAATATATATAATTTCATCATAAACTACAAAATAGAATGGCGTATATATTATGAAGTATTGGAAAATAATGAAAAAATGGGGAACAAGCATGTAATGTGTGTTCATGTAAGTATTCAACAAGTCTCTTACCATTTATTGAGAAAAATAAAATGCAAAGTTATCTAGTTTCTGTCTAAGTGAGTCACAACATAGGCGAGTGCCTAGGTAGGTTTGGACGGACTAGGCGGGTTCCTAGGCGGTCTAGGCGAGTGCCTCAGTAGGTCTAGACGCCCTTTCTTAATTTTCAGGCGCCTAGGCATTAATCGAGGCGGTGGCTAGCCGCCTAGCGCCTAGGCGGGGATTTTTAGAACAGTGATTGTGCTTAGCCTTGAACATTTGATATTTTGTAGTAATGTAATAATGTTTTTTTTCATTAGGCTCTTATTTTGGTCTATGTGACTAGAAAGACAAATATGCTTTTATGTTTTGAGGTAATATTTATGCGACAATGTGGTATGTAGATACTAATTTGGTATTATGTTTTTCATTTGATTATTTATTGATTTAATAAATATTTTCTTTAAGAGTAAAGGGTCGGGTCGCATTACCCATTTATTTTAACGATGTTACACAACACAACCGTTAAGCTATTAGATATGTCACGAAAATGACATGAACACAGAAAAAACGATGCGAATGCCACGTCTAGTATTTCTAATGAAAAAAAATTGGCTTAATTAATTAAAACTTGTGTAATATATGAATTTTCCTATGTTAATTAAAATCATGTGATGTTACACGCTAGCCTATATATGAATATCATGCTCACCTTATCATCAATTTAACCTTAGACTAAAAAGTAAAAATTTGAATGGTTATTTTTGTATCAATAAAAAAAATCTAAAAATATAAAAATGTGAACGTATGATTCTCCATAAAACTCGAAAATGATTGGATTGTCCCCCCCTTTGATAGCTAAATATGTTGTGGTTGTGGAACTCCAAGTTTATTTAGTACTGTTGCACTTTGGCATCTTATGTGGTGATATGTTTATTAATTGAACCTTGACTTACCAGGCCTTAGGGATTTGGAGTTTGATTTAGTTTTGCTCTCAAACTCGTGGTGTTCTTTCCTCTGTATATATAAGTGAGAATAATTCCTGTGGGATAAAACTGCCAAAATGTCTCAGGGGCATGAAAGTGAAGCTCCTGAAGATAAGGTGGTCGAAATCCTATCCAGGTTGCCGCCCAAGTCTCTGATGCGATTCAAATGCATACGCAAGTCTTGGTGCACCCTCATCAATAGTCCTCGTTTTGTGGTCAAACACCTCAACAATTCCGTGGACAACAAATTATCATGCTCCACGTGTATCCTTCTCCACCGTTCTCAGATGCCCATTTTCCCTTACGACAGTTGGAAACGAGAATTTTTCTGGTCCATGATTAATTTTTCCATTGATAGTGATGAGAGCAACCTTCATTATGATGTTGAGGACCTAACTAATGTACCGTTATTGCAATGGGAAGACCATCATGAAGTAGAGATTCACGGTTATTGCAATGGGATTGTCTGTGTAACAGTAGGGGAATATTTTTTTTTGTGCAATCCAGCAACGGGGGAATTCAGTCAACTTCCCAATTCACGCCTTCTTCTACCCCTTCCCAGGGGAAAAGGAAAATTTGGATTGGAAACGACCGTTAAAGGATTGGGATTTGGCTATGATTGTAAAGCTAAAGAATATAAGGTTGTGCGAATTATAGAAAATTATGATTGTGAGTATTCAGATGGTGAAGAAACATATATTGAACATACTGCTCTTCCTCACACGGCTGAGGTATACACAACTGCTAACTCTTGGAAAGAGATTAAGATAAATACATCAAGTAAAATATTATCATTTTATAGCTATCCCTATTCTTGTTCAGTGTACTTGAAAGGATTTTGTTATTGGTTGTCAAGCGATGACGAGGAATACATATGTTCATTTGATTTAGGTGATGAGATATTCGATAGGATAGAATTGCCTTCTAGGAGAGAATCTGGTTTTAAGCTTGATGGTATTTTTCTGTATAATGAATCCGTCACTTATTATTGCACTAGTTACGAAGAGCGTTCCAGATTATTTGAAATATGGGTAATGGATAACTATGACGGAGTTAAGAGTTCATGGACAAAACACTTAACAGCTGGACCCTTTAAAGACATTGAGTTTCCATTGACACTTTGGAAACATGACGAGCTTCTTATGATTGCCTCCGATGGAAGAGCCACCTCTTATAATTCTAGTACCGGAAATCTCAAGTATCTTCGTATTCCTATTATTATCTATAGGAATAGGGTTATAGATTACGCGAAAAGTATTGTTCCAGTTAAGTGAGTTGAGAGCAAAGTTCCATTTTCCCCTATTTAATTTGTATGCTTGATATACGGCTTGAGTTTGCATCTTCTAATTTTTCTTTGTGGCCTTTGAACTATGTCTGCTTATCATGGGCTGCCTTTCGTTTTTGGGCACTTTGTAATGTTATTAAGCGTATGACAACTATTTTTCAAAGTTAATTAATACTAAGAATTCCTTTATGTTTTCATTTTATTCTTCATAATTCTCTTCTTAAAAAGCTAGTAACTTTTAATCATTTAACATAATCAAATTGAACCTTCTAGCTAGACCTGCATTTGTGTCGTGTTTTTCATATTCGTATCGTGTTCGTGACTGTTGACCTTGAAATTACAAAGCCTATGTGGCGTGCAGGCCGAGTAACTAATAAGCTAACTACATCCTTCGGTTGAATGCGGGGTGTGCCAACTCGTCGGCCGAGCTCGGCCTAGGAGTAAAATTTGTTGATGTTGTGTTGAGTGCGCTGCTGACTTCTTGATCTTGCGATTGCGATTGAGGAAGGAAAAAATCTCGGCCTTTTGGTTCTCGAGCCTAAAGACAAGGCTGCTAGTTCTGCGAAGTTCACGAATCGTTGGCGTCGGATTCGGTCACGGCGATTATATTCGTTAGAGCATAAGCACGTCAAATCGACACCAGACTATATGGACACAAGTATTCAAAGGTAATGTGTGTCTTGATGGTAAATGTGGTTCGACCCTCAGAATGCCGAACTCTGAAACTTACTTGGGAGTATCCAATCATAAAACCACTCGGCGTTTAATGCGCCGAATGTCGTAACTCGTAACACCTTACTTCGCCGAAAAGGCTAATAAGATGACCTCTGCCAATAAGGATTAGGAAACCCTTTTCGACCGAGATTTGGATAGGTAACTAGTCGGCCTCGACGCAGTGCTGTTTATCCAAACTGAAGGTGCTCCTCGGTCGGCTGATTCTATGGCAACAATGCTGTTTATCCAAACTGAAGGTGTTCGCCGGTTGCCTTCACAGTGCTGTTTATCTAAACTGAAGGTGTATTGGCAGAAAAAGAAAATAAAAAAAATCTCAAGAGGTTTGAGAGGTTTTGTGCAAGGCAATTGTGTGTTGAATTGGATGTCTTTGAATTGCACCCTCCTTTCTCTATTTATAGCAGCAAAACCTAATCCTAACCATACTTGAACTAGGACTCCTTACCCCAATCCATCTTATCTCGGCCAATCCCACTTCTATTAGGATTTTGAATTCAACCTCTTACTAGGCCACATTCACTTCCACTTTCTGGTATCCTTATCTGACCGAGAATCCTTACTGCATCAGGACTTAACCACTTCATTCATCTGCTTCGCAATAAGGCCCACCTACTTCCTATTCATCTGGAATATTCTTTTCCAAACAGGGCTTGGCCGACTTTTAGTTAGGCGGCCCATGAACATGCTGGTTTGTAGAAATCCTCGAACAGAGCTTCTGGGCCGAGAACAATTCGATACTCGGCCCAACCCAATAATTTTAGGTCCAAACAGTGACATACCAATATTTTAACTGATCGTGTGGTGTAATAGACATTAAAATGAACAGGTAGTATAACTCGACCCAAACTCAACTCGTTAATATTAATGGGTAATATGACCCAACCCATTACTCATTAAGAAAATATTTTAAATCAATAAATAATTAAATGAAAAACGTAGTTGTATGGAAGAAAAAATGATAAATTATATTTTACTACCTCAACTTTGTGTCGCATAACAATCTCATATCTTATCATTTAAATATTGCAATATCATACATCAACTTAAGAATTCATTGCAATGTAATACATCCGTTAACTTTTTTTGTTAATTTTTTGTTAAATGCTGACGTGACAGACGCGAGCCCCACATTTTGCTAATATGGATATCATGTTTGAGCCACTTGGAAAAGAAAGTAATAAAAATGGATATTATTTAAAAATGTTTGAAATTAATAAAAATATTGTAAAATGATAATTAAAAAAATAAAAAAATAATAAAAAAAAGGTCGAAGAGGATGGGACTAAACGACATAGTTTGGCCCAAGGTTTTGTCTTTTTCCTTCTTCTTCCTCCTTCAGCGTAGCTGTTGCCTTGCCCAGTCGCCACTTCTTCTCAAGCAAGTTTCAGGTTCTTTGGGTGGGCAAACTGGGTTCTATTTAAGGGGTTTTCCGGTTTCTGGACGGCATCGGTCCCATTCTTCTTGTGGTTGAGTTGCTGCCCATTTGGTGAAAACAACGTCGTCATGGACCGCAATATCCCGTTTTCGCGTTATCAACCGATGCACAGTATCCCAATCTTGAACCACTTCATTCTTCCAATGATTTCATCGTCGCCCATCTGCTGTGCTGAACCGTGATCTTTAATCCACTCAATTCCATTGTCGACGCCGATGGCAACTACCTGATAAGCTTGGTCCTGAGTTCTACGGTTCGATCCACCATGAACGGCAGCCAAACAACGTGAACTATAGGTGGGTCCTTATCTTCTTTGTCTTGAACTTGTTTCTCCAGATTTGTAGCATGTTCCTAACCTCTTTTGACTTCAAATTCGTCCATCCACCTTGCTCCATATGCAAGCTATCCATTCTAAGCCCAAAACTGCTCTAAATAGCTCAAAATTGCACTTTCTTGCCAACTTTGTCATTTAAACCTACAAACACACGAAAATAACTTAAATCATTATAATAAATAGAAACTAACTTACTAAGTGCAAAGAAACAAGCTAACAAAGTCGCATAAATATGTTCCATCAGTAGAGGAAGGAAAATGGACAAGAGATGCTGAGCTTATAAAATTAAAGGTATTTATTGATGTCTCTTTAACCCATTTGGTCATTTTTTGAGTTATGTACTGATGCGAAAATTAACTTAACACACAAATTAACCCTCTTTTGACAATTGTAGCATATAAATAAGTAGGGATCGTTCTTACACTAGGGATTAGGAAAGATTGCTAAACACTTTAAACTGACTCAAATAAATAAAACTAACATTCAAAACACTTAACACAACTTAAAAATACTCAAAACAAGTTCACAAGACTCAAAATAAGCTAAAACACTCAAAACTGCCTAAAAACACAAACTGGGCAGTTTTGAGCCTAAACACAAACTTGGACAAAAATTGGTTCTAACTTGACTCAAAACTCTTAAAAACACAATCTAAAACATATTTGAACCAATTAGACACTCTAAGACAATTGGGGATTTGGTTTTGGACGAAAATCAAACAAACAAAACAATAATGTAAACTAGGCAGATTTGGACGAAATTGATGGAATTAGGTGGATGGTGAGATGGCTAGGAGGTTTTTCTCCACACATGGCATACTTGCATACAACACAATCTTCAGTTGCTTATTCAATGAATTATGAACCTCAACACCCCAAGTTAATTAGGTACGCTTAAATTAACTCTCAGATTTCCCTTAGGTCATTGAATTGAATGGAATTAGCGCATTGCAATCAAATTATTCCTTAAAAGTTTTCCATATGAAAGCGCATAATAGAAAGACAATCAAAGATCATTAGGTTCTATGGAGATCATAGGTGTTGGCGAGGCATTCGTAACTATGAAAGCGCATGATACTTATGCCAAGAATTTACTTAACATAATTGTGACCAACAATCTTAACTACTCATGAATATAAGCTCCCAACGATTAGGTGAAGTTTCCTTATACCCTAGCATCATATTTATGCATGCAAATTAAGTGTTCACTCTCAATTCATATACATAAACAAGTTTTAATTAAAACAGATAAGTAAATTGAATTCATCATTCATGAAATCACAACTGAAAGTAATCAAATCATCATGCAAATATAACCACGGTTTAGAGGGATGGAGGATGGCTGATTATGGTGGTAGGTAGACCTGGCAAACGGGTCGTGTCTGTCGTGTTCGTGTCGTTTTCGTGTAACACCTGTTATCTTAACGGGTCGTGTCGTGTCACACCCGTTATCTTAACGGGTCCTTAACAGGTCGTGTCACTTTACCCAACGGGTAAAGTGACCCGACCCGTTATGACCCGTTAAGAAAAAAATATATTTTTTTAAAATTTGCACATACCACACATTGCGACATAAATATTACTTGAAAACATTAAAACATTTCTCGTTCAAGTACTATATCTACACTCGAAAATGAAAGCCTAATAAAAATAATAATACATACACTACTAATCTATTACAAATATTAAATGTGCAAGGATAAAGAGTTTTTGTTTTTAAGATTGACTAACACTTAGAGTTTATTTATACTTTTATTAAGTATAACATAAGATTTTGTGGTATCCACTTGTGTAAATATTTTAAATTGAAGATCGAATTCATTCATTGTATTCATATAGGGTCAAGGAGTGTAGTTATAAAAAATCATCAAAATCGGAGTTAAAATAACCGTTAAATCGTGATTTTTCGTTTATAACCGTTGAAAAGCTTTGTCCCGTTACTTGATCTCTGAATGTTTTTTTTTGTGATTTTTTGCTGATGTGATCTCCAAGCATATATAAACAATTTTGACGGTTTGGATCGTTGAAATTAGTTTTGGAGAATTCGTAAAACGATAGATTGACTAACGCTTAGAGTTTATTTATACTTTTATTAAGTATAACATAAGATTTTGTGGTATCCACTTGTGTAAATATTTTAAATTGAAGATCGAATTCATTCATTGTATTCATATAGGGTCAAGGAGTGTAGTTATAAAAAATCATCAAAATCGGAGTTAAAATAACCGTTAAATCGTGATTTTTCGTTTATAACCGTTGAAAAGCTTTGTCCCGTTACTTGATCTCTGAATGTTTTTTTTTTGTGATTTTTTGCTGATGTGATCTCCAAGCATATACAAACAATTTTGATGGTTTGGATCGTTGAAATTAGTTTTGGAGAATTCGTAAAACGATAGATTGACTAACACTTAGAGTTTATTTGTACTTTTATTAAGTATAACATAAGATTTTGTGGTATCCACTTGTGTAAATATTTTAAATTGAAGATCGAATTCATTCATTGTATTCATATAGGGTCAAGGAGTGTAGTTATAAAAAATCATCAAAATCGGAGTTAAAATAACCGTTAAATCGTGATTTTTCGTTTATAACCGTTGAAAAGCTTTGTCCCGTTACTTGATCTCTGAATGTTTTTTTTTTGTGATTTTTTGCTGATGTGATCTCCAAGCATATACAAACAATTTTGACGGTTTGGATCGTTGAAATTAGTTTTGGAGAATTCGTAAAACGATAGATTGACTAACGCTTAGAGTTTATTTATACTTTTATTAAGTATAACATAAGATTTTGTGGTATCCACTTGTGTAAATATTTTAAATTGAAGATCGAATTCATTCATTGTATTCATATAGGGTCAAGGAGTGTAGTTATAAAAAATCATCAAAATCGGAGTTAAAATAACCGTTAAATCGTGATTTTTCGTTTATAACCGTTGAAAAGCTTTGTCCCGTTACTTGATCTCTGAATGTTTTTTTTTTGTGATTTTTTGCTGATGTGATCTCCAAGCATATACAAATAATTTTGACGGTTTGGATCGTTGAAATTAGTTTTGGAGAATTCGTAAAACGATAGATTGACTAACACTTAGAGTTTATTTATACTTTTATTAAGTATAACATAAGATTTTGTGGTATCCACTTGTGTAAATATTTTAAATTGAATATCGAATTCATTCATTGTATTCATATAGGGTCAAGGAGTGTAGTTATAAAAAATCATCAAAATCGGAGTTAAAATAACCGTTAAATCGTGATTTTTCGTTTATAACCGTTGAAAAGTTTTGTCCCGTTACTTGATCTCTGAATGTTTTTTTTTTGTGATTTTTTGCTGATGTGATCTCCAAGCATATACAAACAATTTTGACGGTTTGGATCGTTGAAATTAGTTTTGGAGAATTCGTAAAACGATAGATTGACTAACACTTAGAGTTTATTTATACTTTTATTAAGTATAACATAAGATTTTGTGGTATCCACTTGTGTAAATATTTTAAATTGAAGATCCAATTCATTCATTGTATTCATATAGGTTCAAGGAGTGTAGTTATAAAAAATCATCAAAATCGGAGTTAAAATAACCGTTAAATCGTGATTTTTCGTTTATAACCGTTGAAAAGCTTTGTCCCGTTACTTGATCTCTGAATGTTTTTTTTTTTGTGATTTTTTGCTGATGTGATCTCCAAGCATATAAAAACAATTTTGACGGTTTGGATCGTTGAAATTAGTTTTGGAGAATTCGTAAAACGATAGATTGACTAACGCTTAGAGTTTATTTATACTTTTATTAAGTATAACATAAGATTTTGTGGTATCCACTTGTGTAAATATTTTAAATTGAAGATCGAATTCATTCATTGTATTCATATAGGGTCAAGGAGTGTAGTTATAAAAAATCATCAAAATCGGAGTTAAAATAACCGTTAAATCGTGATTTTTCGTTTATAACCGTTGAAAAGTTTTGTCCCGTTACTTGATCTCTGAATGTTTTTTTTTTTTGTGATTTTTTGCTGATGTGATCTCCAAGCATATACAAACAATTTTGACGGTTTGGATCGTTGAAATTAGTTTTGGAGAATTCGTAAAACGATAGATTGACTAACACTTAGAGTTTATTTATACTTTTATTAAGTATAACATAAGATTTTGTGGTATCCACTTGTGTAAATATTTTAAATTGAAGATCGAATTCATTCATTGTATTCATATAGGGTCAAGGAGTGTAGTTATAAAAAAGCATCAAAATCGGAGTTAAAATAACCGTTAAATCGTGATTTTTCGTTTATAACCGTTGAAAAGCTTTGTCCCGTTACTTGATCTCTGAATGTTTTTTTTTTGTGATTTTTTGCTAATGTGATCTCCAAGCATATATAAACAATTTTGACGGTTTGGATCGTTGAAATTAGTTTTGGAGAATTCGTAAAACGATAGATTGACTAACACTTAGAGTTTATTTATACTTTTATTAAGTATAACATAAGATTTTGTGGTATCCACTTGTGTAAATATTTTAAATTGAATATCGAATTCATTCATTGTATTCATATAGGGTCAAGGAGTGTAGTTATAAAAAATCATCAAAATCGGAGTTAAAATAACCGTTAAATCGTGATTTTTCATTTATAACCGTTGAAAAGCTTTGTCCCGTTTACTTGATCTCTGAATGTTTTTTTTTTTGTGATTTTTTGCTGATGTGATCTCCAAGCATATACAAACAATTTTGACGGTTTGGATCGTTGAAATTAGTTTTGGAGAATTCGTAAAACGATAGATTGACTAACACTTAGAGTTTATTTATACTTAGATTCACCACTTCTATTAATTTTCATTTTTCCCTCTCTTTTTTGTTTCCTTTTCAACTTTTTCTTATCATTTTCACTTTTCCCTCCAACATCTTTCCCTAATTGAATTCCCTCACTTTTTTGTTTTATTTTCAACTTTTCTTAACATTTTCATTTTCCCTCCATTTTTTTTTCAAAAAGGGCGGCAAGTTGGCAAATGGCAATGGCAAGAAATTGATTATTAAAATTTGAGAATGGAAACAAATCACATTTGAGTCCTGACGCATCAAATTTCAATGGATGCAAAACCATGCAAATATGCAATGCATGATCATGCATATTAAATTATTAATTAATAATTATTATAGTTTTTATAAAATTTAATATATATATATATAATTAGTATAGATAGACTTAATATTTTGGGGGTATAATTATTATAGTATATATAATTATTATAATTATTATAAATTTTATAGTTAATTTAATATATATATATTTATTATAATTTTTAGGGGTATAAAATTGTAAAATTAATGTATATAATTATTACAGTATTTTTTGAGGGTTATAAAATTATAAAAATAATATTCTGCTTATCGTGTATCGTGTTTACCCACGTGTATACCCGACCCAACCCGTTATCTTAACAGGTGCTTATCGGGTTACCCGATAAGACCCGATTCGTTATCGTGTCGACCCAAACACCTGTTAATTTCGTGTCGTGTCGTGTCGGGTTATCGGGTCGTGTCAGAAATTGCCAGGTCTAGTGGTAGGGGTGCGGCAGATGTGTATGGAGATGTATGGAGGTGTATGGAGGTTGAAGAATGGAGAATGGAGGTTGCGGCACAAGGGTTCTGAATAGCATAAAGGGGTCTACGAATTTTTGGCTAAATTTATGTTTATATAGTCCTAGGGTTAAGTAGATTAGGGTTAGACTTAACAGATTTTATGGATTAGGGCCTTAGGGTTCGGCACAAGCAAGTTAAATCCACTTAGGAGAGGATTTGGCCCAATTAGTTTCATAAAAGGATTTGTATACCCAAATCCACAAGGATTAAAGCCTAACAAATCAGAATCCAAAAGGAAAAAGGTTTAGGAAATTCGTCCAAAATTGGGCCTTCTAGAAACTAGGTGTTTTGTGGCTGATTTTGGGTTTTCTAGAAAAGATAAAAGGGGGAAGGGTGTGGCACCCTTTTAGGGTCAGATAAGGCTTCTAGAAATTAGGTTTTTAGGTCCACTTGTAGCTAGGATTAAGGTGGAACAAGATTAGGTTAGGATAAGATAGGATAAGGTTGGATAAGGTTAGATAAGATTTTGGATAATGTTGGATAAGGTTTTGGATAATGTTTCCTCTTTTGAGCTAATTCCTTATCCACTTTGTCTTGAGCTTAGTTCCTTCCTCTTCTCATCATATTTCTAGCCTCTTGAACTCCAAATTCGTCCATCCATGTTAGCCCATATACAAGCTATCCACATAGTGCCCAAAACTGCTCCAAAATGCACCAAAATGCACTTTCTTGGTACTTTAACCCTTTGGACCTACAAACACACGAAAATGAGTTGAAATACGACATTAACTAAGAAATAATAGCACAAATGCACAACAATAAGCTAGCTAAGTCGCCTAAATATGCTCCTGTCATGTACCTGTCTTTTTGTAAAAAAAATTCCCACCTCTGTACAGAGTAAATTTGGAGAACCACAAGCCAAAGAGCAAAGAGCAAAGTAGCACCAGTTTGCAAAGGCAAAGGCAGTGCCAGATATTAATCCAAATTTGATAGAAGTAGGAGAGAGAGTTATCACCAAAGAAAAACCAAAGGATCCAATTCCAGAAATCGAGTGGTGGTAAGTAGATTGCCTTTTCATTTGCTGTGGTTTGCTGAATGATTCTTTTTCTTGTTTTCTCATTGTTCCGATATTTATGTAATTTTACTTTACCGCCCCTTTTTTTTCTCTTAATGTTTTGCATCCGTTGAATAGGTAAAATTGACCAAGAAGGTCACTAAACGAGTAAGATTGCTACCAAAGAATGAAAATGAGGAACTTACAAAGACAAGCCCAGATGAATAGAAGTGCACCATGTGTTACCCCTACAGGCTAGGTTGAACGAGATTATTACTTTTGGTTTAAAGACGGGTAATAACTGTGTAATGCTAAAGAACACAATTCCTATCTTTCGAGCAAATAAAATAGCAATGCACCATGTGTTATCAAAAGATATAGTAACTCTTAAGTTGTTGAGCTGTTAACATGATTGGATTTTGTGGTATCCACTTGTGTAAATATTTTAAATTGACAATCGAATCAGTTTGTTGTATTCATATAGGGTCAAGGAGTGTAGTTGTAAAAAATCATTAACATCGGAGTTAAAATAACCGTTAAATAGTGATTTTTTGTTTATAACCGTCGAAATTTTTTGTCCCATTACTTGATCTTTGAATATTTGTTTTTTGCGATTTTTGGTGTATGTGATCTCGAAGTATATACAAAAAAGTTTGACAGTTTGATCGTTGAAAGTAATTTCGTACAATGCGTTTCCCATCAAGTTCAATGGTATATATATTTAGTAAGTAGATTTTAATTATTTTTTTTTGTACTCATAAGCAAAAGGGCAAAAGGAAACCCAAAAAACAAAAAAAAAAAAAAAAAAAACTTTGCACGACGTAGGTACACATGCGTCGCGCAAAGGTTTTTTTTTTTTTTTTTTTTTCCTTTTGCTTTTCTTTTGGGGTTCTTGCATTACCTTTTTCTTTTGTGGTATTCACTTGTGTAAATATTTTAAATTGACGATTGATTAGTTCATTATATTCATATAAGGTTAAAGAGTGTAGTTCTAAAAAATCATCAAAATTGGAGTTAAAATAACCGTTAAATTGTGATTTTTTGTTTATAGCCGTCAAAAAGGTTTGTCCCGTTACTTAATATCTGAATGTTTATTTTCTGTGATTTTTGGCGTACGCAATCTCGAAGCATATACAAACAAGTTTGATGGTTGGAACGTTGAAACTAGTTTCGTACAATGCATTTCCCATCAAAACGATACATTCACTAACATTTCGAATTTATTTATACATTCATCAAGACATAAGATTTTGTGGTATCCACTAGTGTAAATATTTTAAATTAAAGATTGAATTAGTTCATTGTATTCATATAGGGTCAAGGAGTGTAGCTCTAAAAAATCATCAAAATCGGAGTTAAAACTACTGTTAAATCGCGCTTTTTCTTTTATAACCATCGAAAGGTTTTGTCTCGTTACTTGATCTCTGAATGTTTATTTTTTGCAATTTTTGGTGTACACGATCTCGAAGCATATACAAACAAGTTTGACGGTTGGATCGTTGAAACTAGTTTCGTACAATGTGTTTCCCATCAAAACGATACATTCACTAACACTTAGAGTTTATTTATACTTTCATCAGGTATAACATAAGATTTTGTGGTATCCACTAGTGTAAATATTTTAAATTGAAGATCGAATTAGTTCATTGTATTCAAATAGGGTCAAGGAGTGTAGCTCTAAAAAATCATCAAAATCAGAGTTAAAACTACCGTTAAATCGTGCTTTTTCGTTTATAATCATCGAAAAATTTTGTCTTGTTACTTGATCTTTGAACGTTTGTTTTTTTTGCGATTTTTGGCGTATGCGATCTTGAAGCATATACAAACAAGTTTGACGGTTGGATTGTTGAAACTAGTTTCGTACAATGCGTTTCCCATCAAGTTCAATGGTATATCTCGTTTTGATATAGACGCCTCGTTTTTAAATGTCATAGACTAAACATCTATTCATTTTGCAAATTTGATTAAACATTGTCCTACAGTTTTGGTACTTTAATTTTATTTTATTAGAAGTCTATTCACATTAGCATTCCCCTTTTTCCTCCTATTTTTATGCACCTCTTATTATGATGATTTAAGTTTATTTTTATTAAAATATTTATTTTAGTAAATTAAATAGAATGTAACAAACCTCGCTGTTAGGTACGTTTGGTTATATCGGTACGTTTGATTATAATGGTACATTTAGTTACTTGGTACATTTGAATTTTTGGTCCTTTTGGCTTCTTGGTACATTTAGTTTTTGGTACGTTTGTTTTCAAAACATAAGTTTTATTACTTTTTATCATAATAATGAGGAATTGCTTTAATTAATTATTTTTTTTTTATAGAAAGAGTCGTTAACAATGTAAAAGTTTAAATTAATTTAATTAATTATTTTTTTATAGAAAGAGTCATTAACCAACGGACAATAGCCTTTTTGTTAATTCAAAATTATATGATTTATCGTTATTATTTCGCATTATCTACAATAATAAGGATTTGTCTCCGATCAACTAAAAGTTGTTCTAGAGACTTATCTACCAAAAAACAAGGCTATCTAGAGCATTGTGTATGAATCAAACATATTTTTAAACATTCCAAAAAGATGAATATTCATTTCAATATAGTTTATAGTTGGGTGCATTTTAATTCGGGGTTGGTATGTTTTCATTTTACGTTGGTACGTTTTCATTTAATGTTGGTACATGTCCATTTGGCATGAGTTTTTGTTATTTAGGGTTTAGGCTCAAATTGCATGTTATTTAGGGTTTCTGATAAAATTGGATGTTGGTTCTGGTTTAGGGTCAAATTGCTTTTTTCATGATGTGATTCGAGTTGATTGTCTGAAGTTTTTGCAATTTTGTTGATCTGTATGTGTGTTTTGTGTATGAACATGGAGGTGTTCTGGTTGAAGTTTTTGCAATTTTGTCGATGACTTATCAATCTTGGCAGTCTTTTTAACTTTGCTTTTGGATTTACAGGTAATTACTTCCACAATTAAGCAAGCTAGCAGTCTTTCACCTTCATAACCATCCTCTAAGGCTTCTAATTAGGTAATTTTGGTTTTTATTTTTTAGATTATTTGTATTTGTCCCTGCCTTTTTTATTTGCACATATGGAGGCTTTAATAAGTTGTTTTATTTGGTCTTTCTATTTGAGTTTTTTGTTTGTTATGAACATGCAGGTTGTTATTTTTTTTTTCTGGGCTTATTGGTTTTCTTGGTGATTGAATGTAAACAATTTGGAGTTGTTGATACCATTTATTGAAAAGGAAAGTTGTTTGATTTGGCTTTGAATTGCTCTGCATTTGAAAAAGATTGAATATGGTCTTTACGGGCAAGCAGAATGATTTCCCCCATCATAGAGATTTTTTTTTCCTTCTAATTAGTGTTAAGCGATGTCTTTGCTGTTCATTGGTCTTATTATTTGGAGTCCTAGAAAACCATGAAAAACTATATAAAGAAGGATTTAAGAAACACATATATCTTTCTCCTATATATATTTTCAGCTGCTCAATTCTGGTTAAGCATTGGCTTTTACTTCCATTTAAGTTGGATACCTGTTGCTTTTTCAAAGGTTGAGTTGTATATTCATTGTAAGTATTACAAGAGAGTGAGAACACTCTTATAAAGAATCACAAAGAGAAGCTACAAGGGAGAATCAAACACAATCCTTAAGAACCTGCCCTAGACCCGTGAGAAGCAAAAAGAATAAAATAAGGAAAGAAGCTCCTACAAGTAAGTAGGAAGGACTAAGAGGTAAGGGACAAGACAAGGTATGGGAAGACAAGAGAGTAGGGTTAAGACCATCACTTTAGCCCATAACTTAGCTAAAGTGAGGATGACAACCCATCCTTGAGATCCTTACAAAATACTTTGGGAAGTTAAATACCAACTCCATGAATTAAGGAGTTGACAACATGTCACTAAGAAATCAAACTCAGCCATGCATGCAACCCGAAACCCTAAAGTACATTAGACAACTTCAACTTCCAATACTCCCCCTCAAGCTGGATCCAAGCTTGGACAGAAGTCGCTGAAACTGATGAGGAGGCAAGGGTTTGGTGAGAATGTCAGCCAATTGGTCGGAGCTTCTGGTATAGTGTGTCTGAATTACTTGTGATTGCACCTGCTCACGAATGTAATGACAGTCAATTTCAATGTGCTTTGTTCGTTCGTGAAACACGGGATTGGAAGCTATGTGCATGGCAGCTTGGTTGTCACAGAATAGAGACATAGGAAGAGTTGCAGAAAACCCTAAATCATTTAGAAGACCCTTTAGCCAGATTAATTCACATGCTGTTGAAGCCATTGCACGATACTCAGCTTCGGCACTGGATCTGGCTATGACAGTTTGCTTTTTACTCTTCCAGGTGACCAAGTTTCCACCAACAAAGGTGCAGTAACCACTAGTGGATTTGCGATCAATGGCATTGCCTGCCCAATCTGCATCACAGTACCCCATGATGTGAGTGTGATCATTCTTTGTCATGAGAATACCACGACCAACAGACCCTTTCAAGTAACGTAAGATCCTCTTTACAAGATTCAAATGATCGATGGAAGGAGTGTGCATGAATTGACTGACAATGCTCACTGCATATGAGATATCGGGTCTGGTGATAGTTAGGTAGATTAGCTTACCAACAAGCCTCTGGTATGAACTGATATTTGAGAGTGGAGTTCCGCCCACGTTAATTAGAGCTTGCTATCGAGAGGAGTAGTGGCAGGCTTGGACTCACTCATGTTAGCATCCTTGAGAAGATCCATGACATATTTTCGTTGATTAAGAAATAAACCCTTGTGAGAAGATGCCACTTCAATCCCAAGAAAATATTTTAACACCCCAAGATCTTTAATCGCAAACTTTTGTTGTAGTTACTTTTGAGTTTGAAGATCTCGGCAGCATTATCACCAGTGATTATTAAATCGTCCACATAAATCAGTACCACTAATTTGCCACCAGCTCCAGTACGAACAAATAATGATGGATCAGCACCACTTCTTTTGAAACCAGCACTATGTAAGACTGAACTTAGTTTAGCATACCAAGCCCGAGGCGATTGCTTTAGTCCATAAATGGACTTATGTAACTTACACACCAGATCGGGGACCTGACTTTGAGGATGTCCAGGGGGCAATTGCATGTAAACTTCTTCTTCGAGATCACCGTGAAGAAAGGCGTTCTTTATGTCCATTTGGTACATAGACCAACCTTTATTGACAGCAACAGACAATATCACCCTAACTGAGTTCATTTTTGCAACAGGCGCGAATGTTTCTTTATAGTCCACCTCAAATGTTTGAGTGAACCCCCGAGCCACTAGCCTGGCTTTATGCCTCTCGATTGAACTATCTGCATTAAACTTGATCTTATAGATCCATTTGCAACCCACTGCCCTTTTTCCTTTTGGAAGTTTGGTGATGCTCCAGGTGTTGTGCTGGTCTAGAGCTTTGAGTTCATCTCGCATTGCTTCTTGCCACACAGCCTGATTATTAGCCTCATGGAAACTTTGAGGCTCCCTGTAACTAGAAATGTTGTTAAGAAAGACAGCATGCGAAGGAGTCACCTTTTGATATGACACATAACTTGACATTGGATGCTTTGGTTTATATATATATCAAAATCTTGAAACCTGGTGGGAGGCTGCCTATCACGCCGGGGATTGCGTCGAGGTTCTGGGAGAGATGGCTCACTTTCGTGTAACCTTTCAGCAACATCTTGAGGGTTTTCTTGGTTATCGCTGCCTTCATCTTATATGAACCCATCAGGCTGAGAGTTTTGGAAACCAGTATCAGTGTTGTCATGACTGAGCTCTTGGTGGTGTAGATCCTCAGGTCCGATTCTTGGTAATGGGAACAGGTCCAGGATGCCATCCCCTTGGTCTATGATTTCACTTGTTTTATTAAAAAAAGAGTTAGTCTCATGGAATCTAACATCTTTGGACACAATCACTTTCCTTAGTTGGGGATTATAACACTTATATCCCTTTTGAGTGGATGAATAACCAAGAAAGATACATTTAGCAGCTCTGGGATCCAATTTATCTCGGTATTGAGATTGAACATGCACAAAACAGATGCAACCAAACACTTTAAGATGTGAGACATCAATTTTTCTTCCTTTCAGGACCTCTAGGGGAGACTTGAGTTCCAAGACTCGACTAGGTACCCTATTGATGATGTATGCAGCTGTCATAACACCCTGGGACCAAAAACTCTTTGGTACATGCATTTGCAACATCAGTGCTCTTGTTTTCTCAAGAAGATCTCGGTTTTTACGTTCGGCTACCCCATTTTGTTGAGGGGTTCCAACGCAACTCGTTTGATGCATGATGCCATGAGCACTCAAATAATGTTTCATGATATGGGACATGTATTCGATGCCATTGTCAGATCGTAAGGTTTGTATTTGAGATGAGAAATGGTTTTTTACAAGGTTATGGAAATCTTTAAATACTTCTACAACTTCACTCTTAGACTTTAGCAGATACAACCAAGTGACTCGAGAGAAGTCATCCACAAAAATCACAAAATACTTGTAACCATCAAAAGATTCACTAGTTGGTCCCCATACATCGGAATGAACTAGTTCAAAACACTTACTTGTTCTAGAAAGAGAAGATTTAAAGGATAATCTAGTGTCTTTAGACAAGTGACATGTTTCACAAACCATATCATTCTTTCCTAAGTTTGGGAATAAAGCTGACAAAATGGGAGAGGAAAGATGAGCTAAACGTTGATGTCACAACCAAGTATCACGAGTGGAGTCGAACTTGGCTTGAAAGCCTCTGGGATTGCTCTTTGACATGTAATAGAGACCATCTAAGTAAAACCCTTCACCAATCGTCCTTTTGGTGGCACAGTCCTGAAAAATCACATTGTGAGGAGAAAAAATGGCTAAACAATTCAAGGTATTTGTGATCCTTCCCACAGATAGAAGTTGGAATGGGAAGGAAGGAACATACAAAGCTACAGACTCGATTTCATCGGACATCAACTTGATATTTTCTCTCCCTAAAACCTTTACTTGATTTCCATCTGCTATTGAGACTTGAGAAGGTTTTGTCAATCTTTCAAACTTTTGAGAATTAGACACATGGTTGGTCATATGATCTGTGGCACCTGAATCTATAACCCAAAAATCATGCAACATATTTAATTTGAGTGCAGTTTTAAAGGCTTTCATAATACCTGGCATGTCTTCTTGGGGCACAGGATTTGTGTCTGTCAAGAATCCTGTAAACTTGCCAAGCATTGCTGTCGATGTTCCTTCTTCCATGCTATTAGTACTGTCTCCTTGAGCACCTCCTTTCTTGCCTTGAAGAAATGACATGAACTCATTCATGAGTTCTGTTGGATTTGCTGTGAAGTTCTTGAATGAATCTGACTTGTTGGAGATGGAGGTGGATGCATGATTTGCTCGATGTGGAGTACGATTCACCCTTTGTACACCCTTCATGAAGTCAGGCTTTAATTCTGGATGTAAAATCCAGCATGTGTCCCTAACATGACCTGTGTTATTGCAGTGTTGACACTTTAGGTGATGGTGCTTTCCTTTGTACCTTCTTTCGTTGGTTACATATGCCCTAGACTCCGGTACATTAGGCATTGTACTCATGTTCATGACTTTCCTCCTTACTTCCTCACGTTGAATCGTTGCACACACGCTTGGAAAGGAAGGTAGTTCTGTGTTCATGAGCATGTGACATCGCAGATCTTCATATGTTGAGTCAAGACTGGACAAGAGTTGGAATATCTTGTCTTCTTCTGCCCTCTTTCGTAGCAACGCTGCATCGGTCGTATGAGGACGATAGGTTTCCAACTCGCTCCACATGGTCTTCATGCTTCCCAGGAGTTGCACGAATGGTTTACCATCTTGTTGCAGATCGGAGATGTCCTTCTTTAATTGGAAGACCCGAGCAGCATTATTTTGGCTGCCATACATTTCCTTGACTGCTTCCCATAGTTGATAAGAGGATTCTGAGTAGCTTAAAATTTCAGCTAACTTTCGCTCCATGGAATTCAAGAGCTATGACATCACTAGCTGATCCTTGCTCAGCCAGGATTCATAGTTTGACGAGGAAGCATCAGGAACTTTGATGCTTCCATTTATGAACCCTAACTTGGACCTGCCACCCAACGCCAACGACACAGCTCTTGACCATGGCAAGTAATTGAACTCATTCAAAACGACTGAGCTTAACGTTTGATTTGGGTTGACATCCACTTCATGCACATTTACGGAGGAAATTTCTGGGGAGCTATCAGCCCTTGATGCTGCCGGATTTTCTTGAGACATTTTTGTGATTGAAAACTTTTGGAAAGCAGTATAGCAGGAGCAGGTTAAAGTTCCTGCTCTGATACCATGTTGCTTTTTCAAAGATTGAGTTGTATATTCATTGTAAGTATTACAAGAGAGTGAGAACACTCTTATAAAGAATCACAAAGAGAAGCTACAAGGGAGAAGCAAACACAATCCCTAAGAACCTGCCCTAGACCCGTGAGAAGCAAAAAGAATAAAATAAGGAAAGAAGCTCCTACAAGTAAGTAGGAAGGACTAAGAGGTAAGGGACAAGACAAGGTATGGGAAGACAAGAGAGTAGGGTTAAGACCATCACTTTAGCCCATAACTTAGCTAAAGTGAGGATGACAACCCATCCTTGAGATCCTTACAAAATACTTTGGGAAGTTAAATACCAACTCCATGAATTAAGGAGTTGTCAACATGTCACTAAGAAATCAAACTCAGCCATGCATGCAACCCGAAACCCTAAAGTACATTAGACAACTTCAACTTCCAATAATACCAAATAGTTGAAAGCTTATATCATAGTTTGATTACTATGACTGTGCACTGATCTTTAAGTAATTCTTCCAACTAGTGACCATATGACTTGCTCAAAATTCATCCAATGTGTTTTTTCTTACCTTCTATTGGCTGAAGGCCATTACCTCAGGTGAATATATCAATTGGGTTGTTTAGTAAGAGCACAACCACCTTTGTAATACCAAAGTTGGTTTCGTTTTGGTTGTATAACAGCATATTCGGAAACATCACAACACTCTGTTTATCTATTTCCGAAGATAGAAGCCCTCTTACACCCTTATCTTAAACTGTGTACGACATCATATAAAGCAAAGGCTTGGAAAAGCTAAATTCAGGTGTTCTTTCATAGCTAAATTCAGGGATAAAGCAAAGGCTTCCAACATTTCTGATAATTTAGGTGTTCTTTCAATGTAAGGTTTGGTTTATACTTTTGTAAATTTGGCAAACCAATCCTTCAACGTATAACGAAACAGATTGAGTTATGAAAATCGCAACTAGGTTTTGGAATTTGATAATTTAGGTGTTCTTTTTCTTTTTATTTGAATGAAAATCCCTTTATTGTTTCCACGGAAATATGAGCTAAGAATGTCACAAGAAGGTAGTGGAATTTGAAGAATTAGGTGTTCTTGATAGATTTTTATTTTTATTTTTTATTTTTTAGTTTAGGAAACTACCATCCTTTAAGCTTGTAGAACTAAAAGAAAAGGGATAGGAGTAGTCATATCTACGTAAAGTTTCACTCTTGGTTAAGATTATGCTATAAGGATATCGTATTTTGTTCTTATGTTCCGTAAACACTGTAAATGCAATAAAGGACTTGGGTAGAGAAGGTCTGGCTTATGTTAACAAGGCGGTGAACGAACTTGCGTATGATATTTTGGGTGTTCTTTTGATTTCTGAGTTTAATTAATTGGTGCATTTTTCTGATTTTAATATCATCAATATAGCGCTTCTTAATATATATCGTCAAATATGTAATATTGAAATATGATGCTATGAAATGCTTAAGATATTGACAGTATAATACATTAATGTGATCTCTTTATCACACCCTGCAATTCATGAAGTGTAAGCTTGAGATATGTATCCTTACAGTTTTTACAAGAAAGTTAACTTTATCCTTTCTAGGAACATTCCTACCCTGGTGACATTTTCGCTGTATTTCTGATGGATTCCAGATTTAGCTTATGGTTTTTGTTGGATTTCCCTGTTTAATATCTCATGCTGCGTCAATTTCAGTATGAATAGGTGGTCTTAGTGTGGTGAAGAAAAATCATAGGACAGGGAGGGGAAACTTATTCGTCAAGACGAAACTAAAGTTTTAACCTATTCCAGCTTCATTTTGATCTAGGTAGGAGATATAGGAATAGATTAGTAATCTCGATGCTTTTATATTTAGTAAAGAACTGTTTGTTAATAAATTATCTTGAATCAATTATTTTTGAAACATTTTTCATTCTGGTTATTACGTACATCTTCAAATTCCAGTTCAAGATACTTTAGGGTTAAAGATAGACTCATTTGAAGACTCAAATTTCTAGTTGAGTTGTTACCGGAGGACATATTCAAAGGTCCAAATGGTGCAACTCAATGTATCAAACATAGTAGAGATGCTCGTCCAGGCCAGTGTTTGCCTTGATATTTAACATTTGGAAAAAATCATATGGTCAGAGTGTCACATCCCGGCCCGGGAAGTGGTCCCCCCGAACGCCTTGTAGCTCAAGTTGTATTCCTCGTTCCGCTTCGCCATATATTGTAATAGCACTTCTTTATCTTAGTTCTGCTTGTACTCTGTATTAGACTTATGCTCTGGACGTGCTGTGTGGTTACCTAATTTCAATATTTAGAAGTTGAACTTTTATTCGTGTTTTTAGCCTTTATTGCGTACTTTAGTTTATTTCTCAGTTTTTGTTTAAATTAAATGACTTTCGTCATCCTTCGGGTGTCGGCCAGCACGTGACCATCTCGATGTCCCTAGGACCTCGGGGTCGGGGCGTGTCACAGAGGAGTTGCTAACAGAAGATTCTATGCATGTGCATATTTAGTGCAACCATACTATAGAAGATTCACCGAATCAATTGATTACTTAGATGTTTTCTCTTCAATTAACTGCTACCTACCACATATTGTTTTCATCAGGTAACAACATTTCGAGTTGCTTCTCTTACCTTCCTACCCGTTTACTAGTTAGTCTCTATGGTCATGTGTCTGGTTGAATGGCTTGTACAAAGTAAACTGTTTTTGTACGGTACTTTGATCATATGAATTAGTCTAATGAAGTTTTGGTACCCTTGATTGATTACAATGTTTGGTAATCCCAGTGTCGGATTACCCATTCTTTTTTGTTTCACTTGATGCACTTTTTTTTTTTTTTAATTGGCTATGAAAATGGATAGGTAGTTCCTCTTGTTTTGAAATTAAGAATGTTGGTAACCTACTTACTTATTACTTTGGCTTCTAATTGATTAGTTTCAAATGCAAGAAAGGATTAGTTTCTAATGTTATAATTTTATGGTTCAAAAAGTGTATAGATGTTACGGTTGATCACTCGTCGTCGAAGTGTGACCAATGAGCCTCCTGCATTATCAGCATCTACTGCTCCAGGCATGAGTGCTCCATTGACTGGGGAGCCTACACCCCTTACTGAGGCTACTCCTATGGCGTCCCAGGTGCCCATCTCATCGACGTCATCAGTGTCGGTTCAACCGCTTAGTGCACGACAACCTCACCGGCGCCGCTGCGAGCCAGAGCCTTCTAATCACACTTCCTTGGCATCCAGAGTCGAGGGTGAGGCTTCCTAGCCAGGTAGTTTTTTTCTAATTCTCGATCACTACGTTGCATTTTTTTTTTTCATTTTAAAATTATTATTTTTACGATGGTGAAAATTTGTTGGATTGTAAAAATGTGATGGGGTTGGGAATTACTGTTATTGAATTACTATTATTTTACTGTTTTAAGGTTTTGGGAAATGCTATACTATTAAGGGAGGTTGTGTTGAATTTTCTATACAAATTTAAGCTTATGGTTTTCACCATTTAAGTATTTTTGGCTAGCTTAAAAAAACACCATGGGGCCTAGTCAAATGTTGAAGCAGGCACAGAGCATACGTCTAATCACCTCCAAGATCAAGATTGAGTATGACCTGCGACATCATGGAGCGGCTACCTCACAGTAGCATAATAGCGTTGTTAGCACCTGTGGTGTCGTTATTAAACAAAATTATCCTATGCAATGGGAGTCTTGGGCAGAAATTCCTGAAGGGACGAAGAAACTGATGCGAGACAAGGTGTCGATTAGTATATTAATTTTTAGCCTTTATCATTTTTTTTAATTTTGTTTACAAATATTAAAAACCAAAATATATTATCTTAATATTATTAAATTTCTTACTATTATTTTATTATTTTTCATATTCGTAGATCATTTTTGATCTTGAGGAGGCCATGGCCTACTTAGAGGAGACCTTAGCAACTCGGTACAAACATTGGAAGAACAATCTTCACACGCATTTTAAGCTATGGGATGATCCGGAGTTTGCTCGCCTACATGGTTGCCCAACCGAGTTGCGAGACCAGCCGGAGGATTGCGAGTGGCTCTACAAACATTTTACTAGACCTGCCATTCGTGTCCTGTTTCCTGTGTTCGTGTTGTTTTTGTGTCATACCCGATATCTTAACGGGTCATGTCGTGTAATGTTAAAATAAACGGGTAAAATGACCCGACCCAAAATCGACCCGATAATATTAACAGGTAAAATGACCCAACCCGTTACCCGTTAAAGAAAATATATTTTAAACCAATAAATAATCAAATGAAAAACATAATACTAAATAAGTATATACATACCATATTATCACATTCAAAACATAAAAACACATTTGTCTTTCAAGTATTACATATTTACATACCCAAAATAAGAACATTACAAAATATCAAATGTTCAAGAGATTTGCAAAATTGAGGGAGTTATGTTTCAAGGTTTGGAACTGGAACAAAACCGTGAGGGCGTGGTCGGGGCCCAAAGTGGACAATATCGTGCTACGGTGGAGTTGAGCCCGGGATGTGGTAGGGGCCCAGGCCAGGATGTGACACCCCGACCAAAATCAAGGCGTGTTGGCCATCACGTCTTGATTTTGGTCAGGGTGTGTCAAAAGGGAGCTTGTGTTCTCATCTTTTCTCCAAAAGAAACCTTAAGGATGAAATGGCTATAAAGTTGCCTTTATACCACCTCACAATGTAGTGGCAAACTTGCAATTAAAGCAAGTTCACTACCCTTTCTCTATATGGCCAACCTTAAGGGTTTATAGGGCTTTCAAGCCCTTTGTGCTTTCAAGTTGTCATACAACTTGAGTTATTGGACTTGACATACAAGTCCAATTTGGCCTTGCAGCCCAAAACTAACCCGAGGTCTAAAACGAACTTATTCGTTTGATTAATCATCATATTAATTAATCCTTGCCATAAATAATTAAACCATTTAATTATCCTTCCTCATCTCCGTTATTTCTTCAATCTCTACCTTACACGGTGTACGATCCATTAGGTTCTTTTTAGCGAGGCAGTGGGCGATTATAACTCTTCACATTGATTGTGAATTGAAACTTACTTTCAATTCTCCTTTTAGTGATTATACACGTTTAGGGCTTCCACAAACCATGAGTGACACCTAATAGCATGTCATGGTTACTCAAGCTAATCAGTAGAGGTGGAGAACCTATTCAGTTTAGGATTACAATGCAATACGGTCTTTCTCTAATACAATACTCTTGACCACATTGTTTAGTTTGATAGTTTATTCATGTCTATTATCCAATGTGATTCATTTACTTATATGATTACCTTGAATGTGATTTGGAACAACTTCCTAAATCTCATTCATACTCTAGCCAGAGATTCTTAATCATATCATAGAGTATTCTCCCTCAAACAGTTTGAAGGTTAAAGATCCCTTGTTGCGCATTCACTTGCCTCCATGGCGAAATGGCTTAACCCCAACTATGTCGTGGACACGCTCTGATGGAGTGACTTTGACATAGTCAAAGATCAAGGACCTAACCACAAGACAACTATGATGCCTCAAGTCAAAGGACTACTTCGCATTATCCTAACCATGAGTTCTCATGTGGCATGAGTATGATAACTCCTCATTGATCGTGTTTAGTGGACTCATTCTCTATTGAGCACCTACATACTTATCTTGGTGTCAGTCACACCAATGACTCAAGACCAGTCACTCTTCCTAAGAGAAAACATAGCACGTACTGATCTTAAATGATTGTCAATGCCCAATTGGCAATCCTATGATCAGGAACGTTTAGGATATGTATACGAAAGAGAATGGTCTCATGTACTTAACTTCTTTAGATCACATTGTCCAAGTTGCATATTCCTTGGACTTATTGTTTAAGCATATAACATTTATATGAGACGGCTTAAAACAATAATCTTTACCCTTTATATTAAAGTAGATTACTTTAACATGTGAAATGTCCATAAAGTATCATCATATGATTGGTTTTAGGGTACATTTCCAACATAAATGTAGAACAAGATTGTGTTTAGTCGATTACTTGCGCCCCAAGTTACTCGGACTACTTGTTATAAAAGGATTATCGTGGATGGGTTAAGGCCACATTAAGTTCTTTTTCTTGCCTTGTGACCAAGGACTTTCAGTTCATAGTCTTGTATATTCGAATTAGGGGAGTCCAGATCCCTTAAGTCATTTGTTTGGTTCTTGATTGGTTTTAAACGAAAGCATATCCGTTAAATTGACCAGATCCGGATACAAATAAGACTTTTAAAGTAGGAAAACAGGCAGATATGACTTGAATACATATTGGAGAATGCATTGAGTAATAGATCTACAAATTCAGAAAGCAAACAAAGAGCTTTAAGCAAGATTTCACCTTGTTTGGCAAGGTTGAACCTCTTGCCATCACTTCTCGTTGAGTTTACAGAGGTTTCTATGCTAAAAAGTGATGGATGGTAAACCAGTTTACACAAGGGAATTGATACTACGCCACTATGAGTGATAGCAGAGCTTCTAAACAAGACAAAAGATAACTTTTGTGAGGGAAATATCCTGAAAATGACTGAGATCTGGGCTGATTACAGCTTTATGCAAATATAGCTTAAGAGCAAAGTTTGTATGTTTGTTTGTTTGTTTGATTGGTTAAGTGTCTTTATCTGTAGGGCCTCTTCCTCATTTTATAGGCAAATTAGCCCAACTGTAGTGACTTTGCTCTTGCCTGAAAGCCCTTGAAGGGTAGTGAGTTATCAACTTTTTACTTGTATTGCCACTGAAAAGTACTTTTTGGTTGATTGTGAGTTAGTCCCAATCACTAGACATTTAAATCATAGGCACATGGCCTATGTATTAATGGGAAGGCGCCAATTTGTCTCTGGGCTTGATGTTTGGGCTTCGGGCAAGTCTCCCTTTACTTGGTACCTTTGGGCTTCGAGACACTTGCAACCCAATGTTTAAATATTAACCCAAACAACTATAATATACCAAAATTTGGCAAAATATAATGTATCAAACACTGGTCCGTATCAATATTTTCGAAAATAATGTGTCAAAACATGTTGATTATATTAATAATATTAATATATGCAGTTGTTTAACAGAGAATGGGAAGTTGGGTTATTGACCCAACAATCATATCTCTTCAAATTGAAGCACTACAACTTTTCTATTTTGGCTAAAAGACATGATCCATGATCAACCAGTGCATACTTTACTAATAGATATAACCTTTGGTGCTTTGCATCATATATATTTATTGGACATACTGCTGCAATGAGTTTTATCTCATGGTGAAAAGGCATGCTCAAATCAAATGATGTGTCTAACAGGTGAATACTCTCTATATATTGGTAACATTGGTAGAGAGAAATTCATTTAGAAATTTGTTGTTAATACAATTTCTTTGCTCTCTTTTCTCTCTTCATCATATTCATCCAATTTCTTTCTAGTTATTTCTAAAGGAATACAATTCGGTTTTGCTAAGCGAATATTCCATATTTTGTTGTATCTTGAAAGTGATTTGCCAAGAACCCTTTAGCAAACCCATTTGAGTCGGGGCAAATAAAACTTTAAGGGAACGATTCAAGTCATACCTCAAAATCATCCTTCAGTTTATTCTCTATATTTATACATTTACTCCAACAATCTTAAAGTGTTATTTTCATCATGGAGAACAAGTCTAATAACATGGCTTTGAAGATTATCAATCAAGATACAAGCTAGACAAGTTTGATGGATCAAACTTCACCCAATAAAAGGACAAGATGCGTTTCATGCTTATTGTAGACCCGAAATTGCAGCCTATTCCTGAACTAAGTGACAAAGACATGGACAAAATAGTTGTCGATCGAAAGAAGTGTGAAGAAGATGATCTGATCACTTATATGACTTGTACACTCACATTCAATCTCCAAAGAAAATTTGGGAAGCACTTGAACACAAGTACACAATGGAGAAAAGAGGTACCAATCAATTTTTAATGTTCAAATATTATGAGTTCCCTATGTTTGATAACAAACCCATGCTAGACCAAGTTCATGAATTATTAGTGTTGGTCTCAAAGTTTCGTGAACTTAAGACAGTTATTCCGAATCCTATGATAGTTTTGGTTGCTATGGCAAAATTACCCCAAACATGGAATAACTATAGAACGAAACTTCTACACATGGTGAAAGATATTAGTTTGGAGAATTTGCAAAAGGGTATTCAAATTGAAGAGGGAACTAGAAATTATGATAAGAATTTTGCAAATCAAGATTCATCTAAAGTTCAGATTGTCGAAGGAAACAAATTCAAAAAGAAATTCAAATTCAAAATTGACAAAGGGAAGTTTAAGAAGATCAATTCCAACAACAATCAAAAGAATACAAATGGTGTCTGCTACCATTGTGGCAAGAAAGGCCATTATATTCGTGATTGTAGACTCAGAAAAGCAAGTGAGGAGTATGCCAATAAGACCAATAGCGGAAATATGGTGGGAAATTCTGGAATTGATAACATTATTGTAATGGTATCAATGATTCATATTGGCATTATTACCGAACTGAATATGGTTGCGGAAATAAAATCATCCGATTAGTGGCTCGGCTCAGGGGCTACTATACATGTGTGCAATGATAAGGCAAAATTCAAGACATATGAAGCATCAACGGACAATCAAGAGGTTTTCATGGGGAATCATAATTCCGCCAAAGTTCTAGGAAAAGGAACCTTTAAACTTCAGTTTACTTTTGGGAAGAAATTGAGTTTCATAATGTACTACGTGTTCCAAAAATTAGAAAGAATCTTGTATCTGCAAATTTGTTATGCAAGAACAGTATAATGGCTGTTTTAGATTCCGACAAGTTAATAATGTCAAAAAATGAGATGTTTGTTGGGAAGGGGTATTCTTCTGATAGGCTGTTCTAACTAAGTATTAATAATAAAGTGAATTATTCTACTTATATTGTTGAATCTTCCTCTCAATTATAGCATTTATGTTTAGCACATGTAAATTTTCGATCTTTAAAATACATGCACACACATGGTTTGATTGCTTGCAATTATGATTATAATGATAAATGTGAAACATGTATTCAAGCAAAAATGACTAAGAAATCTTTTCTAACTGCTGAAAGAAATACAAATTTATTAGACTTAATATATTCTGACATATGTGAATTTAATGGTGTTTTAACAAGAGGAGGAAAAAGATATTTTATCATATTTACAAATGATGGTTCTAAGTTCACTTATGTTTATTTATTATCTAATAAAGATGAAGCTTTTGAGTGTTTTAAGTGCTATAAGGCTGAAGTTGAAAACCAAAAGCGAAGGAAAATTAAATTCCCTCGTAGTGATAAAGGTGGTGAATATTTTTCACATGAATTTGATATCTTTTGTGAAGAGCTTGGTGTTGTACATTAAAGAACTGCACCCTATACACCACAACAAAATGGTTTGGCAAAAAGAAAAAATAGGACACTCATTGAAATGATTAATTCTATGATAATTAATGCTAATATTCCTAAATATTTATGGGGAGAAGCATTGTTTGCTGCATGCCATATACACAATAGAATTACATCCACGAAGACATATGTGTCACCATATGAAATTTGGACAGGAAGAAAACCAAATTTGTCATATTTGAGAGTATGGGGTTGTGTAGCCTTTTACAAGGCACTCGATCCTAAGATATCCAAGTTGGGTCATATTTGTAGGATATGCAGAAAATTCAAAGGCATATAGGTTGTTTAATTTAGACTCAAATACAATAGTTGAGTCTAGAGATGTCGATTTATAGAAAATAAATTCTACAACGACTACTCAATGTCTGGAAAAGAGAATGATCAAACACCTTTCTCTAATCCGGATAGTAGTTATTCTCAAGGTGAGAAAAGAAAACAATCTGAAACTGTTAATGAACCGAGGAAAAGCCAAAGAGTAAGAAAAGAAAAGACTTTAGGCCCGTATTTTATTTCGTCTCAATCTATTGTATTTTAAGTTCAAGGAAATAGAAAAAAAGGTTCTGAGAAATATACCGATACTATTGAATGTTTAAGATGATCCTAAGAGTCTAAGCGAAGTAATGACTTCAAGAGATGTAGCCTTCTGGAAAGAGGCTATAGATGATGAATTTGAATCATTAATATCTAATCAGACATGAGTTTTAGTTAACTTGCCCCAAAGACAAAAGCAATAGGTTGTAAGTGGGTGTTTAGAAAAAAATATGATACAGACGGGTCTATTCAGACATTTAAAGCCAGGCTGGTTGTCAAGAGTTTTAAGAGAAAAGGGAATAAACTATTTCGATACATATGCACTAGTAGCTAGGCTCACATCAATTAGAATATTGTTTGCATTGGCATCTTTATATAATTTGCAAGTGTATCAAATGGATATGAAAATGGCTTTTTCAAATGTGATTTGGATGAAGAAGTCTATATGGAACAACCAGAAGGGTTTGTTCTCCATAGAAATGAAAAGAAAGTTTGTAAATTAGTCAAGTCATTATATGGATTGAAAGAAACACCAAAACAATGGCATGAAAAGTTTGATTGTGTCATTTTATCGTATGGATTTAGACATAACGGTGCTGATAAATGCATATATTCTAAATTCACAAATGATTATGGTGTTGTTATATGTTTATATGTCGATGACTTGCTAATTTTTGGTGCAAAACATGAAAGGTGTATCTAAAACTAAAGAGTATCTAAATTCAAAATTCAAGATGAAGGATTTGAATGAAGTAGAAACTATCTTGGGAATTAAAGTAAAGAAGCTAGTAGGGGTTACACTTTCTGCCAATCACAATATATGGAAAAATTACTTCTTAAGTTTAAACATCTACAAATAAAAGAACCAAATTCCCCTTATGACCCTAATGAGACTTTGCTTAATAATTATGGCAGGTCCGTTGCACAGCTTGAGTATGCTAGTGTAATCAGTAGTTTAATTTATGCCATGCATTGTACCAGGCCAGATATCGCATTTGCAGTAAGCAAACTTTCTAGATACACTAATTATCCAGGTACTACTCATTAGAAAACAATAAATAGAATTTTTGGTTATCTTAAAAGAACTATTAACTTGAGTTTAAATTACTTTGAGTTTCCATCAGTACTTGAAGGATATTTAGATGCAAGTTGGAAAACAAGTGCTAATGATAATAAGTCTACATCAGGGTGGATTTTTACAATGGCCCAAGGAGCTATTTCTTGGGCTTCGAAGATGCAAACATGTATAGCACATTCAACTATGGAATCTAAATTTATAGCATTAGCGACAACAAGTAAAGAAGCGGAATGGATTAGAAATGTTAGCTTAAGCTATCCATTTCTTTATATTGTGATAGTGAAGCTACTTTGCCTAGAGCATACAATAAGGTATATAATGGAAAGTCTAGACATATTAGCTCGAGGCATGAATATGTCAAGCAATTAATAACTGATGGAGTTATTGATATTATTTATGTTAAATCAAGTAATAACTTGACGGATCCGTTAACAAAGCACTTTCAGGAGCTTTGGTAGTTAGTACATCTAGTGAAATGCGGCTAAAACTCTTTACTAAAAATTAGCCACCAATAATGGTACCCGACTTTGTCTAGAACATCACTAGTTTAAGAGTTTAATGGGTAATAAAAGGTTATTGATAAGTGGTTGTGAAAGTACTGAAAATTAATATATAGCTCATTCCATGATGACCAGTGCAAGACTACTACGTTTAGTAGGATGAGTTTTATCTTTTAATGAGTTTATTTGTAGTTTTATTTCTTAATGAGGTTATAGTAGCATGGACATGGGAATGAACCTCACCTATATGAACATAAGAAGTGGTGCCAATTCTACTAAGAGTTGGGTTTTCTCTTGTAAATATTCATGAAACCAGGATGAAGCACAAGGCCATAATAGTGCTTAATTAGTTCAGAATTTTCTTTAAGGAAATAAGATATAGTCATGTGTGTACCATCACATTCATTATAACTTTGAATTACTTACACTAATTAAAGGTTTAATTTGAAAGACACCTTTATTGTATGCATGATTATATCAGTATGCTTGTGATTAATTATAAAGAGAGAAATGTTATATGTTATTCATTATAGGGTGACTTGGGATGCGGTATCTAATTATCAACGTTCTTTGACTGAAACCTTGTTGGTTTTTCAGTTTTTTATTGAAGTCCTTGAAATTAATGTAATAACTCATTTCTATGCAAATATAATTTTTAAATGAAAATTTGATATTTGTAGTTACTTATATTAATGAAATTTTAAATAAAATCCATGATTTGTGGGATTGAAAAATATTAAAAGATAAATTATACATATAGAAAAGTATATGTCACATCCCGGCCCAGGGCGGATCACTTCCCGGGCCCGCTCCACCACCGTAGCACGATATTATCCGCTTTGGGCTTACCATTCCCTCACGGTTTTGTTTTTGGGAACTCACGAGCAACTTCCCAGTGGGTCACCCATCATGGGATTGCTCTAGCCCCCTTCTTGCTTAACTTCGGAGTTCCTACGGAACCCGAAGCCAGTGAGCTCCCAAAAGGCCTCGTGCTAGGTAGGGATGGGAATATACATTTAAGGATCACTCCCCTGGGCGATGTGGGATGTCACAGTATAATTTACAAATTATACTTAAATAAAACCCATGATTTGTCATTACTTAAATGTAACATCCCACATTGACCAACGGAGAGGGAGTGATGTGCCTTATATGTACATGCCCACCTCCATATAGCACGAGGCCTTTTGGGGACTCACTGGCTACGAATCCTATAAGAACTCCGTAGTTAAGTGAGTTTGGGCGAGAGTGGTCCTAGGATGGGTGACCCCCTGGGAAGTTCTTGTACCAAAACCCAAAAACAAAACTGTGAGGGCGTAGCCCAAAGCGGACAATATCGTTCTACAGCGGAGCCGATCTGGGATATGACATTTTACATACAAAAAATTGGTACATTTTACATACAAAAAGTTGGTACATTTTACACAAAAAGGTGGTACGTCTTGTAACTACCCGTCCCCAATTATTATGATTTTTAAAAGTGAACTCACAAAAATGCCCTTTGAGACAAAGTGTTGACTTTTGTTGACTTCCGTGTCAAGTTATGTAAGATTCAATTTCTTGGCGTATCCTCATAGTACTCGTCGCTACGAACGCGTAGGCGCAAACGGATCGTGATTTGGAGTTATAACGAAGGAGATATTAACGTTTAAAGTTGAGGGCAAAATTGTAAATTTATTTATTTCTAGAATGCTCCAGATTTTTGGAGCAAAATCTGGAATGCCATGTGTGTGGCCCAGATTAAAAGAAGCAAGAAATGGTCAGTGGAGATGGATTATAAAGGAGAGAAGGAAGGAGGAACTAGACCAATCAGAAAAGGTGAGATGTGAGGGCGACCAATGAGAGAAGAGAGAAAGGAGGAAAAGGAGGGAAGAGAAGAAGGAAGGGAACCGGATCTACTCCCCTTGACCCGCGAACTCGATTGTGACTTGTGAGTTTGTCCGACGAAATTCATCATTTTTCCGACAAATTGAGCCGATATACCATCTCGACCCTTCCTCTACCATTTCTACATCAAATTTGAGGAGATTGGATTCGAATTTGGGAAGAAATGCACCTGTGGGTGCGTCGGCTTCGGGATGGCGATCCGTCAAATCCAAAGGTAACTCCGTCATCTACAACCATCAATAGACTTCCCTTGAGGCCTAGAACAAAGCCCAAGCATTGGTTGGGGTGTCAGAGTCGTTTTGGAGTCGAATCAAGAACACCCAAATTCAAGGGTTTCCGACGGGTTTTAGTGAAATTGGGGCTTTTTTCGACCAAATTGGCCATAGTCACAGGTATAAAAGTTGCTCTATTCACAGAGATCTTCATTTTTGTGAATTTTGAGAATTTTTAGAAATAGTCAAATTTTTCCAGCAAGTCGGGGCGGTCGACCGCGATTGGCGGTGGCGCATGGCCAACGGGCCACTGAAGCTATTTTACACTAAATTGATATCTTGATCTCAGATTTGATATCCATATGTTGTGGATCGAGTGTTGTGAATCTAGTTTGATTAAGGTGCGTTACTTGATTATTATAGCAATCGATGATTTGATCGTTGGATCGTCACCAAACTTTGATACGTTACAATACGTAATATTTGAGGATATTAGAAACTTACGGATCTGGAATCTGACGTACTAATCTTCCCAATTAGGACATGTAAGTTATATGTTCTATTGATAAGAATTCTAAGTGTTCTAGACGGCAATCGTTCGTGACGCCTTGATATTTATGCTAGGGAGTTGTAGCGCGGACTCCAGATGAGTGGGCTTTTTAGTTTTCTATATATACATATATATGTTTCCCATTTTTCCCAAAAATGGTTTTAAGTGGAATTTCGTTTAAAATGCCATGTCATGGTTGCTTTACATTTTAGCCCATGCATTAGTCTAGCTTTGCATAATGTTGCATGATGCTGCGGAGGCCAGGTAAGCTACAGGTGAGTACATTATGATGTTAGTGGTTGTGATGTATATGGATATGCATGGATGCATTTGGTACTCATTATCCTGCACCCCGGTGTTAGTGCTCTGTCCGAGGTCAGGGCTAGCCTTCACGTGATCGTTCACCTCCCGCACCGTACGCTCACCTTGGATCCAAGGCAGGTGCCAGCCTGTCGTACAGACCACATTAAGTGGTTCCGACTTGTATGTAGGTTTAGAGTCATACAGGTCACGTTAGGTGACTCTGGCTGACATATCATTTTATATTGATTTATTTCACCTGGCTTACCTATTTCATTACTGAGATATTTAACATGGCATATACTTGGTTTTCACTACTCTCGAGCATGATTTCTATATACTTATGTATTATTATTTTTTGAGAAATTGTACGGGTTTTACGGCGAGGGGTTATAATGTTTTCAAAAAGGTTTTTATTAAAAACTTTATTTTCAGACCCACTCACCCTTGTTTTTGCGCCCCTTCTGGTTTTAGCTGTTGGATGTTCGTATCGACAAGGATTTGTGGCGAATCTCAATATAGGTGGCTACCTCTGAAGATATGATCCTTACCTACAGTACTGTACTTTACTTATGCTCTGACGTTGCATATGAAACAGGCTCATTCCCGCTCGCAGTGCACTCTGGTCCTTAGGCATTTTTAGGTTTAAATTTATTCACATTGTCAACATCATTATATTTTATGGCTTCGTCATCTTTTAGGTGTCGGCCAGCACAGCTCGATTCAGGATCCTAGTGGACATTCCGGCTCGGGATGTGTCACGTCTTATATATAAAAAAAAAAATGGGTACATTTTGTATAAAAAACAACGAGTACATTTTATATAAAAAAACAATGGGTACATTTTAAATTAAAATAAATAAATAGGTCTTACATTAAAAAATGAGTACATTTTACATGAAAAAAATGGTACTTACACAAAAAAAAGGTACATTTTTCATATGACAAAGTGGTACATTTTTAAAAGACGAATGGGTACATTACAAGAAAATTATGGTTACAAATAAAAGGTTAAAAAAATATGAGTACAAACAAAAGCTTGCAAAATATGGACACAAAAAAAAAATTAATATATGGGTTCAAACTAAAACTGAAAAGAAAATTGGTACAATTTAAAAAAAAAAAAAAAGTTGCAAATTAAAAATGGGTACAAACTAAAAATAAAAGTATATGATAGAAAATTTAGTCATTAATATGAATTTATCAAATGTAACATTTCTAACACTAAATGAATATATTTAGAAAAAAATTTAATTATTTTGACATGTAAAATATATTATTATTAAACTAATTAATGATGTTCATTAAAACATAGAGACCTTAATAAAAAAAATTAAAAATGAATGAGGCTTTGCTCAATGAAATTGAAAAAAAATAAATGAGAACTTAATTTCTCCTTTATTATATATTCTTAAAATGGAAAAGGATTGTTGAATTTTTCAAGAGTATATATATACACACACATTATATATATATATATATATATATATATATATATATATATATATATATATATGGGAATTTGGGTTATTGACCCAACAATCATATCTTTTCAAATTGAAGCACTGCAGCTTTTCTATTTTGGCTAAAAGACATCATCCATGATCAACCAGTGCATACTTTACTAATATATATATATGACCTTTGGGTAATTGGTGATTTGCATAAGATATATTCATTGAACATACTGCTGCAATGAGTTGTATCCCAAGGTAAAAGGGCACGCTCAAACCAAAGGATGTGTCTAAGACCTGGTTTGGTACTGAGATGATTCTGAAAAAAGCTGGTATCAAAAAAAGCTGGGAGCTGTTTTTGTGTTTGGTAAACATTTAGCTTCAGCTTTTTTTCACAGTTTTGGGTGAAAAAAAGCAAAAAACAAGAAGCTGCAAAACCCAGCTTTGAAAAATCGGTTTTTTTTCACATCTGTTTTACATAAAAGTTTACCAAACACTATAATACTGTTTTTTTTTTTCAAAAGCACTTTTACAAAAAAGTTTACCAAACACTCTGCTGCTTTATTTCACAGCCGCTTATTCTCACAACACAGCAGAATCAGCTTTTTTTCAAAGCACATCAATACCAAACCAGCCCAACAGGTGCAATACTCTTTGTATATTGGTAATATTGGTAGAAGAGAAATTCATTCAGAAATTTGTTGTCTGTGTAATTTGCTTGCTCTCTCTTCTCTCTCCATCACATTCATACAATTTCTTTCTAGTTATTTCTAAGGGAATACAATTCGGTTTTGGTAATTGAATATTTCATACTTTGTTGTATCCTAGAAGTGATTTGCCAAGAACTCTTTAACAAACTCATTCGAGTGGAGGCAAATAACACTTTAAAGAAACTTTTTAAGTCGTATCTCAAAATTATCTTTCAATTCATTCTCTATATTTATACATTTATTCCAACAAAACATAAACTACAACAAAATGCTTCACTCTGACAGCTATCAATAGCTAATATGTGGATACCCAATAATTTTTGTTATGTTGGTACGTTTAAAATACCACAACTAGGGAGAAGGTGACTTTGAGCAACTACAATGGCCCAATGGGTACGAAAGTATCCCATGATGAGGATTCTAAATTCAACGTTTGTTTTTAGGATTTTTAAGTACTTTTTTCTTCTGATTTAGGAATTCTTTTAGGGAAATTAATTAGTGTGCATTAATTATAGTGGCAGTTAGTGTAATTTAGGTTTTAAAAGAGAGTTATGCGCCAAAATTGTAAGAAGTATTTTGATCATCCTAAAAGGCAAACATGTTAAATCTAAGAGGTAGGAAAATGAGAGGTCTTAGGTTCAAATCTCGTCAAAGACGAATTTGAACCACATTATTGTTAGCTTATTGTGAGTATGAGCCCACCCTCTTCCCTTTAGCATAAATAATATTGTTTGGTTAAAATTAAAAAAAAAAAAGTCCTAATTTTAATTGTATCAAAAGACAAAAGAACATGTTCGTTTATATTGACTAATACAGAAGACAAAAAGATGTTTGTCTATAAGAGCAAGCCCACTCGTTTTAGGAGGGCAAGGGCAAGGACAAAGCGAGGGCAAGGACCAATATATATTTTTGGGTAAATTACATATAATTATTTCAAGGGGAAATTTGATATAGGTCCAATTTTTTGAGCCAATAGTAGGAATAGTCCAATTTATTAAAATAAGTCCAATTCCTTAAAATCTTAAATCAAATTTCTTTCTAATTATCTCTTTGATTTTTTTTTTTTTTTTTGTTCTGTCTTGTTCTTTATCCCGTTTTAAACCCCATTTATAGATTTTATTTTTTATTTTTATAATCAACCTATATCACAGGTTAATTATATTTATCTACATATATGATAGATTCTTTTTTATAATCAAGTAAGATTCATGTGTCTTTCTTGTAGATATATTATGTTTTTTTCTACCTTTTAGTTAAGTTTCATATCTTACTTATAGGTATGATATACATTCATATATTTGTTACTTGAGTTAGGGTAGAATGATTTGCAGATAGATTTATGTCAATATATTATTTTTTTTTTTGTTATAAGATATTAATTATATTTTTTGGGGTTGAAAATTCATAATACTAGAAGATTTTAATTGATTTTTAATATTTTTAGAAAATATAAAATGAGCATTAAAAAAATAAATACATATAATTAGGTAATTGGACTCACTCCTAAAAACCATCTATGTTTTTGGACCTGGATCTAAAAGCCCCTTTTTTCAACTATTGGACTAGTCATAGTTCATACCTCATCCTTAAAAAAATGTCAATGTCATACCTCATCTTATGAATTTGTTACAATTTCATACCTTCCGTCAGTTTGTTTGTCAATTCTTCCGTTAAATAGTAACGTGGTTTGAAACGGGGCCCACTCTCTATTAAAAAAGTAATAAAATATTTAAAAAATCAAATCATTTAATATTTTTGTTTTGCATGGGGGACCCACCCCTTATCCCCCTCACCTTTCTTCCCCACTCCCATCTTCCCCTAACCCAAACCCAAAGCCCACCCTCTCCTGTCTTCCCCTAACTCACCCCCCAAACTCATTACCCTCAACCTTCTGCCCTACCTGTCTCCCCCGAACTCATCACCCTCACCCTTACCCTTCTTCCCCATTTCAGTCTCCAATTTTTAATTTACTCAAACAAATCAAATCCCAATTGAAATTTCGCAAACTGAGTGTGCTTTATTGCTACCCCTTTGACACCTCTACCTTCCCCACGGAAAATCCCCGTGCATCCATAGTTTTCTTTCTCTCATGTTTCGAACACGTGTTGGCGATTTGGGATCGGAGAAAGCTTTAGGCTTTGCTCAACTGGGTTCTGGGTTTCTTGACGTCAGCTTGGCAAGTGATATCGAGCTCTGCTTGGGTGTGGAGGATGAGGTTCGTGAACGTTGACATGTAAATTTTGTTACATACAAATGATGCATCACAAAGCTCCACATGGCATATGATTCATCACAAATAGACAAGTCATCAATGATATGTGGCACAAATCAAGCAAAGGAAATCTAAAATCTTCCCAAAATTCGGCAAGGGGGAGAAATCTCCCTTAAATTTGGCAAAAGGGTCCAAATTGATCCTAAAACCGGAAAGAAAGTTAAGGCATCTTCATAAAACAAACCAGTATTGAAGATTGCTCATAAAATAGGAAATAGAGCCTCATAATTTCGGCCAAAGGAGTAAAGTGGCTGAAATTAAGGCACAAAAACATGCCTAAATTCTCCTATAGATGAATTAGGACATAAATCAAAGCCAAATCCACCCAAAGGCAAGCTTTGAGAAGCCTATAAATACAAGGTCCTCCCACAAGTATAACGGTCGAAAAATCTCTACACAGAAGAACCTCTGCCAAACTTTTGAAGACTAATACGCTGCCAAAGCTCTCTTCGAAGAACATTCAACTAAAGCCGAAGCTTTCTCTCGACCAAAGCCAAAGCACTTCTTTGAAGAATCAACAAGCGTTCATGCCGATTCCTTCAAGACTTTGTTGCAAGCTTATAAACTTGTAGCAATGTTTGTTTCAAGATCAAGTCGCCAAAACCCTTGAAGCAACGAAATCCCGCATCAAACACTACCTTTGCCGCACCCTTGAGGTGAAGATCATCCACGCGTTGTTTTCAAGCACAAAACTTGAAGCAATTGTTCAACCGTTCATCCAAGATCAAGTCATCGTGACCCTAGGATTAACAACCTATGCATCTACATCAAATTTGAAGACTGAATCAGAGGAAAATTGTAAACAAAGATTGTAACCTACAAATTCAAATCAATACAAATCTACTTTGTACATGTGTTCTCGTTTCATTCGATACAAAATTTTCATGTTTACAGTGAAGCCTAGGGGTTGGAGCTTGCAGACGATGGCGGAGCCGACGAGGCTGTTGTTGCAGCATGAAAGGGAGAAATGGAGAAAGGATACGGGGAGGAAAGGGGAGAGAAAGGGGAGGGATGGTGGTTCTGGGCACGATGAGAGAGAGGAGTAGGGGAGGAAGAAGACTGCGGGTGAGGGATGAAGGAGAATACGAGATGGTGGTTCTGGGCACAACGGGAGAGAGAAGTGGGGAAGGAAGGAGACTATAATTGGTTTTTATCAGGCGTGGGTCCCCCATGCCAAAAAAAAATATTAAATAATTTTATTTTTGTAGTTTTTAATATTTAATTAATTTTTTAATTTTTTTTAAATAGAGAGTGGACCCCATCTCAAGCCATGTCACTATTTTGAAAACATATTTCAAATTTTTTTTTTTTAACATATATGATTGCATAAAAGTTTTATGAAACTTTGTTTTTCCAAGTTTAACTATGTAGTTGTTTGCTCAAGTTTAATTTGAACTCTCCTTCTTTGGGCTAAAATTGACTACAAGATCGTTTCTTTGCACGTGGACTTTTGTCTGCTAAAGTTGACAGAAAAAAAAACCTACAAAAATCTTTGCCCACAAGTAGCAGCTCGGGCAAGACTTGCCTTGCCACTAAGTTAGATATAGCTGGGCCTACTGATTGCCCTTCGATTTTTGGGCCAGTGGAGTAATGCTTTTGAGTATTGGGCAATATTTGTGCCCTCCAATTTTTGGCCCGTGGAGTAATGTTTTTGAGTTTTGGGCAATATTTGTGCCCTTGCCTTCCACCGTTGGAATTGCTCTACTAAAGTTCATAAACTGGGTTTTATCAAAAAAAGAAAAAAAAAAAAGAGTTCTTAAACTGGGTGTGCATGGGATGCTGCGTTTAGGTGTTTGTGGATGTGGTTTTGGTGTTTGATGTGGAAGAAATGTAGTGAACTTAGTAAAGGTTTAAAATTTTTTATTTTTAATAGGTGCGTTGACAGAAATTGGGGTAAACATAAATGAGAAGTGGTGTTTAAATGAAAAAAATTCTTAGTTGTAATAACGATGCAGTTATGTAATTGTATTACTAATGTAAACATTCGCTTAATTAATTAAAACTCATGTAAATATGTGAATTTTCCTTTGTAGTTAGTTAATTAAAATCTTGTGATGTTACGTGCTAGTCCATAGATGGATATCATGTTCACCTTATCATCAATTTAATCTAGACTTCGAAAGTAAAATTTGAATGGCTATTTTTGCATCAATAAAAAAATTTGAAAATGGTAAACTTTGATCGTATAATTCTCCATAAAACTCGAAACTGATTGGATCGCCCTGTTTTCTTTGATAGCTAAATATGTTGTGGTTGTGGAACTCCAAGTTTATTTAGTAATGTTGAATTTTGGAATCTTATTTGGTAATATACTTAATAATTGAACCTCGACCTACCAAAGCTTAGGGACTTGGAGTTTGATTTAGTTTGAAGAATTCCTGTGGAACAATATAGTTGAAATGTCCCAGGTGCGTGAAAGTGAAACTCCTGAAGATAAGGTGGTCGAAATCATGTCCATGTTGCCGCCCAAGTCTCTAATGAGATTCAAATGCATACGCAAGTCTTGGTGCACTATCATCAATAGTCCAAGTTTTGTGGCCAAACACCTCAGCAATTCCATGGACAACAAACTCTCATCCACCACTTGTATCCTTCTCAACCGTTGTCAGGTTCATGTTTTCCCGGACAGGAGTTGGAAACAAGACGTTTTCTGGTCCATGATTAATCTTTCCATTGATAGTGATGAGCACAACCTTCATTATGATGTTGAGGACCTAAATATACCGTTTCCAATGGAAGATCAAGACAATGTAGAGCTTCACGGTTATTGCAATGGGATTGTCTGTGTAATAGTAGGGAAAAATGTTCTTTTATGCAATCCTGCAACGGGAGAATTCAGGCAACTTCCCAATTCATCTCTTCTTCTACCCCTTCCCAAGGGAAGATTCGGATTGGAAACGACCTTTAAAGGAATGGGATTTGGCTATGATTACAAAACTAAAGAATACAAGGTTGTGCGAATTATAGAAAATTGTGATTGTGAGTATTCAGAAGATGGAGAATCATACTATGAGCGTATTCTTCTTCCTCACACAGCTGAGGTATACACCACGACTGCTAACTCTTGGAAAGAGATCAAAATTGATATATCAATTGAAACTCGTTGGTATTGCATTCCCTATTCTGGTTCAGTGTACTTGAAGGGATTTTGTTATTGGTTTGCATACGATAACGGGGAGTACGTATTTTCATTTGATTTAGGTGATGAGATATTTCATAGAATAGAATTGCCTTCTAGGAGAGAATCCGATTTCAAGTTTTATGGTATTTTTTTGTATAATGAATCCGTCACTTCGTATTGCTATCGTCATGAAGAGGATTGTGAATTATTTGAAATATGGGTAATGGACGACTATGATGGAGTTAAGAGTTCATGGACAAAACTGCTAACCATTGGACCCCTTAAAGACATTGATTATCCATTGACACTTTGGAAATGTGACGAGATTCTTATGCTTGGCTCATATGGAAGAGCTGTCTCTTGTAATTCTAGTACCGGAAATCTCAAGTATCTTCATATTCCTCCTATTATCAAATGGATGATGGATTATGTGAAAAGTATTGTTCCAATCAAGTGAATTGAGGGAAAAGTTCCATTTTCTCCTATTTAATTTGTATGCATGATACAAGGCTTGAGTTTGCATCTTCTAATTTTGCTTTGTGGCCTTTGTATTTATTGTATAATGAATCCATCGCTTCGTATTGCTCTTGTTACGAAGAGGATTCTAAGTTATTTGGAATATAGGTAATGGACGACTATAACAAAATTAAGAGTTCATGGACAAAATTCCTAACCGTTGGACCCTTTAAAGGCATTGAGTTTCCATTGATACTTTGGAAACGTGAAAAGCTTCTTATGCTTGCCTCTAATGGAAGAGCCACCTCTTATAATTGTAGTACTAGAAATATATCTTCATATTCTTGCTATTATCAATAGGAATGGGGTTATAGATTATGCGAAAAGTATTGTTCCAATCAAGTGAGTTGGGGGCAAAGTTCCATTTTCTCCTATTTAATTTATATGCATGATATAAGCGTTGAGTTTACATCTTCCAATTTTGCTTTGTGGCCTTTGTACTACGGTTGTTTATCATGGACTGCCTTTAGTTTTTGGATTTTCCACGTTTTGTAATGTTAAAGCTAATTAATACTAACAATTCCCTTATTTTTTCTTCGAAATTCCCTCTTAAAAAAACTAATAACTTTGTACTCATTCAACATAATCAAGTTAAGCCTTCTAGCATAGAAGTGCAAACATTTATTAGTAAAATCCGGGGTGCTAAAAAAATTTAGACAACAAAGAATATTTATAGCCTAGAGCATCTTTAAAGGAGATGTCCAATATAATATATCAAAATTTTATTTAATGGCTGATGTGGCAAATTGAATACAAGTGCTAAATTGTCTTCTTTTCCAATAGATGTGTCAAATATTTATTTTATTATTTTATTGGGCACAAAGTTACATTAACTATTAAAAAATAATCAAAATTAGTTTTAGAATTTAGTTTTTAGTTTTTATTCTTTTGGTTGTTAATGAGACCCATGCATTAAAAAATTAAGTTAAATGTATTTGGCTCCTTCTTTGTTTGTTGTAAAAAAAGATAGCTAGAAAGTAAGGAGTTAAATGACTCAACTATCACATCATATATGACATATCTATTGGAGAACATCCTAATATTTTTTAATCTTAATTGGCATATTTGACAACTTCTTTGAAGATGGTCTTAGCCCCCAACTATAGTTAGCAAAATATTATTTGACAATTTGCTAAAATTTTACTTTGAAAAATTCGGCCAATTTTTGTAATTTTAAATTGTCACATCCCGACCCGGGGCGGATCACTTCCCCGGCTCGCTCCACCACCGTAGCACGATATTGTCCGTTTTGGGCTTACCATTCTCTCACGGTTTTGTTTTTAGGAACTCACGAGCAACTTCCTAGTGGGTCACCCATCATGGGATTGCTCTAGCCCCCTTTTCGCTTAACTTCGGAGTTCTTACGAAACCCGAATCCAGTGAGCTCCCAAAAGGCCTCGAGCTAGGTAGAGATGAGAATATACATTTAAGGATCACTCCCCTGGACGATGTGGGATGTCACAATCCACCCCCCTTAGGGGCCCGACGTCCTCGTCGGCACACCACGACCAGGGTTAGGCTCTGATACCAATTGTCACATCTCGGCCCGGGGCGGATCACTTCTTGGGCCCACTTCACCACCGTAGCACGATATTATCCGCTTTGGGCTTACCATTCCCTCACGGTTTTGTTTTTGGGAACTCACAAGCAACTTCCCAGTGGGTCACCCATCATGGGATTGCTCTAGTCCCCTTCTCGCTTAACTTCGGAGTTCCTACGGAACCCGAAACCAGTGAGCTCTCAAAAGGCCTCGAGGTAGGTAAAGATGAGAATATACATTTAAGGATTACTCCCCTGGGCGATGTGGGATGTCACATAAATTATTTAAATTAATTAATTATTTTAATTCTTAAAAAATATTCGTTGAATATGTGAATTTTATTTGTGTTATTAAGAATTGTGTGACAATAACTTGTATTAAACGGGTAAAGTACGTATCTACATTTTTAAAACGTGTATTGTACGTTGGACTTCTAGAAAATGTGCTATTTAGGAAATCATTAAAAGGTGTACATAAAATAAAAATATTTTAAAAAATAGGTATGTACGTGTATAATATGCCAATTGTTATAGAATTAGTGGGTGAATGCCCACTCAAAAGAATGTCCAAAGACTTAGTAATAGTGAATAATAGTGTTTGATACTTTCAAAAGTATCATCATTGTATTTTGATGGTTGCAGTTACGAGAGTCGCTCTATAAATAGAGCACCCCGTCTGTTATCAAATACACTGCAAAAGAAAGCAAGAGAAATAATATCAGTATCCCCTTCTCTCTTTATCTGCCATCCTTTTTGTGTTATAGCTACTAAAGTCATAGTGTGATAATTTGCACCTGCTTCGCTCCTGTCTTTAGAAAGGTTATCTCTCTAACTTTTGTCTATTTATAAACGTTATCAGCATGACTCTCTAACCTTAAATAGTTCACATCTCCCTTCACCGAAAGAAAGAAAAAAACAAAGCTTCCTTTAAGGTTTTTCCTGTTTTTCTTATTCTTCTGCTTCATCTGCATGATGCACCCTCGCGATGAACTAGTAGCACCATGGCTGCTTCTTGTTCTAAATTTAACAGTTCCTTATATCTTTGATTTCTTGTTTGGTGTAGTTCCTGGCTTCTAACCCAGTGTTTATTTATGTTAATTTTACTATAATCAAAGATGGTGCGGTATAATCGCCCTTCTTGAACTGCAAATCTAATTTTCACTACGCTCAAAGATGGTGCGGTACAACGCCTATTTTGAGCTGCAAATTTAATTTTATTGCAATTTTAAATGGTGCGGTATAATTGTCCACCTTACTCTACATATTTAAATCGATTATATCTTGCTCTGCATATTTAAATTTTTTTGCTATTCAAGTGGTGCGGAATAATCACCCATCCTCTGCTTGTTTTGATGAGAATGGTGCGGTACAATCGCCCTTCTCATTAATCATGAAAATCTCGAGCCTAAAGTTTCGAGTGCTTATCATTTTTGGCTTGAAGATCAAAGTGATTATTACTGAACTGAATATGGCAGCGGCAATAAAATCATCCGATTGGTGGCTCAACTCAGGGGCTACTGTATATGTGTGCAATGACAAGGCAAAATTCAAGACATATGAAATATCAATGGACAATCAAGAGGTTTTAATGGAGAATCATAATTCTGCCAAAGTTCAAGGTAAAGGAACCATTGAACTTTAGTTTACTTTTAGGAAGAAATTGACATTGCTTAATGAACTACATATTCCCGAAATTAGAAAGAATCTTGTGTCTACAAATTTGTTATGTAAGAACGGTATAAAGACTATTCTAGAATCTGAATAGTTAATAATGTCGGAAAATGAGATGTTTGTTGGGAAGGGGTATTCTTGTGATGGGATGTTCAAGCTAAGTATTAATAATAAAGTGAATTCTTCTGCTTTTATTGTTAAATCTTTCTCTCATTTATGGCATTTACGTTTAGCACATGTAAATTATAGATCTTTAAAATACATGCGCACACATGGTTTGATTGCATGTAATGATGATTATAATGATAAAGTGAAACATGAATTCAAGCAATAATGACTAAGAAACCTTTTCCAAACTGCTGAAAGAAATACAAATTTATTAGACTTAATACATTATGACATATGTGAATTTAATGGTGTTTTAACAAGAGAAGGAAAAAGATATTTTATCACATTTATAGATGATTGTTATAAGTTCAATTATGTTTATTTATTATCTAATAAAGATGAAGCTTTTAAGTGTTTTAAGTGCTATAAGGCTGAAGTTGAAAACCAAAAGGGAAGGAAAATTAAATGCCTTTGTAGTGATAAAGGTGGTGAATATTTTTCACATGAATTTGATATCTTTTGTGAAGAGCTTGGTGTTGTACATCAAAGAACTGCACCATATACATCACAACAAAATGGTTTGGCAGAAAGAAAAAATACGACACTCACTGAGATGATTAATTCTATGATGATTAATGCTAATATTCCTAAATATTTATGGGGAGAAGCATTGTTTACTACATGCCATATACACAACAGAATTACATCTATAAAGACATATGTGTCACCATATGAAATTTGGAAAGGAAGAAAACCAAATTTGTCACATTTGAGAGTATGGGGCTGTGTAGCCTTTTACAAGGAACTCGATCATGAAAGATCCAAGTTCGGTCCAAGAGGAATTAAAAGCATATTTGTAGGATATGCAGAAAATTCAAAGGCATATAGGTTGCTTAATTTAGACTCAAATACAATAGTTAAGTCTAGATGACACACCATGACCGAAATCAGGGCGTGTTGGCCGTCACGTGAGAGTGACGTAGCCATGTGCACAGTGCGGAAGTATAAATAATAATAGAAAAGCGAATAAATAAAAACCAAACTACTAGATAAACTAGTTAAAGTAATACGCTAGTGTAAGACTAAGTGTGATAAACATAATCAGAGCATAAAAAGCCTAAGTGCAGTCCAGTAGGACGAATACTAATTACACAACACCCAAAGGTGATCCTACATTTGTGTTGTTCTGTCAGAACCATCGTCAAAGTCCTCATGAGCCACCAAAGCGCTTCTACCTCAAACCTGGAGGGGCGCAAAACAGAAAGTGTGAGTAGGCAAAAACAAAGCTTTTTAAAATCATTTCATTCTCAAAAGTTCTAACCCCTCTCCGTAAAACCTGTATAATTTCCCAAAAAATAGAATATATGAATATATCAAAATCATGCTCAGAATAACAATATTCATAAATATGCCGTGACGAATTTCTCAGTATAAAGTATAAGTAAACCAGGTGATATCAATCAATGCAAATGATATGTCAGCCGGAGTCACCTAACGTGACCTGTACGGCTGAATCTAGAGCTCGAATCCACATCTCAACAACTATACCTGCACACGAGTCGGAACCACCTAAAGTGGTCTGTACGACATGACTGGGTGTAAATAAATACGCTCGAGTGCTACGATCACGTGAAGACTGTGCGAATAATAGCGGTTCACCTACTAGTCGGAATCATCTATAATGGTCTATACGACAGGACTGTGCACCTAACTTGGTTCCAAGATGAGTGTGTTGTGCGGGAGGTGAACATCACATGAAGGACTGTGCGCTAACTCTGGGCGGGAGCACTAACACCAGGGTGCAGGTTTATGAGCTCTCAATACATCTCACATAACCACTAATTCACAATCATAAACTATAAACTTACCTGGCACTTATCTGTGCGTCCGCAACACCAAATATACATATATGCAACTACTAATGCATAAATAAATAGGCAGACACTTTGCATGGTATTTTAAAACATATAAACATTCAATTTCATTTTCTGGGAAAACTCTCAAGTATATAGGTATATATAGAAAACCAAAAGCCCACTCAAGTATATAGGTAAATTGCCCTTGAGTAACTACGCTCGTCCTCAAGATAGGTCTCACTTATATGCAAAACAACTATAAAAACGTCAATTTAAAGCACATAACCAAAATTAGGTAATAACTTCTCATATAATTTTCAAATTGGGTGTTTGGATATACCAACGTGATCTACTCAATCTCACGAACATCCCCATATTTTAAAAATAATTTTCTAACCACCCACGCGCGGCCAAACCCTAATTGGCCCTAACGGCCGTTAGGAATATTCCATTAAAACCTTAACAAAAGTTAACGGCCGTTACCTAACGCCATTAAATATTCCGTCAACTCTAACGGAATATCCGTCTCCTTCTCCGGCAAGCCTCACAGGTCGCCGCCATCTGCAACTTGAATTTTAGTCGAAAACTGGAAAATATTCAAATCTTCATATCTTCTTCATTTCTCAACAAATTCCATGAAATTTGTACCAAAATGAAGCTTACAATGAGTAGAACAAAACTTTACCACTTCAAGCCTTGAAATCCACGGGATCTCGTCGGAAAATCCTTCGATATACCGGCCAAACCTGCAACTCACTGAACTCGAGCTTCCCGACGTCCAAAACACCTCAAAATTCTTCCCCGAGCTTCGTGAAGATTCTAAAGCTTCCTATGACCTTAAAAACTCCTAAAAACCTCACAATAATTAGTGCATGAACAGTACATGAAAACTGGGGTTAGGGTTCTCGAGGTTTCCGAAGGTTTCAAGTCTCACAAATGGTATATATGAACTCAGAAACTTGCAAGGAGTTTGAATCTTACCTTCTAGACGTCGATCCGTGCATGTATGGTTGATTTTGAAGTTCATTCGTACAATTGTAAAAGAATGGAAGAAATCCGAGAGGGAGGAGAGAGAGAGAGTCACGGAAGAGTGGTATGGGTGTTTGTGTGTGTGTGTCCTGTTGAGTCAACAACCAAAAACAACTAAATGACAACCCACAACGCCAACTAACATCCAAGGGCAATTTAGTCTTTTCATACCTACGGTACAAATAATTCGGGACGGACTGTCACACTAGAGATGTTGATTAATAGAAAAATTCTATAATGACTACTCAGTGTCTAGAAAAGAGAACGATCAAACACCTTTCTCTAATCCGGATAGTAGTTCTTCTCAAGGTGGGAAAAGAAAACAGTCTGAAATTGTTTATAAACCTAGGAAAAGCTAAAGAGTAAGAAAAAAAAAGACTTTAGGCCCGTATTTTATTTCATCTCAATTTATTGTATTTTTAGTTGAAGGAAACATAAAAAAGATTCTGAAAAAAAAAAAAAATCTACCTATATTGTTGAATGTTGAAGATGATCCTAAAAGTCTAAGCGAAGTAATGACTTCAAGAGATGTAGCCTTTTGGAAAGAGACTATAGATGATGAATTTGAATCATTAATATCTAATCAGACATGGGTTTTAGTAGACTTGCCCCAAGGATCAAAAGCAATAGGTTGTAAGTGGGCGTTTAGAAAAAAAATACAATATAAACGGGTCTATTTAGACATTTAAAGCTAGGCTGGTTGCCAAGCAGAAAAATGGGATAGACTATTTCGATACATATGCACAGTAGCTAGGCTCACATCAATTAAAATATTATTTGCATTGGCATCTTTATATAATTTGCATGTTTATCAAATGGTTGTGAAAATGGCTTTTTTAAATGTGATTTGGATGAAGAAGTCTATATGGAACAACCAAAAGGGTTTGTCCTCCCTAAAGAAAGTTTGTAAATTAGTCAATTCATTATATGGATTGAAACAAGCACCAAAACAATGGCATAAAAAGTTTGATTGTGTCATTTTATCATATGGATTTAGACATAACAGTGCTGATAAATGCATATAGTATAAATTCACAAATGATTATGATGTTGTTATATGTTTATATGTCGATGACTTGCTAATTTTTGGTACAAACATGAAAGGTGTATCTGAAACTAAAGAGTATCTAAATTCAAAATTTAAGATGAAGGATTTGAATGAAGTAGATACTATATAGGGAATTAAAGTAAAGAAGCATAGGGGTTACGGTTTGTGTCAATCACATTATATAGAAAAATTGCTTCTTAAGTTTAAGCATCTACAAATAAAAGAAGCAAATACCCCTTATGACCCTAATGAGACCTTGCTTAATAATTATGGTAAGTCCGTTGCACAGTTTGAGTATGCAGTGTAATCAGAAATTTAATTTATGCCATGCATTGTACCAGGCCATATATTGCATTTGCAGTAAGAAAATTTTCTAGATACACTAGTTATCCAAGTACGGCTCATTGGAAAGCAATAAATAGAAATTTTGGTTATCTTAAAAGAACTATTAACTTGAGTTTAAATTATTCTGAGTTTCCAGCAATACTTGAAGGATATTCAAATGTAAGTTGGATAACAAGTGCTAATGTTAATAAGTCTACATCATGGTGGATTTTTACAATTGCCCGAAGAGCAATTTCTTGGGCTTTGAAGAAGCAAACATGTATAACACATTCAACTATGGAATCTGAATTTATAGGATTAGCGACAATAGGCAAAGAAGCGGAATGGATTAAAAATTTATTACTGGAAATAGAGTTGTAGCCATAACCATTGCCATCCATTTCTTTATACTGTGATAGTGAAGCTATTTTGTCTAGAGCATACAATAAGGTATATAATGGAAAGCCTAGACATATTAGTATTAGGTATGAATATGTCAAGCAATTAATAACTGATAGAGTTATTAATATTATTTATGTTAAATCAAGTAATAAGTTGGCAGATCCATTAACCAAAGCACTTTCAGGAGCTTTGGTAGTTAGTACATATAGTGAAATGGGGCTAAAACCCTTTACTAAAAATGAGCCACCAATAATGGTACCTGACTTTGTCTAGAACATCACTAGTTTAAAAGCTTAATGGGTAATAACAAGTTATTGATAAGTGGTTGTGAAAATACTGAAAATTAATATATAGCTCATTCCAAGATGATCGGTGCAAGACTGCTATATTTAGGAGTATGAGTTTTATCTCTTAATGAGGTTATTTGTAGTTTTATCTCTCAATGAGGTTATATTATTAGGGACATGGGAAGGAACCTCACCTATATGAACACAAGAAGTGATGCCACTTCTACCAAGAATTGCGTTTTCTCTTGTAAATGTTCATGAAACCAGGATGAAGCACAAGGCCATAATAGTGCTTAATTAGTTCAGAAATTTCTTTAAGGATAGACATAGTCGTGTGTGTAGTGATTCCAGTTTTAACATAAGAATATGGTTTAAACTTAGGTCACTATCACACTCGTTATAACTTTGAATTACTTACACTAATTAAAGGTTTAATTCGAAAGACACTTTTATTGTATGCATGATTATATCAGTATGCTTGTGATTAATTATAAAGAGAGAACTATTATATGTTATTTATTTTATATTCTTAAAATTTGGCAAGATTGTTGAATATTTCAAGAATAATATATATGTATGTATGTATGTATGTATGTATGTATGTATGCGGCTGTTTGACAAAGGATGGGAAGTTGGGTTATTGACTCAACAATCATATCTCTTCAAATTGAAGCACTGCAGCTTTTCTATTTTGGCTAAAAGACATGATCCATGATCAATCAATGCATACTGTACTAACATATATGACCTTTGGGTAATTGCTATCCATTAGATATACTGCTGTAATGAGTTGTATCTCATGGTGAAAAGGCATGCTCAAACCAAGTGATGTGTCTAATAGGTGCAATACTCTCTATATATATTGGTAACATTGGTAGAAGAGAAATTCATTTAGAAATTTGTTGTCTACACAATTTCCTTGCTCTCTCTTCTCTCTCCATCACATTCATACAGTTTCTTTCTAGTTATTTCTAAGGGAGTACGATTGAATTTTGCTAATCGAATATTTCATACTTTGTTGTATACTGTAAGTGATTTGCCAAGAATCCCCTAGCAAACTCATTCGAGTGAGGGCAAATAACACTTCAAAAAAACAATTCAAATCGTACTTCAGTCATCTTTTAATTTATTCTCTATATTTATGCATTTACTCCAACAAAACATAAACTACAACAAAATGCTTCACCAGTCACTAATAGCTATCAATAGCTAATATGTGGATACCCAATAATTTTTGTTATGTTGGTACGTTAAAATACCAGAACTAGGGAGAAGGTGACTTTGAGCAACTACAATGGCCTAATGGGTACGAAAGTATCCCATGATGAGGATTCTAAATTGGGAAAATTAGAATGCCCTACATATTTTCTAGAGTTGTTAGATTAAACATTCATCCCTTTTAAAGATTTGATTAAGGTGCTTTGATCAATTGTCATCTCAATAATTTTCTATTTATTTAATTTCCATGTCATTAATTTAAATGCATTTATATAGAGGCATAAGGTAGCTTAGCAACTACTTGCCTATAATATAGGAATTTAATTTCGAATCCCCTTCTACGCATTAAATGATATTTTTTTAATAAAATAAAATAAAATTTTAATTAATTAATTCCTCATTTCCTTATTATCAGTATTTTTTTTTTTTAAAAAAAAAAATCTCTTTCTATTAAAAATGTCTCAATAAAAAGTCTTCAATACATTTTTTTTTTCACGTATAGATATATAAAAAATGTACTTAAAACTTATGGTATAAAGAGAACAAAAGTATCGACTTTTGGTACATTTAGATTTCAAATATATCGAGAAACCAAATGTACCAAAAATTCAAATGTACCATAAAACCAAATGTACCTATTGTTATGTAACCCTTTTGGTACGTTTAGATTTCAAATGTACCATAAAACCAAATGTGCCCATTGTTAGGTAACCTTTTTGGTACATTTAGATTCCAAATGTACCAAAAAACCAAATGAACAAAAACTCCCAAATGTACCACAAAACCAAACGTCTTTATCAGATAACCCTTTTTGGCACATTTACATTCCAAATGTACCGAGAAATACAAAAAATCAAATCCACTATAAAACTAAATGTGTCCATATTATAGGTAACTAGACGTAGCTATGTAATCAAATAAATCTTTATTATGTGTTGGGTCTTCTAGATAATAAAATCTGACAATTTTTTTTATAAATATTCTACTATATTCACAAAAAAAAAAGTAAAAATTATAGCAAATAAAAAAAAATGCATAGAGATTGATAATAAATGCATAAATATAGGGATAATAGGGGAAAAAAAAACGAAATGTCCAGGAGAAGTCGTGAAAAACTAAAATTCTAAACAAAATTGAACTTATGTGAAAAACTGAAATTAATAAACAAAATTTTAGGAAAATGTTTGATCAAATTTTCAAAAGGAGTGTATGTTTAATCTAAAAAATTAAAAAACGAGACGCCTATGTCAAAACACCCCTTCTAAATTCAACGTTTGTTTTTAGGATTTTTACGTACTTTTATTCTTCTGATTTAGGAATTCTTTTAGGGACTAGGATTGTCTCTCGTCCTCTTTCCATCCCCTTCCATCTCCTCCTCTCACATTCTCTTATTCTGTCTTTCTCTTGCTATAAAAAATTAATATAAGATGTTGACGTATCTTAACCATGACCGTTCGAATAGGAGGGAAATGAAGGATAGGGAAGAAAAAAAGGGAGAGAATCCTACTCCTTCTTTTAGGGAAATTAATTAGTGTGCATTAATTATAGTGGCAGTTTGTGTAATTTGGGTTTTAAAAGAGAGTTAGTTATGCACCAAAATTGTAAGTATTTTGATCAAAATCCTAAAAGGTAAACATGTTAAATCTTAAGAGGTAGGAAGATGAAAGGTCATAGGTTCAAATCTTGCCAAAGGCGAATTTGAACCACATTATTGTTTTGAACTACATTATTGTTAGCTCCTTGTGAGCTTGAGCCCACCCCTTTTCTCTTAGCATAAATAATATCGTTTGTTCAAAAAAAAAAATCCTAATATATATATATATATATATATATATATCTATCTATCTATCTATATATATTAAGTGAGAGCCTCAGTTTGGTGAAGCATTCTAAATCCCTAAAATGCCCTCACTTCAGGAATGACAAAAAGAACCAAATTATCCTAATAGAATACGATATAATCGTAATATACACAAATATGATAGGGTTAAATCGTAATACACAATTTGTAGATATTTGGTTGCGGACAATGTATGTGTGCATGCATATGAAGAATGATAGTTTACAACTGTTATATAAATGGGACCTACACTTTCTAAAACAATTGTAACCCTTCGATTATTTATACTACTGTTTGTAGATATTTGGTTGCGGACAATGTATGTGTGCATGCAAGTGACGGATCATCTGTTCAATGGCTGTGTGAATGGGAGAGTTGATGCGGTTAGAGGAGTGAGTACATAATTATGGGTGTGCCATTTCGGGTTGGGAATGAGATGTTCAACATTAGAGTATCGGTCAGGCTAGGTAGTTCCAGTTGCTTGAGTTGAAAAAAGATTGATGAGATTATGATTTTGTAGAGCATCTCATTTCTATTTTTGGGTAATTTGAGTTTTCTTTTCATTAGCAGTTTATGGGTTGTTTTAAAACCAGTTCGTATAGTTTGGACATTTTTTTATTTTTTATTTTTTGAAAAACACAGTAGGGATAATTCCATTCTTATGCAATTGGTATGAAGTTCTATTTCTTTCTAACCAAAAATTTGTTTACTCTAAGCCCCTTGGCGATGGGATACGACGAATTCTTCGACGCGGCCGTCGAATAAGGTCCGAGGTGACCATGGCCTGCATATTATTAAGACTCTGAGAAGGCGACGAGTGGATGAAGATAAGAGAGGGTCAAGCATACGAGCTGGACATTGTAAGTCTATATATACCAAATGCAATTAGGAATTTAATTAAACTGGCCATATGCAATTGGCAATTGCACTGAATATCATCAGGTATGAAGGAATAAACGTGTATGTTTGATTCTACTTATCAATATATCAGTAGTAGAAGGTTTTTTTTTTTGCTTTTTCATTTAAACTTCAAATTTTACCTATTGGTGACCTGTGGCATATTTTTTCTAACAAGTTTTGGGTAAATGCACTCTTGCAGTCAAGAGCACGGCTATGTGAAAAATGGAGGGGAAATAAATTCATGTTGATGATTAAAAAACATAGTTAATGTTTTAATTGTTTTCCATTTCCATGACTTCAAATGAATTTGATCTCACGGATATTGGGTATTGTATTTTCTAATTGTAATGCATTATGCTGCTGCAGAAGAAATACATAGAACGCAAATTGTGAATTTGGCAGACCAAAGGGTTTGGAAATCAAGAAAAAGCTTCAGCAACCATTTGAGTTCATGATTGGTTTGCAACATTTTCAATTATATTTTGTTGTAAGCTTTCCATATAGTGTCAAGATGAAAATATGACCAAGACTTCTCATATTTTGTTGGCATTCAATTTAAGGCTTTCTGTAGGTAATTCCCATTCCTTATAATATTGTCGTGTTTCTAGCTGAAAGCTTGCAAGTATCTCTAAAATTGATTCAGTTGGTTTCTTTTGGACTACAATGCAAGACTTCTCGTGACCTTTTTCTTATGCAGAGGTTCGTTTCTCATCAAATCAACTTTTTGATTTGATAGCAGGTGAGATCTAAGATAGAATAAATGTCAAGCAATGTGGAAGAAGATGACAGATTAATTCAATAGTTGTTTGTATCTCTTTAATTTAATAAGAGGTTTGCCCTTATTATGTAAATGTGCAATTGGTGTTGAATCAAATCATAATATAGTCAGTTTAATAAATTTTGTATTTTATATTTAAAAAAAAATGTGTATATATATATATATATATATATATATCAAATCATAATACATTTCACGTTGATGAACAAAGAAAAAATCTGTATGATGAGAAAGAAAACAACTAACACAATACAACTTTAAGGGCGCGTAGCACCCGTGATGCAAAAATTCCTCTCCACGTGCGTGCGGAGAGGCTAGTTTTTAATTGTATCAAAAGACAAATGAACATGTTCATTTATATTGAATAATACAAAAGAGACAAAAAGATGTTTGTCTATAAGAGAAAGCCCACTCGTTTTAGGAGGGCAAGGTCAAGGGCAAGGGCAAGGGTAAAATGAGGGCAAGGACAAATATATATATTTTTTTATTATTTATGCTTTGTTGGTCTTATTCTTTACGTGTCATTATCGCCTTAGATTTCGGATGAGATTTTCAATCGCTCACACCATGTCCTGTGTTATTATTCATTAATAATATCTGCTCAAATTTTTAATAAGATTTTCTACCATTCATTTAGTGCCACATGATAATTAGGTATTTATAGAATATATACACACACTCATACACGCATATATTGTACTTTTCTAGTTTCTTGAATTTTGAAAACATATTTCAAATTTTTTTTTTTAACATATTGATTTCATAAAAGTTTCATGAAACCTTGTTTTTCCAAGTTTAACTATGTAGTTGTTTGCTCAAGTTTAATTTGAACTCTCTTCTTTTGGCTAAAGTTGACTACAAGATCGTTTCTTTGCACGGGGGTTTTTGTCTGCTAAAGATGACAGAAAAAAAAAAACTAAAAAATCTTTGCCCACAAGCAGTAGCTCGAGCAAGACTTGCCTTCGCACTAAGGCCATCTCTAACCATCCCGGTCAAAGGGTATAGGATTAAAAATAGCTCGAAATAACATGAAAATCGTCTCCATTCGAGGGTTAGGCCAAAGGGTTCGTGAGCCCCATTGGGCCAAAAATGTGAAATCCGGCCAACCAGCTGGCCTGAACCAGCAAGCCACTTAGCCCCAAGCCGGCCCAATAATTCAAATCCAACGGCTACCTTACATTAGCATGACGTCGGGTAGCTAACGTCATGTTGAAGTCAAGTGACCGTTGGATTTGAAATTTTTTTTTTTGGGACAAAATTTAAAAATAAAAAATTTTAATTTTTTTCTGATAACTACCTAAGTCATTAAACAACATTAAACAACATTACACTTAAACAAGATTAAACAACAAAACCTCCACCCTAGTACCACTTGGGGGAGTTATTCAAACTTAAACAGCGTTAAAAAAACATTTAAGAACATAAAACTTAAACGCCTACTCCATGTAAAATTCGCACAACCAATTACATCTCGAAACGTGTTACTCGAAATCCTATCCAAAAAATTCTTGAGATTACATATCGACAAGAAATCTGGAGTGTTACTCACATATCGACACGTGACACTCGAAATCCTATCCGAAAAATTATTGAGATTACATATTGACAAGAAATCTAGAGAGTTACTCACTTTAGCAATATGTGTCACTCGAGATCCTATCCAAAACATTATTGAGATTACATCTTGAAAAATTATTGAGGCAGTTTAATTTAAGTAGCCATATTAATTCAATTAAAATAATAAATTATATTTGGCCTATGGCCCCCTTGGTTGGATATGGTAATAAATATGGCCTGATACTATTCATTAAAATATTAATTTCTTAAAAGACTATAAAGCTAAAGGGAGCTCTTCGGCTCTTCTTCAGTTGGAGATGACCTAAGTTGGACATAGCAGGCCGTACTGCTTGCCCTTCAATTTTTGGGCCGCTGGAGTAATATTTTTGAGTAGTGGGCAATATTTGTGTCCTTCCCTTCAATTTTTGGCCCGTGGAGTAATGTTTTTGAGCTTTGGGAAATATTTGTGCCCTTGCCTTCCACCGTTGGAATTGCTATACTAAAGTTCACGAACTGGGGTATATGGGAGGCTGCGTTAAGCTGTTTGTGGATGTGGTTTTGGTGTTTGATGTGGAAGAAATGTGGTGTTTAAATTTTTTATTTTTAATGGGTGCGTTGACAGAATTTGGGGTAAACATAAATGAGGAGTGGTGTTTAAATGAATTTTTTTTTAGTTGTAATAAGGATGAAGTTATGTAATTGTATTTCTTATATAAACATTGGCTTAATTAATTAAAATTCATGTGAATATGTGAATTTTCCTTTATAATTAGTTAATTAAAATCTTGTGATGTTACATGTTGGCCCATAAACGGATATTATGCTCACCTTATCATCAATTTAATCTAGACTTCAAAAGTAAAATTTGAAAGGATATTTGTGTATCAATAAAGAAATTTGAAAATCGTAAAATTTGAACGTATAATTCTCCATAAAACTCGAAACTGACTGGATCACCCTGTTTTCTGTGATAGCTAAATATCTTGTGGTTGTGGAACTCCAAGTGTATTTAGTAATGTTGAATTTTGGAATCTTATATGGTAATATACTTAATAATTGAACCTCAACCTACCAAGCCTTAGGGACTTGGAGTTTGATTTAGTTTGTCTCTCAAACTGGTGGTGTTCTTTTCTATGTATATATGTGTGTGAAGAATTCCTGTGGAACAATACAATTGAAATGTCCCAGGTGCGTGAAAGTGAAACTCCTGAAGATAAGGTGGTCGAAATCCTATCCAAGTTGTCGCCCAAGTCTCTGATGAGATTCAAATGCATACGCAAGTCTTGGTGCACTATCATCAATAGTCCAAGTTTTGTGGCCAAACAACTCGGCAATTCCATGGACAACAAACTCACATCCACCACTTGTATCCTTCTCAACCGTTGTCAGGTTCACGTTTTCCCGGACAGGAGTTGGAAACAAGATGTTTTCTGGTCCATGATTAATCTTTCCATTGATAGTGATGAGCACAACCTTCATTATGATGTTGAGAACCTAAAGATACCGTTTCCAATGAAAGATCAAGACAATGTAGAGCTTCACGGTTATTGCAATGGGATTGTCTGTGTAATAGCAGGGAAAAATGTTCTTTTATGCAATCCTGCAACGGGAGAATTCAGGCAACTTCCCAATTCATCTCTTCTTCTACCCCTTCCCAAGGGAAGATTCGGATTGGAAACGACCTTTAAAGGAATGGGATTTGGCTATGATTGCAAAACTAAAGAATACAAGGTTGTGCGCATTATAGAAAATTGTGATTGTGAGTATTCAGATGATGGAGAATCATACTATGAGCGTATTCTTCTTCCTCACACGGCTGAGGTATATACCACGACTGCTAACTCTTGGAAAGAGATCAAGATTGATATATCAATTGAAACTCGTTGGTATTGCATTCCCTATTCTGGTTCAGTGTACTTGAAGGGATTTTGTTATTGGTTTGCATACGATAACGGGGAGTACGTATTTTCATTTGATTTAGGTGATGAGATATTTCATAGAATTGAATTGCCTTCTAGGAGAGAATCCGATTTCAAGTTTTATGGTATTTTTCTGTATAATGAATCCATCACTTCGTATTGCTATCGTCACGAAGAGGGTTGTCAAGTATTTGAAATATGGGCAATGGACGACTATGATGGAGTTAAGAGTTCATGGACAAAACTGCTAACCATTGGACCCCTTAAAGACATTGATTATCCATTGACACTCTGGAAATGTGACGAGATTCTTATGCTTGGCTCATATGGAAGAGCTGCCTCTTGTAATTCTAGTACCGGAAATCTCAAGTATCTTCATATTCCTCCTATTATCGAATGGATGATGGATTATGTGAAAAGTATTGTTCCAATCAAGTGAATTGAGGAAAAGTTCCATTTTCTCCTATTTAATTTGTATGCATGATATAAGGCTTGAGTTTGCATCTTCTAATTTTGCTTTGTGGCCTTTGTATTTATTGTCTAATGAATCCATCGCTTCGCATTGCTCTCGTTATGAAGAGGATTCTAAATTATTTGAAATATAGGTAATGGACGACTATAACAAAATTAAGTGTTCATGGATAAAACTCCTAACTGTTGGACCCTTTAAAGGCATCGAGTTTTCACTGACACTTCGGAGACGTGACGAGCTTCTTATGTTTGCCTCCGATGGAAGAGCCACCTCTTATAATTGTAGTACTGGAAATCTCAAGTATCTTCATATTCTTGCTATTATCAATAGGAATGGGGTTAGATTATGCGAAAAGCATTGTTCCAGTCAAGTGAGTTGGGAGCAAAGTTCCATTTTCTCCTATTTAATATATATGCATGATATAAGCCTTGAGTTTACATCTTCTAATTTTGTTTTGTGGCCCTTATACTATGTTTGCTTATCATGGACTGCCTTTAGTTTTTCGATTTTCCACGTTTTGTAATGTTAAAGCTAATTAATACTAACAATTCCCTTATATTTTCTTTGAAATTCCCTCTTAAAAAACTAATAACTTTGTACTCATTCAACATAATCAAGTTAAACCTTCTAACACAGAAGTGCAAACATTTATTAGTAAAATCAGGGGTGCTAAAATAATCTAGACAACAAAGAATATTTATAACCTTTTAGAGCATCTTCAAAGGAAATGTCAAATATAATATATCAAAATTTTATTTGATGGCGAATGTGGCAAATTAAATACAAGTGCAAAATCCTCTTCTCTTCCAATGGAAGTGTCAAATATTTATTTTATTATTTTATAGGGCACAAAGTTTCATTAACTATTAAAAAATAATTAAAATTAATTTTAGTTTTTATTCTATTGGTTGTTAATGACACATCTTGACCTGGAATGTTCACCTGGACATCCAAATCGCGATGTGCTGGCTGACACCTGGAAGGTGATGAAGCCATAAAATATAGTGATGTGGAAAATATAAATAGATTAAAACCTAAAAGTGACTAATTTAAAGTGCGCATATGAGCGGAATTGAACCTATATCACATAAGTGATGTCAGAGTATAGATAAATTGCAGTAAAAGAAGGGTAATGAAATTTATACCGAAAGGAGAAATCTCCTACATAGCAGCTTTTGCCAACAATTCTTGTCGTCATGAAACCTTTGCCACTAAAATCCTGGAGGGGTGAAACCTTTGCCACTAAAATCTTGGAGGAGTGAAAAACAAGGGTGAGTGGCCCTGAAAATAAAGTTTTATAAAACCTTTTCGAAAAGTGTAAACCCTCGCTGTAAAACAAGTATATGGTTTCTCAAAAATATTATAATAATAGTATGTAATAGGTACCCTGCAGCATTAGTGAGTCAAAGGTGTATGGCACAACAAGGTATCTCAACATTAAACCACAAACCGTAAATCAATGCTCATTAATTTATGCTGGCACACAAGTCCATCGTAGAACTATTCAAACAATGGAACAGGCTGGGTGTAGGTATTACATTCTAGTACTACATCATGTGAGTTGCGCTAGTCGCATCGCATACAAGTCCAATACAACATACAAAAGGACAGGCTGACACCCAACTCTGGATCCAAAACGAATGTAAACAGTGCATGTGAACTACACATGAAGCTACTCTTTGGCCCCAAATAGTACAAATAACTAAGAGACACCGTGCAAACATGTAATAATGAGTAGGTAAAATGTAAGGATATCATGCCACAAGTTTATGCTCACAAATAACATTAAAAACATAATGTGTACAAAGAGTCTATTTGTAAAGCTAAACATGACATGTCACATCATAATATACTAGCATATGGGCACACACAAAGTGTGTGAAAATTTTTTATTTTTGTTTTTGAAATAGAATGAGAGAGGAAGCGGGTAATAGAGAATGTGGGAGTGGGAAGTTTTATTTTTATTTATTTTTATTTTTATTAGAAATATGTTAGGATTATAGGTAGGTGATGCTTTGAAAAAAAAAAAAACAGCAAAATTTGGTAGTGTGGAATTACATTTCAGCCCATATTTCTTATTCATGTTCTGTTTTAGTTAGAGGGTTAAACTGATAATTTCATTGGGTTTTGGTTGACAATGAGTGTTTTATTAATTAGTTGAGATCAATGCACTTGTAAGGAAAATCACATATACACATATATATAAAAACAAAAAGACCCAGTCACACATAACCACAACTTGCTTACTCTCGATAAGCCTTGTCATTCGTCAAACCGAATAAGCTTGTACCCATACCAAGTCACATTGACTTAACAAAATACTTAAACATAAATAATACACAAAATGGACGGATTAACCATAATCTGTCCAAATTTCACATTTTATAAATAATACAAAATTGCAAAAATGTCCTCAACTTCTTGGAATTACCAAACGGCCCTAAAGCTTCAACAATTTTTGCAGTTTGGTCCTTGTTATAAAAACAGTACAGCAACATCAATCCTTTCTAAAATTTCCCCTAGTTTGCACAAAAATGGGATTTTGTCGGAAATATGGGGAGAATTTGACACGCTGCTTTCAGAGCCGTTACACAATCAAAATTGACCAATAATATATCAAAACGAAGCTTAGGATGAGAGGAATAAGATTATACCTATTTCAAGGCCAAAAGTTGGTCGGAGATCATCGGAAAATGACATGAAAGTGGCGGCCCGAGTTGGAGTTCTCCGTTTTCGTCGGTTTCGAAGTGGATTTGGGCATGCAAACTCAAACCTGTGGCTTAGGGGTAGTAGGAAGTCGTCCTACACCTTCAAACTCAACCACAAAAAGAAGGTTTCGTTGGATTAGCTTGGAAAAACCTACAACTCGCCGGAAAACATGGTGGGTTAGGAAAACGTCTATATGTTCACCAAAACATGCATGCATGCATGAAACCTTGTTTGAACTTGAAGGAAACATTGAGAAAGAGTTGAAGCTTACCAATGTTGAAGTTTATGGATGGAGTGTTTAATTTCTGGGTTTAGTTTTGAAGTATGAAGAAGAGGAAAGAAAACTTGAAACTCTCTGGAAAAGGAAAGCTTTCTGTTTTTTTTTTCTCTTAATGGAATGCGGCTGCTCTGTTTCTTTTTAGAGCATAAAACCAACTTTTCCCTTTTCATTATTTTAAGCGCTAAATCCAATCTTAGCCGTACATAGTAGGTCATCAATATGATGATGACACATGGCTATTACAAGGACATATGAGACCTTCAAAAGTAAATGGATCCAGCACTTAAACTTGTCATATAAGACAATACAAAGACAATTAAGGAAATCTGAAAACAACTTAACTATCAACATTCCCTCTTAAGTTGTTAACTGATTTCACACTAAGGAGATCTCTGAGAAAACAAAAACGAGCTTTAGGAAGAGCCTTAGTGAAAATATCAGCAAGCTGGTCTTCACTCTTGCAGTACATGATGTCAATCACATTTTGCTGCAGTGCTTCTCTGATAAAATGGTACCTTCTATTTATGTGTTTCGATTTTTTATGGAAGACAAGATTTTTAGTCATGGCTATAGCTGATGTGTTGTCACACATAAGTGGAGTAGCTTCTGCCTGCATTTCTCCAAAATCTTCTAACACAAATCTTAGCCAAATGGCTTGAGTTGTTGCTTCAGCTGCACTGACGTATTCGGCTTCTGCAGTTGAGAGAGTAACACTGTGTTGCTTCACAGAGGCCTAAGAAAACACATCACTTCCAAATGTGCATGCATATCCGGAAGTGCTCTTCATGTCATCCTCACACCCACTCCAGTCACTATCATAATATCCTATAAGTACAGTTTTCTTTCCCTTCTCAAACTCAATTCCAAAATCAATGGTCCCTTGTATATATCTTAGGACCCTTTTGGCAGTTTCAAGATGTTTCTTGGAGGGAGAGTGCATAAATCTTGCCAACAGTGATGCAGCAAACATAATGTCAGGCCTAGTGGCAGTTAGATATAGCAAGCTGCCCACAATCTGCCTGTAAACTCCTTCATCAGTGGATTCACTTCCATCATTCCTGCAAAGTTTTTTATTTGTAGCCAGTGGTGTGCTCACTGGTTTACATTTTTGCAAACCAAACTTGTCTAGCAGAGATGGAGCATATTTCTTTTGCCCAATGAAGATCCCTCTTTCACTTTGCAGAATCCCCATGCTAAGAAAATGGTGCAGCAGTCTGTCATTTCATACCTGTTCATCATATCAAACTTGAATTCTGACATCAATTCTTCACTGCTGCCAGTGTAAACTATATCATCCACATAGATTGAGATGATTATAGTTTCAGTACCATTTCTTACCTTAACATAAAGTGTAGGTTCACTGGGCTCCTCTCAAATCCACATAAGATGAGATATGCATCAATTTCTTCGTACCAGGCCATTGGTGCTTGTTTCAGGCCATATAATTCCTTCCTTAACTTATAAACCTTTTCTTTTGCATTCTGAATTACAAAACCTTCAGGTTGGTCTACATAGACCTCTTCATGTAGAGTTCCATTTAAGAAGGCAGATTTGACATCAAGTTGGAACAATCTCCAACCTTTCTGGGCTGCAAGAGCTATTAGTGTCCTAATAGTATCCATCCTTGCTACCAGAGCGAAGGCCTCATTGAAATCCACTCCGGGCTTTTGAGAATATCCCTTAGCAACTAGTCTTGCCTTGTGTTTTTGTATAAAACCATCAAGATTGAGTTTGATCTTATATACCCATTTAACTCCAATGACCGGCTTGGATGTAGATCTGTCCACCAACTCCCAAGTTTCATTCTTTTCTATCATGGAGATCTCATTATCCATAGCTGCCTGCCATGCTTTATCTTTTGCAGCTTCTTGATAATTTTCTGGTTCTATGATACACATGTTGCACCTTGCATAGATATCAGTTAAGCTTCTTAACCTAACCGGTGTAGAGGTAGGAGTTGCTGAATCCTGGACCCTTACGCTTGAATCTTGTGTTCCAGTAGTGTCCTCACTTTGTATTTGATCTGAAGCAGGTGCTGATTCCACTTGCTCAGTGATTCTATCATTGATCTCAACATTTAGTGGAACTGAAATAGGCATTTCCCTTTGTGTTTCCCAATTCCAAGCTAAGTTCTCATAAAAAATGACACTCATAGACAATATTACTTTCTTGGAATGCAGGTCATACACTCTATACCCCTTCTCACATTTTCCATACCCAATGAAGATTCCCTTCGTTGCAGATTCCTCCAATTTATGCCTCAGTTGACTAGGCACATGATAGTAGCATATAGAACCAAAGACCCTCAAGTGCTTGACTCCTGGCTTCCTGCCACTAAAGGCTTCAAATGGTGTTACTTCATGAAGTGATCTGGTAGGACATCGATTAAGAATGTAGACTGCAGTTGTTACTGCTTCACCCCATAAATTATATGGTAAATGCTTCTCATGTATCATAGCCTTTGCCATCTCAACAATTGTCCTATTCTTCCTCTCAGCCACTCCATTTTGCTGAGGGGAATAGGCAATTGTGAGTTGTCTTTCCAAACCAACATCTTCACAAAATTTCAAAAACTCAGTGGAGGTGTATTCTCCCCCTCTATCACTCCTCAACTTCTTGATTTTGAATCCACTTTGTAGTTCTACCATGGCCTTAAACTTCTTGAAGATATTGAAAACTTCAGATTTCAGATTCATCAGGTATACCCAGCACATTCTGGTGTAATCATCAATAAAAGGTTAGGAAGTATTTGTTAACTCCTATGGTAGAGACTTGCATTGGTCCACATACATCAGTATGGATCAATTCTAGAGGTACAGTGGCTCTCCATGCTTTCTCCTTGTCAAATACCTCTCTGTGAGCTTTACCCATAGCACACCCTTCACAAACTTTGGATGTATCTTTTATCTCAGGTAGCCCATAAACCATTTCCTTTTGTTGTAGAGATTTTAGACTTTGGAAATTCAGATGCCCATATCTCCTATGCCAGTTCCAAGTGGTCTCTTCAACAGTTGCTCTTCTAGTTACTTCATTTCCATATTCAAGTGTCATAGGGAAACACCTATTGCTGGTCATCTTCACCCTTGCCAAGAGGTTCTCAAAGGTTTTGTCATCAAAGATATCCACTAGATAATCCCTAAATACCAAGAAGTACCCATGTTCAACCATTTGGCCTACACTCAAGAGGTTTTCATCTAGTCCTGGCACTAGCATGACCTCCTTTATGTATCTTTTTCCGTGTATGGTGTCAATAACCAATGTTCCCTTTCCAACAGCTTGAACTAAGTCACCAGTACCCATCTTAACTTTGGCTGTCACATTTCTGTTCACTTCAATCAAGAGGGATTCATGGCCAGTCATATGATTGCTACATGCACTATCCACATACCATACACTAGAATTTTTCACCACAGAGGCTGAGTGACAAGCATAAAACATAGTTCCCTCTTCCTCTACTTCATTTGCATAATTTGCTGTAGGTACAATTTTGCTTCTGCAGTCCTTTGCCAAGTGACCAAATCTGTCACATTTATGGCACTTGGGTTTTCCCTTAAACCAACAGGTTCCATAATGTAGTTTGTTGCAGTGAACACAAGAAATCTTTGTTCCTTCACCTTGATTCTCCTTCTTTGGGACATTTGCAGATTTTACATCCATTTTCTTGCCTTTGTTCTTCCAATTGTTCTTGAATTTTGAGCTACCCCCATATGAGGAACTTGGTCCTTCTCTGGGATTGATACTCAAGGATGAAAAAGCCTTCTCTGAACCATAGTCAGCATGCCTTTGTAGTCTTTGTTCATGTGACTTCAAGGAACCCACAACTTCTTGCACACTAATTGTATTTGTGTCTTTGGTTTCCTCTATAAGTTCTGCAATCGAATCATAGCTCCTAGGTAGACTAATCAAAAGCTTTTGTACAATTCTTTGATCAAAAAGTTCTTCCCCATATGACCTCATTTGATTCACAAGCTCAAACAATTTAGATACATACCCAGATAAAGAATCATCATCCTTCATTCTAAGATGTTCAAATTCCCTCCTAAGCCCTTGCAATTTCACAGATCTTACTTTCTTATCACCAACAAATTCTAATTTTAGAATATCCCAAGCAGCTTTGGAGGTTACCTGTTGAGCTATGCGAGGAAAGATATCATCTGAGACTGCATTTTGAATCAGTCCTAGTGCTTTTGCATCTTTAGTGACGTTGTCCTTCAGTGCTAGTTTTTCAGCTGCTTTAAGCTCTTTCTCATCCTTCTCATCTTTCTCAGGTTCTTCATACCCTTTTTCAACTAGTCTCCAGAGATCCTGCAAGATGAAGATCGTACGCAGCTTGATCATCCAGAAATCATAGTTACTTCCATTGAAAATGGGAGCTCGTAGCTCACCACCTCCGACTCCGGCCATCTGAGACTGAACCGTCAGAGATTAGGGTATTTCGTTGATTTCCCCTTTTCTGCTTCGCGATTTCACAACACCCAAATTCAAATTCGAACCTGTGCTCTTGATACCATGTTGAAGTTTATGGATGGAGTGTTTAATTTCTGGGTTTAGTTTTGAAGTATGAAGAAGAGGAAAGAAAACTTGAAACTCTCTGGAAAAGGAAAGCTTTCTTTTTTTTTTTTTTTTTTCTCTTAATGGAATGCGGCTGCTCTGTTTCTTTTCAGAGCATAAAACCAACTTTTCCCTTTTCATTATTTTAAGCACTAAATCCAATCTTAGCCGTACATAGTAGGTCATCAATATGATGATGACACATGACTATTACAAGGACATATGAGACCTTCAAATGTAAATGGATCCAGAACCTAAACTTGTCATATAAGACAATACAAAGACAATTAAGGAAATCTGAAAACAACTTAACTATCAACAACCAAGCCGGAAGTGGTTTGGTTCGTCCGATTCCGGCGACAAGTGAAACGAAAACTTCTTATTTTTCCCGAGCTAGGCAATTTCACAAGATTTTGAACGAGTTGCTTGGCGTACTTGGTGGCTTTAGATGAAGCTTGGAGGAGATGGTGGTGTTTTGAGAATATTTGGAGGTTGTTATGGTGGTGGTTTGGAGATGTGCCGAGAGGAAAAAGGTGAGGAGAGAGATAGAGAGAGAGAGAGAGGGTAAAAGAAACGGCTAAAAAAATAAGAAAGAGTGATGGTGCCGTGTGAGTGAATGAGAGTAGTGAGAATTGATGTGTGATGGATTGAAAGAGTGGGTTTTTAAATCTTTTAAACCATTATTATAATAGCACTTGCATGCTTTTTGGGTTTCCCTGAGGGAAGCGGATCCTCTCTCTCCTGAGCAATTCCCTAGCGGAGCCTAGGATCAATTGATCCCAGCCCTTCAAATCGATCCTGTGGTCAAGAGCAGCCAACAAGCTTTCAAATTATTTTACGCAACCCAAGGCAATTTTGTTTGCCTTTTCTCATTCCCGCTCATAATCCACTTCTCTCTCCTCTCTCTTCTCTCTCTCCTCAGAGCAGTTTCACCCCTAACACAAATGCGCTAGCATCCAACGCATTTATCTACTCAGTAAATAGTGATATATCCTAATAAACAGTAATAGGCTAAATGCATTTCCACCGCTAAAAATCCGCTGGCACCCAGCCCATCTAATATTATATTATTTTATTCATATCAATTAATATTTGATCATTTAATTTATTTGTTTTTTTTTCTTCCTTTCTCTCGATCTAGCATTTTTGTTTCCTTCCCACTGCTTCCATTCCTTCTCCGATCCTTTCTCCCCTTATTTTTCTGACCAACCATCTCTCTCCCCACTCTTTTTTTCTCCCCTTTTTCTCCATGGTTTCTTCTTCAAATGAGGAAGCTGATTATGCACCTGATTTGATTTGGATCGAAAAACCAGCATGTCTTTCTTCTTGTTCCTCAAATCAGAGAGAGCTATCTCTAGGCGGAGCAACCAGAGCCCCAGGATTGGTGGAGTGGAAACCGGGAAGAGGAAGGAGGGATTTGAGATGGGGTGTAGATGAAGAAGGCGTACAAGTGTATCAGATGGGATTCCAGGGATCGGCAGGCGTCGAAGGCGCAACGGAGAGTGATGGAGGTGGAGATTGCAGAAAATAAAAAATAAAAAAAGGTGCACGACGTCACGTTAGTGTCAGCATGGCGTCATACGGGCCGACTCACACCACTGTCGATTTTGGGCTGGCCTGGAGACCAGCTTGGGCTGGGTGCCAGTCAAAATGCTGGGCTGATGTGGTTTCACTGGGTGCCGGGCTGGTTTTTTGGCTAGGTGCTGGCCTTTCTCACCCCCAGTGGAACTGCTCTCAATCTGCTTGTTTTTGCCCCTTATTCTCTCTCCCTTAAGCTCCAGCTTTCTACGAAATTCCCTCTCCCCTAATCTTCAGCTTCATTCCTCCGAAAAAAAATCCAATCCTGCATCTCCTCTCCTTCCTCCGAAAAGTACCGTAATAAGCCCAAGTTCTCTCCCGCTTTGGTGAGAGCTTCTCTATCTGTGACAGAGTTTCTCTCTTGGCGTGTGAGAAATCATAAGAAAATATCGTCTCACTTTGCTCGATCAACGCGTTGCCACTAGTCTTCTATAATGAAGGTTAGGCTTCCATTATTGAAAGCTTCTTGTCATCATATTTTTGCAATTAGATTGGATTTGCTGCATGTTTATGTCTGAAAAAAGAGGAGATGTTGTCGTAGATCTAATGTTTACTGTGCTTTAGCTGCAATATCGCTAGCGGATTGCATGAGTGATGTCAGTAATCTGTATTGCATTGCAGTAATCTGGCCTAGCAAGAAGTAGTAAGATTCAGTTTTTCGTGGGGATTACTATGCTTTACATGTAGTGCTTATCCTCCTTCATTAGAAATGTAAGATAGGTTGACGATGTGCTTTTCTTCTCTAACTTTGTGGTTCTTGTGATGTCGTGAAATTAGAGAATTGGTGAATCATAACCATCCTCTAGGGACCGTTTTCATGTATATTTTATTTGATCTCTCCCTTTAAGTTTTCTTTACCCACCTAGTGTCTGAAAGACTAATATGACATATACTACTAGTTTCAACCATATTCTTGGCCACTCATTAATTTTATCCTTCTACAGGCATTGCTTCATTTTATATACTGGGACTCACTGCCTGATGATAGGAGCATATTTATGCGACTTAAATGGCTTGTTCTCGTACATTTACGTTATGTTTCTTTAGTTATTTTAGTACTTTAAGCTATTTTCGTGTGTTTGTAGGTCCAAAGGGCTAAAGGAGCAAAAAGATGCATTTTGGAGACTTTTGGAGCACTTTTGGGCTAAGGACGGATAGCTTATGCTTGAAGCCAAAGTGTTGGACGAAATTGAAGACCTAATTGGAGCCAAAGTGTTGGAACCTTGTTCTCTTTAGTTTTAGGACATTTAAACCTTTCCTAATCCCAATCATGCCATGCATAACACACATCCATTCTAACACATTGTCATTGCACATGCATTTCCTTCATTAGTTAACCCACATGCACTTATCACTTATCATCACCACATATCATATCACTTAATCACTTATCACTTATCATCACCACTTAACCACTTATCATATCATAACCACATATCATATCACTTATCACTTATCACTTAACATAACATCCACCTACTTCACCTACAACACCCACTTCACCTACAACATCCACCTACTTCACCTACAACATCCACCTACTTCACCTACAACATCCACTTCACCTACAACATCCACCTACTTCACCTACAACATCCACCTACTTCACCTACAAATGACATAGCCATATGTTCCCTCCACTACTCCTATAAATACCCTTGCATTCATTCATTCATGGGATCTCATTCCATTTCACAACACAACACCCCTCAAACACTTCCATTATTCCCTAACCGTGAGTCCCCCTTCCACCATTCCTCATCCATTTCCATAATTCCCCAAACCTCACCTTAGACCTTGTGCTACAACAACGAGGAAGATAAGAGGGCCTAAACGTTCATACAATTCAAGTTTGAGTTGTTGGAATGTTTAGGTGTTTCTTTGATTTCAAAGTTTAAATTCAATTCTCTTTGTTTTGTACGTATGAGGAATGGAAGAGAAGAATGCCTAAACGTTCATACAATTCAAGTTTGAGTTGTTGGAATGTTTAGGTGTTTCTTTGATTTCAAAGTAATGAGGAACTAATCCCCCTTTAGCTAGGGGGTGATTCGAAACTATGTTTATATTTGCAATATGAATTGATTACTTTTGGTTGGAATTTCATAAGTTGTGGATTCAATTCGTTTAACTGTTTGATTGATAACTTATTTATGTATGTTCATTGAGATTGCAAGCTTAATTTTCATGCATGAATATGACGCTAGAATATAAGTGAGTTTCACCTAATCGTTATGAACTTATATTCACAAGTAGTGGAGGTTGCTTATAAACAATCGCGTTAAACGAATTCTTGGCATAAGTTTCATGCGTATTCCATAGTAACGAATGCCTCGTCAACACTTCTAATTTTCATTGAACTTAATGATCTTTGTTGAATGTCTCTATCATGCATATTCCATAGTTAGGGACTTTGATTAAGAATAATTTGGTTGTAATGCGTATTCCATTCAATCCAATGAATTTAGGGAAATCTGAAAGTTAATTTAAGCGGACCTAATTAACTTGGAGCATTGAGTTTCATAATTTATCGAAAGACCAACTGAGAATCAATATTGTATGCAAGTGTAACATGTGTGGAGAAGAACCCCTTGGCTATTTCATCATCCATATTTTTATCACCTTTGTATTTACGTTTTGCCCTTAATTATAATCTTTCCATTTAATTTAATCTTGCCCAAACACATTTCCCCCATATTTCGTTGAGTCTTAATCATTCGTATTTGTTTTATTTTCGTGTTTTAAGTATTTGGAGTCTTGTGTACTTGTTTTGAATTCTTGTTAAGTAAGTTAAATGTTTTAAAAGTTAGTTTTATTTATTTGAGTCAAGTATTTAGCATCCCTAGTTAATCCCCGGTTAGAACGATCCCTACTTACATCATTACTACAATTGTCACAAATAGGGTTTAATTTGTATGCGTATAATGCTCGCATCAAATTTTGGCGCCGTTGCCGGGGATTAGCAACTTTGCTAATCCCTTGGTTCTTTTCTTTTTTTTTTGGTTTAGTTGTTTTCGTTTTAGTTTCTAACTTAATGTTGTTTTCTTTGTTTGTTGTTACTTTTGATATTTGATTTAGTTCTCTTTCTTTGATTTTAGGTACTAGAGAAGTAAGATATGGATTTTGCTAGCATTCAAGCTCAATTGGCAAATCTTACTTCTAAATTGTCGCCGTATGCCGAAAGGACCACAATGCAGAGTGTCCCTACATTTGGTGCTTCATATAGGCAAGGATTTCAAGCCAATCAATGTCCACAAAGAGATTGGAGGGATCATTCAAACTCTATATGGTGGGAAGATCAACAAGTTCAACGTGAAGCATATTGGCAACCATATGAGGAGTTCTATTCAAGACCTATGCAGCCACCACAACTTCATATGCAATATGCTCAATTAAATTCAAGTTCGCCAATAGATTATAATCAAATTCTTAATGAAATAAATTCTTTGGCGCAGGGGTCACAAAATCAAGCCAAGGAGGCTCAACAAGAAGCATATTGGCAACCATATGAGGAGTTCAATAGAACACCTATGCAGCCACCACAACCTCCCCCACAACAATTCCAATCAAGTTCAAGTATGTCCATGGATAATGATAAAAATTTTCAATTACTAACCTCTTTGGCGCAGGGGTCACAAAATCAAGCCAAGGAGTTGGGTAAATTGGACGAGCAATTTGGGCAGATTATGGAGTTCATGAAACAAATTCAAGAGCAAAGTGAACTCTCCAACTCAACTATTGAAAACTCGAAGGAAGATTTTGAGATCCATAATGCTATCATTTTGGGAAGTGCTATGGAGGTTGGAGCTGACCTAAAAATGTCCAAACATAGCCTAGAAGTGGATGAAGAGCTGCTAATTGAGGAGGAGGAAGAAGACATGCACACGGCAAGGGTAGAACAACCCTTGCCGCAGCCCCCTAAGCCCTCTAAACCACCCACCACCAGTAAGGACGTCCCAATTCCATGTTATTCTGATGTTATTCCACCCAATGTCTCTTTTCCTAGCAGGTTTTTGATTCCCAACCAAGAAGAGAGTAAAAAGGACATCGTGGAAGCCTTCCCAAAGGTGCAAAATGCTATTCAAATTCTTGGTGCAACACAGCAAGTTTTAGATGGTGTTGAATTCTTCAAAGGACTTTGTACACCAAGAAGAATGATTCAAGAGAAGGTAGTGGCTGGAGAAGATGTAGAAGGCATCAAAGAGGACATATTTGAAACCACAATTCCCAAGGAAGTTGGATTTTATGACACGGGACAAGTCATAACTTTCGAAGGGGTGTTTATTCTGGAGTTCATTTTGGAGCACACAGGTAAGCCGCCTCCCCGAATTTCAATTTTCTTTTATACTAACATGTGGTTAATGATCCAGGCACCCACTTTAGAATTTGAACCAATGCCGGTTCACTTCAAGTATCACCTTCCATTCAAGGACCAATTCCATGCCGTTTGATTTTATTTATAAAAAAAAAAAAAAAAAAAAAAAAAAAAAAACATGGCAGAATGATGGAGCTTCACAAAGGGCGTTTACTTGAAGCCCCACTACTGGGCAAAACTCTAGAAGCAGGAGGCATAGATGCGGAAGGCATCGGAGCAGAAGGCATCGAGGCGGAAGGCATCGGGGCGGAAGGTATCGGAGCGGGAGGCATCAAAGAAGAGGCCTCAATACTTGGCCAAACGCTGGATGAGCCCGGAAAAATGTGCCTCTGGAAGTAAGCCGCAAGCCTTTGACGGTCAGTTTGACGGTCACTTTGCATCCGACCATTGGATTCTTGTAGCTCATCAAGCTTCCTCTTCATACCCGTCGAATAGTTGTTGGCAAGCACGTGCAAACTTCTATTCTCGTACTTAAGCAGTTTGATCTCCTGCTTGAGACTTTCCACCTCTGCCATCAAAGATTCCACCTGACGGGAGCGGGCAAGCAGGCGTTGGCCCATGTTGGACACAGAACTCGCACACTGAACACTAAGTGCGAGGGATTCTTGAACGGCCAACTCATCGGACCGTCCTGACAGCAGCCTACTATCTTTTGGAGTAAGGAGGTTCCTAGCTACTATTGTAGCTGTTGTGGCGTCCTGCATCACAGAGTCTTCACCTGAAAGAGGACCGTTAGAAGATAAGAAAGAAGGGCGCCATACGTTACCTTGACGCGGCGCGGCCGTATCACTGCTGAGACTCAATTCTAAGCTAAGGTTCGTTGGGTTTGCCATTTTTCAAAAGTGTTCAAAGAGATGGGGTGGATGGAGTTAATTCTCAAAGGGCCGGAGTCGAGTTTCAGGAATGGGAAATCTTCAGAGTGTGTATGTTGGCGGTGATCGATAGCTCTATAAAATGCCAAGGCGACGCGTCCACCGATTCAAAGAGCCGAATTTTCCGGCGTAAGTTAGGCGACGCTCCCTCGGCTTTTCAGAAAACGCGTTCAACTTTGTCAAAAGATTTCTGACAAAGCTGAAAACACGTGGAGGCCATCATCGCAACTACACTCTTTAGCCGACAAGCGCAAAGTTCGGCGACGCTTTCTCTGCTTTTCAGAAAACGCGTGCAGCTTTGTCAAAAGGAGCCGCATCTGCACTACCACGTGTCGTTCAGAAAGAGAAGGGGCGTCGTTCAGAAATCGAAGGGGCGCCTGCTCAGAAATCGAAGAGGCGTATTCAAAGATCGAAGAGGCGCCACTATTTCAAAAAGCCGGAATTGCGGGATCAAAACGTTTGTCGACAAGGGTAAAAAGTACCACCACTTGATATTATCTCTATATATGTCGACCTTCGTCTTTTATGGCAGGGCAAACCTGAAGAAAATGCCCAACTCTCCCTCACCTCTGAGGGCGTACTCCCAGCAAAGCCTTTCAAAATACTCAATTCTTTCTTCTTCCCCAAAGATGATACCAGATGCCTGGAGTACATATGACCCAGGAGGAAACGGCGGATTGAAGCATGTGCTGATTCATTCACCGCTTCTTCAAAGCAAAGGTATCTCATATCATCAAGGTCAAAAGCAAAAGTATCTCATATCATGCTCTTTCCCTGTCTTTTTCTTTGTCCTTGTTCTTACTCGCATGGCAAAGTAAAAGAAGCAATCAGCCGGCACTTGGAGTCAATCTTCGGATCTGGAGCCAACTGCCTGGAATCTATTCCTGATTGCTTACCTAGCGTTGCTCTCGAGTAGTCATCTTCAACGGTTGATACACTTCCGGAGAAGGGACCACTTCTGCAAAGGGGAGCGAGTAAGGCAAGTGAAAATGATACATTGAAGCATGTGGAGACAAACATAGGCTGAGTTATCCTCCAACCCTTTTCAATACGAATTGGAAAGATTGAACAAAGAAACAGACCAAAAGGGTAAGCTCAGACCTTCGGGGGAGACCAAAAGAACCATCCTGCTGCCCAGTTCAAGAAGTAGCACAAAGGAAAATCAATGATGGGCGGAAACCAGTTCGAGAGTAAGCAATGCAATCAACAAAGAGAAGAGGGAATTTACACTCCATAACCAGATTTGCGTCCCTAAACTCTTCTCTTTGTTAATTACATTCTGCCATGTTTAGTATGTTTAGTTGTTGTTTGTGTGTTTACTTATGTTTTGTGTGAATCTATGCTTAAAACATTGAGGACAATGTTTGATTTAAGTGTGGGGGGGGGTAACTAAGTATGTTGATGCAAATTCGTTGAATTTTATCACCCATAACTTCAAGTGTTGTTCCTTGCTGTTTTAAATGTTTTTAAGGTGTTTTTAAACTGTTTTAGCGTATTTTGTTTTATAACTCCGAAAATCACATAAAAATTTGAAAAACATTTTTTTGAAAAGCCTAAAAAGAGTGTTTTGAGTTGTTTTTGTGTCTTAGGGAACCTTCCAACGTTATGATGAGGATTTGGTTTGTAATTGCATGACTGTTAAAAAGAGTTATTTACATAGAGAAAAGTTTGATTTACTCTTGGTTTATGCTTAGTTATGGTTATAATGTATGACTTCACATGCAATCATAAAAGAAAAATTCGTTTTTGTAACATGCTTGAAGGAAGAAACTCAAACAAACGGTACATCCCTGTGAGACTCGAGCCATTACTTTCTTTGGAGAGTTATTTTCTGTGATTCTTTATTTTCTAAAGTTGTTGCATGATCTCATTATTCCTTGCTTGGTTGCTACTTAGAATGCAATTGTATCATGATAGAACTAAATGCTAGAACTCATGCCCATTTCATTCAAAGCATGTTATTGATTTGCATAACACATATTCAAGAAGAAGTTGTGTAGTGACCACCACCATAGCCAAATAACCTTACTTCCCATACTTCGTATATGTTGTAAGTTTTAACCCCGTTGAGCCTTGTTTAGCCTTTATTCTTTGTTTACCCACATTTTCCTCACCTAGCCTAGTTTAGGACAATCCCCACCCTTGTTCTTAAAAGATAGTGAGCATGACTTAATTGAATTCCTTTTGAGTTACATTATGAAAGAAAATAAGTGTGGGGGAGAGAATGTTTAAGTGTTTATGTTTTGAGATTCAAAAGAAAAGAAAAAGAAAAGAAAAAAAAAAAAAGAGAAAAGAAAGAAAGAAAGAAAAAAGAGCTTAAAAAAAAATAAAATAAAAAAAAAAAAAATGAAAATAAGTGAAAATGAACTCACGAGCGTTGATGGTTGAAGAAAGGGTCCAAAAAAGATGAATATGGCCCTAAGTTCTGTGTAATTCCCCCTTGGGTGATCAAAGTTGACTTTTGCATTCTAAAGGAAATTCTAAGTGCCTAATTCAATACTTTGCTCACTATTGCTTGAAGAACGTTTGTTATCCTTACCTTTCATTTTTAGCCAATTACCCCAAGCCCCGTTACAACCCTTGACTTCTATATTGAGTGTTATGTATTTCAATTGTGGAGTTTGAACTTGGTATGAGCTTATGGTGTCACTGGTTCTCGCGTCTAAGTAGTAGCATTCCATTCATGAGATCATATCTAAACATGCTTATTAACTCCAGAAAATGCTTTCCTTATTATAACATATGTGAGTGTTCGTCTACATGTTTACATCAATCTTCTCACATATACCTAGTGTAGGGTGTGTAGTCAGAAAATCTGTGTGAAAAACGAGAGTACATCTAGTAAGAAATTGAGGGAATTCTCTAAGGCATGTTACTACATTCAAAACATGGTTTTAAATGCTTAATTGTGAACTAGTATGTGGTGACTATGATTAAGAATGTACTTAAGTGTAAAGATGGCTCAAATCTGTGAGAATAATGATTTTTAACTTGTCATGTGCATTGGAAGTCCCTGATACGATTGTTGGAAGGTGTAGGTTGTGTTTTGTTCTTTTTGTTTTGTTTTTCTGTTTTGCTCGAGGACTAGCAAAAGCTAAGTGTGGGGGTATTTGATAGGAGCATATTTATGCGACTTAAATGGCTTGTTCTCGTACATTTACGTTATGTTTCTTTAGTTATTTTAGTACTTTAAGCTATTTTCGTGTGTTTGTAGGTCCAAAGGGCTAAAGGAGCAAAAAGATGCATTTTGGAGACTTTTGGAGCACTTTTGGGCTAAGGACGGATAGCTTATGCTTGAAGCCAAAGTGTTGGACGAAATTGAAGACCTAATTGGAGCCAAAGTGTTGGAACCTTGTTCTCTTTAGTTTTAGGACATTTAAACCTTTCCTAATCCCAATCATGCCATGCATAACACACATCCATTCTAACACATTGTCATTGCACATGCATTTCCTTCATTAGTTAACCCACATGCACTTATCACTTATCATCACCACATATCATATCACTTAATCACTTATCACTTATCATCACCACTTAACCACTTATCATATCATAACCATATATCATATCACTTATCACTTATCACTTAACATAACATCCACCTACTTCACCTACAACACCCACTTCACCTACAACATCCACCTACTTCACCTACAACATCCACTTCACCTACAACATCCACCTACTTCACCTACAACATCCACCTACTTCACCTACAAATGACATAGCCATATGTTCCCTCCACTACTCCTATAAATACCCTTGCATTCATTCATTCATGGGATCTCATTCCATTTCACAACACAACACCCCTCAAACACTTCCATTATTCCCTAACCGTGAGTCCCCCTTCCACCATTCCTCATCCATTTCCATAATTCCCCAAACCTCACCTTAGACCTTGTGCTACAACAACGAGGAAGATAAGAGGGCCTAAACGTTCATACAATTCAAGTTTGAGTTGTTGGAATGTTTAGGTGTTTCTTTGATTTCAAAGTTTAAATTCAATTCTCTTTGTTTTGTACGTATGAGGAATGGAAGAGAAGAATGCCTAAACGTTCATACAATTCAAGTTTGAGTTGTTGGAATGTTTAGGTGTTTCTTTGATTTCAAAGTAATGAGGAACTAATCCCCCTTTAGCTAGGGGGTGATTCGAAACTATGTTTATATTTGCAATATGAATTGATTACTTTTGGTTGGAATTTCATAAGTTGTGGATTCAATTCGTTTAACTGTTTGATTGATAACTTATTTATGTATGTTCATTGAGATTGCAAGCTTAATTTTCATGCATGAATATGACGCTAGAATATAAGTGAGTTTCACCTAATCGTTATGAACTTATATTCACAAGTAGTGGAGGTTGCTTATAAACAATCGCGTTAAACGAATTCTTGGCATAAGTTTCATGCGTATTCCATAGTAACGAATGCCTCGTCAACACTTCTAATTTTCATTGAACTTAATGATCTTTGTTGAATGTCTCTATCATGCATATTCCATAGTTAGGGACTTTGATTAAGAATAATTTGGTTGTAATGCGTATTCCATTCAATCCAATGAATTTAGGGAAATCTGAAAGTTAATTTAAGCGGACCTAATTAACTTGGAGCATTGAGTTTCATAATTTATCGAAAGACCAACTGAGAATCAATATTGTATGCAAGTGTAACATGTGTGGAGAAGAACCCCTTGGCTATTTCATCATCCATATTTTTATCACCTTTGTATTTACGTTTTGCCCTTAATTATAATCTTTCCATTTAATTTAATCTTGCCCAAACACATTTCCCCCATATTTCGTTGAGTCTTAATCATTCGTATTTGTTTTATTTTCGTGTTTTAAGTATTTGGAGTCTTGTGTACTTGTTTTGAATTCTTGTTAAGTAAGTTAAATGTTTTAAAAGTTAGTTTTATTTATTTGAGTCAAGTATTTAGCATCCCTAGTTAATCCCCGGTTAGAACGATCCCTACTTACATCATTACTACAATTGTCACAAATAGGGTTTAATTTGTATGCGTATAATGCTCGCATCACCTGACGTATAAGAGCTTACTGGAATTAACTCCAATGGGGCTTTTAACTATGACTTTTTTAATGGAGTTCTGAAGGTGGGTTTGTTTTGCTGCTGAATCCCGTTGTCTTTAGTTTTTGTTATTCTCTAGAATCTCTACTTCATTTTGTGACAACTATTCTCATCATTTGAAGTTCTTAGCTTTAAGTTATCATCATGTGTGTGGGATGGCTAGTTGTCTGTAACAATAAGCTACAATATGCTTTGCAGCATGCCAACTTTGTGAAACATTACGTTGATTCGTTGTATCAGTATTTAGTTTAGTCTTTCTGTTAAAGATACTTTTTCATTAATTCTGTGTGGTGCCTTTTAGAGCACTTCCAGCATGTGCTCTCCCCCGAGGGATAGGTCCTCGAACAGTGGCAGAGAGCCCGAGCAACCAAGCCCAATATGTGCTGGCGATGGAGCTCGAGCGGCCCCAAGGGAGAGGCTCGACATGAGTTGCCAACCCAAGAGCCCGAAGGTAATGTGACGTAGCTAGGCTAATGTTAGGGTGACGTCAACCATAATATAAAATTAATAAAAATATAAAATATTAATTAAAAAAAAAGTGAAATTAAAAAAAATTAAAAAAATTGTAAAACCCAGGCTTCGAACTCAACGGCTCTTGCTGGAGTTCGTCACCGAGGTTGATGAACACCCACAGACAAATGGCAGAGATCTAGTTCCTCCCACTACTACGCAACCATTTATTAGTGTCGCTACGATAACCGACAAGAAACGTATATTACTGTCGGATATTAAGCAAAATCTGACAGAAAATGGATGCAGTGGCGGATATAATAAGTGACATAATTGCTAGTGTCAGGAAATGAATTTTCTAACAGAAAATACTCTAAAACCGACAGAACTTGTGTCGGATATAACCGACAGAGAATTTTCTGTCAGATAAAACTGATAGAAAATACTCTAAAATCGAGAGAACTTGTGTCGGATAAAACCGACAGAAAATAAATAAAAGCATTTTCTGTCGGATAAAACCGACAAAAAATATATTAATAATAAAAAAAATATAAACCACTTTTTGAATTATTTCTTTCCCTTTCAAGAACGCCAACAGGAAATATAATTAAGGTACTCAATGAGTAGAAGCTTCAGTACTAAATCGTCAAAAGAACAGCCCAATTCAAGAACACCAAAAGGTTGGGAACTACTTGCAACATATAGTACTAACTGGATAAGAAAAAACCCTCAACATCAAATAATTTATTTCAGAAATTAAACAACTCATCCCCATGAACTGAAGAATAATCATCTCTTTCTACTGTTTAACTTCGGTTTTCTTCTTCTGCCAGAGACGGTCCAAACCTGTCGGCATCTCCCTAAAAAGCAAAAGAAAGCAAAAGCAATCAGAGCATAACAGATGAAATGCCAAATTGCAAATGACCGATAAGAAATTATAAGAGGATGCTAATTACCATTGAAGAACAACTGAAAACCTCAGTAACCCAACATCAGAATCATGGGGAAAATTCATACTTAGGATTAGAAAAGTTTGGATATAATTATATGCTACACTGGGCTTTTTGAGTTTGACTGCAGGAGTCAACATGTTTTTATTTAAATCTATCAGTAATTGAACAACTTCCAATACTTCAGTAGCAATTGTAACCAGATGTAATAAAGAAAATGACAGCTGAATAAAAAGTGATTGTTTCAGCATAGTTCAGGATCTATGACTGCAGCGACAGTCATTGTGTGATTTGTATGTTATTTTCCTTGTGGGTTTCGAATGCAGCCTCTCAAGTCATCTACTTTGTAATAATAATACAGCTTAGAATGCAGTCTTAGAAAGCAAATGATAGAATCAAATGAGATTAACCGAACCGAAAAATAAAAATATGATCAAATTCCGCAACCGTACTGCGCATTCTTATCACGCAATACATTCACAAGTGCCCAACAAAAACACAAATATTACCATAATAACACAGTACAGAAACGAGGGAAAGAAGGCAAACCTGAGCGCGGACATAGCCGCTAAGAGGGAAGGTCGAGCACTGGCCAGTGTAGATGCCATGCTCTTCCAAATGCCCAATGTTGCTTCTCGAGAAAGAGAAGGAAATGAGGAGAGGAGAAAAGGGGGAAGGAAGGGGGAAGGGAGAAGGCACCGGTGCAAGGAAGAGATAGAGGGGTTTTTATTTGGAAAATTTTCATTAATGTCGGTTACAACCGACAGCAACATTTTACAAAATAAAAACCGACAGAAAATTTTCAATACTGTTGGTTATAACTGATAGGAAAAAAATGGTGGCAAAAAATACCTCAAAATTCCCTCCCAACAAAATAGAGTTGCTGACGGCGGTGGCTGGTGAGACTCACCGGAGAAGACAAGGGAATATTCCGTTAGTTAACGGAATATTCTTAACAGTTTCAGGTTAGTTTTAACGGAATCTGTTAGGGTTTAACGGAATATTCCCTAACGGCGGTTAGGGAATCCGTCAGTTTTGGCAGCTGTGGAGCTTCGGAAAATTATTTTAAAAATACGGGGATGTTCGTGAGGTTGAGTAGATCACGTTGGTGTATTCACACACCCCATTTGAGCATTGTATGATAAGTTATTACCTAGTTTTGGTTATGTGCTTTAAATTGACGTTTTTATAGTTGTTTCGCATATAGATGAGACCTATCCTGAAGACGAGCGCAATCACTCGAGGCAAGGGGGTTACGACCCTTCCACATATCAGTGAGTGGGCTTTTGGTTTTCTGTATATACCTATATACTTGTGGTTTTTCCTAGAAAATGAAATGGAATGTTTATATGTTTTAAATGCCATGCTTAGCGTTTGCCTATTTAATTATGCATTAGTAGTTGTATATATTTATAATTGGTGTTGCGGACGCACAGGTAAGTGCCAGGTAAGTTTATGGTTTATGATTGTGAATTAGTGGTTATGTGAGATGCATAGAGAACTCATAACATGCACCCTCGGTGTTAGTGCTCCCGCCCAGAGTAGGGCACAATCCTTCACGTGATGTTCACCTCCCACACCACACGCTCATCTTGGATCCAAGTTAGGTGCACAATCCTGTCGCACAGTCGCACATACCATTATAGGTGGTTCCGACTCATAGGTGACCCATGATTATTCGCCCAGTCTTCACGTGATCGTAGCACTTGAGCATATTTATTTACACCCAGTCCTGTTGTACAGACCACTTTAGGTGGTTCTGACTCGTGTGCAGGTATAGTTAGTGAGTTGGGGATTTGAGCTCTAGATTTAGCTGTACAGGTCACGTTAGGTGACTTCGGCTGACATGTTACTTGCATTGATTGACATTACCTGGGTTACTTACATTTTATGTGGAGGCATTCGACATGGCATATTTCTGAACATGTTTTCAATATATATGTATATTCTATTTTCTGGGAAACTATACAGGTTTTATGGCGAGGGGTTAGAACTTTTGATAATGAAATGATTTTGAAAGGCTTTGTTTTTGCCCACTCACACTTTCTGTTTTGCACCCCTCCAGGTTCTAGTTTGGTTTGCTCTTTTGGTGGCTTACGAGGAAACCACGGTATATCTGACAGATTATCACCAGTGTAGGACCACCTTTGGGTGTGTTTAGTTAGTGTTTGTTCCTCTGGTTGCAATAGGCTTTCTGTGCTCTGAATATTGTTTTTCACACTTACACTTGCATTTGTACGTTAACTACATTGTTTAGTAGTTTGGTTTTTATTTATTCATACTTTTATTATTATATTTTGCTTCCGCACTGTGCACATGGCTACGTCACCCTCACGTGACGGCCAGCATGCCTTGATTTCGGTCGGGGTGTGTCGATAAGAGGAAAAGAAGAAGAAGAAAAAAAAAACGAAATGTCTTGGAAAAGTCGTGAAAAACTAAAATTCTAAACAAAATAAACTTATGTGAAAAACTAAAATTAATAACCAAAATTTTAGGAAAATGCTTGATCAAATTTTCAAAAGGAGTATGTTTAGTCTAAAAAATTAAAAAAACAAGGCGCCAATATCAAAACGTCCCTAAACTCTTTCCCTACCCACCATTATTCCCAAAATAACCCTATATATGTCTTCTCCCAATTTTCCTTGCTTTAAAAAAATTATTATAATTTAACAAAAAAGAAAATTATCATTAAACAAATATACCTAACTCCAACTCCAAATATCACAGTAGTCCCCTCCCCAAAAATTCCCAGAACCGTCACTATTAGCACACCCAAACCTCAGCCCAACCGCCTCCCCCCCCCCACCACTGGCCCAAAAAAAACACACCCAGCGCCCCTCCTCGCCCAAAATCCTCGGTCGGCCTCAATGACGTGTTTTTGGAATCGAGAGATGATTCTCGAGTCCCCATTTGATCGAGTCGTTAAAGGACCGCAGAGGAGATCAGTGGACGAGATGGGTTTGCCGTCCGAGCACAGCCTCAACGAGTTTGGCGAAGGTCTCACCCATGGCAAGCGAGACGATCGGTGAGAAAGCCAGTGCATAAGAGAGAGAGAGAGAGGAGAAAGAAAGGGAAGGAGGAAGAAGTAGTAGTGTTTGGGGTTGAAGCAGTGAGGTAGGAAATTAAAATGGGGTGAAGTTGTGGAGGCTGCGCTCGGGGAGGGTGGTGGTTATGGGGTTCTTCAAGTTTTTTTTATTTTTTATTTTTTTTAATTTCATTTTTATGTTAAATAAGTTTTAAGTCCAGCTGTATAATAATTGTATTGTGTTAAATTTTGAGTGGAAGTTATGTGTTGATGTGGTGGTAATAAATTATCTAATGATTTATCCTAATTGTGGAAGTGAATGGGCTTGTGGTAAGATATGATTGGTTGGTTTTTAAGTCTTTGAAGGTCATTTTATACAAGGACAAATTTGTCAATAAAAGTATTATTTTAAAGTGGGTGAAGTGATAAGACATTGGGGTGGGCTTAGTAACACTTTTTTTTTTTTTAATATATATGTCAATCATTTAATTTGTTGGAAATATGCATTTAATTTAGCAGTTTCTAGCCAGCATAGACGTTGAATAATTTGATGAGGAAGAGTAGAAAAATTTTGAAAAATTATCTTGTCTTTCTAACTGTACAATGATGACACACCTCGATCCGGAATGTCCACTAGGACTCGCTCATCGCGCACTCATGTACTTAGGCACTTTAGATTTTAAGTTATTCATATTTTTTACTTTATCACACTTTATGGCTTCGTCACCTTCCAGGTGCCAATCCCTGGCTGGAAGTATGCCGACGAGGACGTTGGGCCCCTAAGGGGGTGGATTGTGACATCCCACATCGCCCAGGGGAGTGGATATTCCCATCTCTACCTAGCACGAGACCTTTTGGGAGCTCACTGGCTTCGGGGTCCATCGGAACTCCGAAGTTAAGTGAGTAGCGCGCGAGAGCAATACCAGGATGGGTGATCCACTGGGAAGTTCTCGTGTAAGTTCCCAGAAACAAAACCGTGAGGGCGTGGTAGGGGCCTAAAGCGGACAATATTGTGCTACAGTGAAGTCGAGCCTGGGATGTGGTGGGGGCTCGGGCCAGGCTGTGACAATGATGTCTTCATAAAAAATCTGTTAATATTCTCATTAAATAGAGGGGTTTGTTTAACAAAAAATACCCTTAAAAAAATAGTCATGGTCGTCATGCGACAATTTAACTAGGATATTGCCATTTGCAATAACCATTTATTATGGGTTGAATTTTGATCTAGAAACCAATTAGATATAGGAGTACTATTTTTAGCATGTCGGTCATTTCTTCGCATTCTCACATCTTAGTGCAGTGATACGAGATGGTGGATACACTCAATCTTTTTCTTGATGATTTTAAATTAATGAACTCATGAAATGCGTGTCATATATTGCCGCTCAAAATGATACTATTCCTAATCTAGCTTTTTATCATTTTTATTGTTTTATTGATGAGAGGTTACAACACAGTTAGTAAATTTGATATGATACACGTACATATATTTTTGAAAATACTTCCATTTTCCATATAAGTTATAATAATTCATTAAAGATGTACATACATATTTTTCACGTTTAATACACATTATTGTCACACAATTTTCAATACTACCTATAAAATTCATGTATTCAACACATATTGTTAACAATTTTTTTTTTAAGAATTAATTAAATAAATATTAAAATTAAAATAAGTGGCCGAATTTTCAAAGTAAAGTTTTAGCAAAGTTATCGAATAATGCACGTATGTATTTTTCACATATTACACCCATTCCGTATTTTACAAACTATGGTTAGGGGCTAAAAAGCTATAAATATTCTTTGTTGCCTAATTTTTTTTTTTAACAACCCGGATTTTACTTATAAATGTTTGCACTCCTACGTACGCTAGAATGTTTAACTTGATTATGTTAAAGGAGGTTTCCAAGAAGGGAATTTCGAAGGAAAAAAGAAATGGAAAACATAAAGGAATTGTTAGTATGAGTTAACTTTAAAAAAATAGTTCATTGTCAAATAGAATAACATTACAAAATGTTGAAAGCCCAAAAACTAAAGGCAGCCCATGATAAGCAAACATATTACAAAGGCCACAAAGCAAAATTAGAGGATGCAAACTCAAGCTTTATTTCATGCATACAAATTAAATAGGACACCAGGGAACTTTTCCTCAACTCATTTGACTGGAACAATACTTTTCACATAATCTATCATCCAATTGATAATAGGGGGAATATAAAGATAGTTGAGATTTCCGGTACCAGAATTACAAAAGGCGGCTCTTCCATACGAGCCAAGCATAAGAACCTCGTCACATTTCCCAAGTGTCAATGGATAATCAATGTCTTTAAAGGGTCCAATAGTGAGCAATTTTGTCCATGAACTCTTAACTTCATCATAGTCGTCCATTACCCATATTTCAAATAATTTACAATCATCTTCGTAACGAGAGCAATAAGAAGTGATGGATTCATTATACAAAAAAATACCATAAAACTTAAAACCAAATTCTCTCCTAGAAGGCAATTCTATTATATGAAATATCTCATCACCTAAATCAAATGAAAATATGTATTCCCCGTTATCCATTGCAAACCAATAACAAAATCCCTTCAAGTACACTGAACAAGAATAAGGAATGCAGTACGGATCAGTATCACTTGTTACATCAATCTTGATCTCTTTCCAAGAGTTAGTAGTCATGGTGTATACCTCAGCCGTGTGAGGAAGAAGAATACGCTCATAATATGATTCTTCACCTTCTGAATACTCACAATCACAATTTTCTATAATTCGCACGACCTTGTATTCTTTAGCTTTGCAATCATAGCCAAATCCCAATCCCTTAAAGACCGTTTCCAATCCGAATCTTCCCTTGGGAAGGGGTAGAAGAAGGGATGAATCGGGAAGTTGCCTGAATTCTCCCGTTGCAGGATTGCATAAAAGAACATTTTTCCCTACTATTACACAGACAATCCCATTGCAATAACCGTGAAGCTCTACATTGTCTTGATCTTCCATTGGAAATGGTATATTTAGGTCCTCAACATCGTAATGAAGGTTATTCTTATCACTATCAATGGAAAGATTAATCATGGACCAGAAAACGTCTTGTTTCCAACTCTTATCCGGGAAAACATGAACCTGACAACGGTTAAGAAGGATACAAGTGGAGGATGAGAGTTTGTTGTCTACGGAATTGCTGAGGTGTTTGGCCACAAAACTTGAACTATTGATGATAGTGCACCAAGACCTGCGTATACATTTGAATCTCATCAGAGACTTGGGCGGCAACCTGGACAGGATTTCGACCATCTGATCTTCAGGAGTTTCATTTTCACACACCTGAGACATTTCGGTTGTATTGTTCCGCAATAATTCTTCACACGTATATATACACAAAAAAGAACACCACCAATTTGAGAACAAACGAAATCAAACTCCACGTCCCTAAGGCTTGGTAGGTCAAGGTTGAATTATTAAACATATTACCAAACAAGATGCCAAAATTCAACAGTACTAAATAAACTTGGAGTTCCACAACCACAACATATTTAGCTATTAAAGAAAACAGGGACGATCCAGTCAGTTTCGAGTTTTATGGAGAATTATACGTTCAAATTTGCCATTTTTAAATTTTTTTATTGATACAAAAATAACAATTCAAATTTTACTTTTGAATTCTAGATTAAATTGATGATCAAGTGAGTATGATATCCGTATATGGGTCAGCTTGTAACATCACACAATTTTAATTTACTAAGAAAAGAAAATTCACATATTCACATGAGGTTTAATTAATTAAGCGAATTTTTACAAATACAATTACATAATTGCATCCTTACCCCAATTTCTATCAACGCACCCATTAAAAATAAAAAATTTAAACCTTTACTAAGTTCACCACATTTCTTCTAAAAATACCATGAAACACCAACACCACATCCACAAACACCCTAACGCAGCCCCCCAGCAACCCCAATTTCTGACTTTAGTAGAGCAGTTCAAGCAGTGGAAGGCAAAGGCACAAATATTGCCCAAAACTTAAAAAACATTGCTCCACCGGCTTGAATGGTAATCAGTAGGCCCTACTATACCCAACTTAGTGCCAAGGCAAGTCTTGCCCGTGTTGCTGCTTGGATTTTCTAATTCTTTCTTCTGTCAGCTTTAGCTGACAAAAGTCGGGCTTAAAAGGAGGAGAGTTCAAAACTTCAAATTAAGCTTGGGCTAACAGCTGCAGTGTTAAACTTAGAAAAACAATGCTTCATAAAACCTTTATGCAAACGTATGTTCAAAATAATATTAAAATACGTTTTAAAATTCAGAGACACAAGAAAAATATAGTGTGTGTGTATACTTTATGCAAAGCGATCCTTATTTTTTGAAAAAAATAGGGATTAGTTGTGAGATTCATTTCACATCGAACTTTAACGATCCAAACCGTCTATTTTGTAAGCCTCAATCCATAGATCATCCTTGCAAAAATTCAACTCAATCAGAAATCATTTACCTATTTAATTAAAGTGCTGTTAAACCCACCTTATGTTCCTATTTTCCCACCCACTTGTTAATGAAAGTTTTAATAACATATTTATCCTTTTTTAAAATTAAACCCCAATGTGGTACTACATAGCAATCAACGCAACTATTTTTGCAACGACCACGATTGAGTGGATTTGGTTGTACGACTGGCGAAAAAAGCGAGGGGAAAAAGGGAAAACCGAGTAACTTGCTGCTAACAAGTAATCACCTCCCATCATCTTCGGCGACACCGATCTGCAAAAGTGGATATTGGTAAGGCCTGAATTTGAGGCAGGTGGATGAGGGGTTTGGGTGCCAACTGGGGCTGGGATTTGACGCACTCAAGCTTAAGAAAGGCAGCACTAAAGCACCAGCTATGATTTTCCGTAAAATGCTTCCATCTTTCCAACACCAAGAAGCTCAAAACCTCATTGAAAGTCATTGGTGGGTTGTTTTGAATCCAAAGTTTCAGAGAACCAATGACCTGGAGAGAAAATACGAATCGCTAACTAGACCACAATAGCCGGACCTCGACACACCACCCAAATCGAAAGTTTCATTGAAGGTCGTGTTGGTGCGGCTAGAGTATAACGAAGATGCGGCGATGTGATTAAGGATGGAGATCGAGGGTTTTTCTAAAATATACTAAAGGTCTTTTCAAGAATAACGGTGGGTTGAAAAATAGCATTTTAATTTTTTAGTTTTTTATGGTGGTTGAAATAATAATGTGGCTGGAAAAATAAGATAATAAGGTGGGACTAGTAGCACTCTTTTAATTATCAAGATAAAATTTTATTATTTTTTATATAACAAAGTATTCGTTAATTTCCTTGAACCCAATTAGATGTCTTAAACATTTCTGATTTGCCTAATATTTTGCAAGGATGATCTATGTGGTGCAACTTGAAAAATAGACGGTTCGGATTATTAAAGTTCGATGTAGTGTGGATTCCAGAACTAATCCCTATTTTTATATAAAAAAAGGAGTCCCTTCCCTTAAAGGTTTCTTTTATATATATATATATATATATGGATAGTCCTTGCTTTTGTCATTTCCAAAGGGATGGAGTTGCATAAAGGCAAGTACTATTCAAAGTGAATAGTACTTGTCACTGCCCTTGACCTTGCTCTTATCTTTTCCCAAAAGGGTGGAGTTGCACAAGGCAAGTACTATCCAGAATGAATAGTAAAGGGCAACTTACATGCATTTGTCTTGCCTCTGTCCTCCTAAAACAGGGGCAAGACATCCAATCTCCTTGATTCTTCTATCAGAATCTTTGTAAGAAACTAACATTGTCCTTCAATTTTAATATAAGTGAGAAGTTTATGATTCAATCTCAGTTTCAATCGTATATAAACTAAGACATCCAAGCCTCTTCCAAAAAGGCTTTTCTAATCCAATTTAAACTCAAACTATCTAGACCAAAAATACACTTGTAGTTATGCTCATATTCTAACATGATATTCAAACACAATGATTGGATACCTTTTTCCCTCTCCATAATATCAATGTAACATCTTAATTATAAGTTCAATTTATACCATTGCAGATTGAATCTTCTTTAGGGCTCATCTGGAACAGGGTAAAAAATTTGAGAAAATTAATGAAGCAGAAAGAATTTTGTCAAATAAGATCACTGAAATTTACAAAAAAACAATGAAGTCTACAGGGAGGCGCACACACAAACGACTTTATCTTCTTCAATCTGTGACATTGTGAGTGAGGCCCACAATGTAATTCCCACCTCCCCGTCGATCGACTACTAGTCCAGGTCAACCTTCTGTAATTCCCACCTCCCCGTCGATCGACTACTATATGTAAGCTCAATCTTCTGCCATTACGTGGGCTTCCTCTCTCTCTCTCTCTCTCTCGTGCAGAACGAGAAAACCTTGCCGTGAAAAAGAAGGCACTAACAAAGGATCTTGTCTAAACAAGAACAAAAACTCATTGATTACATTAAAGTGTTCTAGAGTAAGGATTGTTGGTGGAAAGAAAAGCCATCTTTTGTCTAGTGTAAAAGTTCTACTACCTTCTCCTAGTATTGTAGTATTGATTCCCTCGTGTAGAATCTAGTTATCTACTATCCTTTTTAGGATACAACCTCTGAAACTCAAAGAGAAGTGGCTGCAAGAAGTTCAACCTTGCCCGAATCTCTTTGTTCGTACTTGTATTTAGTAGATCTGTTGCTTAATATACTTTCCAGTGTTTATTCAAATCATTTTGACTGTTTTCTGCTTAAGAAGTCTCATTCACATTCGAACATGGTTAAGTTAATGAACCTGTTTCGTTAAAGTGAACTTGGATCGAAGAAATAGTTTAAAGGGCCTTGAACTCCCTTTGCTTTTGACATACAAGATTATAAACTAAAAGTCCTTGTTTACAAGGCAAGAAAAAGATCTAATGCAGACTTAACCCATCTATGACAATCCTTTGATGAACTAGAAGTTTGAGTAATTTGGGGTGTAAGTAATCGACTTAACTCATACCCATTCAATATCTGTTATACTGAGATAACAGTGGCATGCCTAAATCCTTGTTAATTTTGATTGTGAACCTCAAGGCATACACCAAAGGCCCTACAAAGGCACCTTTCAAACTAACTTTAAACTCTTCTTGCAACACACCAAGCAGCAAGAAATCGACCGACAACCAACGCCAAGAGCAACCTTTTCAGGGAGTTGTGCAAGGGAAATCTTGCCCAAACATAGTTTTGGTACGCCCGATGAGATTCGAATAAACTTGTATTCTAAGAAAAAGGAAGGGACAGACTTTCAGGTGGAACATAGAGTACATGCAACCACATTGTCCAAAAGGATCAGACATGACAGATCACATGAAAGAGTTTTCCATCCCTACGAAGTTCTCCTATTTTGGAAAGCCCGACTTCATCTGAGAAGTCAAGAGGAAAAGTGACCAATGAAGACTTGCAAGCTACCATGGTGCAAGTATTGAAAAGTATGGAGAAGATTTCCCTCGAGACTATAGGAGAAGTCAGCAAACTTTGTTCATTAACAAGGAGTCTGCAAAAAAGGTTAGAGTTAGAGTACTCTACGTCGAAGGATGGTTATGCTAAGGAAATGATGAGAGAAGCAAGCCTTGAGAGAGAAACAGTGGTTCTCTTATTTCCTTTACTCGAGGAAAAGAATGACAAAAGGAAGAAGAAAGATAATGTGAGAACTAGTTGACCGAAGAAGGAAGAGATCCAGTCAACAGATTTGCCTGACCCTCTATTATTCCCAATAGATAGAAGGGGGCAAATCGGGCTAGATGGAAGGAAGCATGGAATGACTCAACAAGTTGGAGAGTCTAGTGGAAAATGTTTGTCCATGGCTGTGGGCAAACCTCCCCCTTATAGGCCACCACCATTGGCTAATAAGGGAGGGGAAGCCAAGTGGAGACAGCCATAGCTACAAAAAGCAACTTTCTTAGGCAATGAGTGTAGCCCAAAGTGGGGACCTCCTTATGCCCCACACAATAATGCAGCTAACCAGCAACTTAGAAATGAGTTGGCCGAGCTAAGAAGGATGGTGGTCTAGAATGCTCAACCGCAAGCTCGCCTGCTGTTCAAGATCACGTATCAGAAGCCCTACCATGAGTATATTGATGAGCAGAACCATTTTCCCCTCAACTTCAAGATGTTCGCATTCCCAACTTTTGGTGGAGATGACTGTAATGTGTTCTTTAGGGACCACATCTTCAAGTTCTCTAACTACTGTGTGGCGTTTGAGGACAATCTTAACTACAAGTTAAGGTTTTTGGGAATTCACTAGTTGTCTTAGCATCTTAGTGGTACTCTCTGTTACCCCCCTATTCCATTGCTAACAGGGGGCAAATGGAGATGGCTTTCCACAAGCAGTTCTATAGGTTCGAGCTCGAGATGACGATTAATGATCTAGTAGATGTGAAACAATATGAGCACGAGTCTACAGAAGACTTCATGATGAGGTTTAGGAAGATGAGGATGAAATGCCAGTTCCTTATCAACCATGCTCAACTTATATCCATTGCTCAGAAGGCATTAAGGTTACCGGTGAGGAAAAAGTTTTATGATGTGCAATTTAATGAATTACAAGAGTTGGTGATTGCGGCCACGAAGTATGAGAAGTTCTTAATTGAAGAACAACAAGTAAAGCACTTGTCTAAAGTGCCTCATTTCAGGTGGAGTGACAGCAATGTAGGAGAGGGAATATAGATGTGTGCAGCAAAGATGGCCACTTCTTTTAAATGTTTAATGGTGAAGGGTTTCGTCCAGCTAGTTAAAGACCAAAAGGTTGTGATGAATGACGAAGGATTCCTGCCTATGAAGCCCCCTAAGTACCAGACTTATTCTTTTATTTCACTAAGGCAGCAGAAATGTATGAGGAGTTAGTGAGGGTAAGAGTAATTGTACCCGACAACACCAAAAAGATGCCTAAACCAAAAGAGTTGAGAGGGAAGAAGTATTGCAAACTACATTACACCTTTAACCATTCCATAACCAATTGTGTGCAGTTTAGAGATTGGGTCCAAGATCTCATAGTCAAGGGAAAGCTATTGTAGGAGAAACTCCAGGCAAATATGATGACAGAAACATATCCTTTCCTAGAGGCCTCAATAAACATGATCAACCTGAACTGGGTTAAGAAGGGAAAAGCTAAGGTTACCTGGGAAGTAAGAGGAGAAAGAGGGCAAGCTATTAGGCCCTATGGAGGGTGTTAAAAGATTGCCTGACATACCTTAAGCAGCTGTAGTCAAGGGATTGGTTTTATGCAGTAAGTGTCAATGTGAGTATGAGCTCGAGATGCCAACATCGGGCACTATAATTGACCGAGAGATAGCTAGAAGAAGAGAAGTAGAAGAGTTAGAGGCCTGCATGAGTATTCTTTGGGCAGCTGAGAAAGAATCCTCCAAGAAGGTGTTTCAAAGATTAGGAGGAGACTTTAAACCTAAGGGCTCGTCTGAAGTATTCAGGAATTATGAAGCCTCTGAAGAGGTAGAAGACAAGGAAGCAAAGATGCCAAGATAGGTGGATGTAAGACCTCCCCAGCCAAGTTATAATGGTAATGTAAAGCAAGGATGGAGAGAGAGAACGATGCACTCGGTTTCTTTAGTCACCAAGAAAGATTTCGCCTGACTTAGGTGAAAATGGTATGTAGTTGGGAAAGATGGGAGACCTGTCAAAGAAATGGAAGCATCCATGATAAGGAAAGTCCAAAGACAACACAAAGCTCATATGAACTCCTTAAAAACCCCTGCCATATCAGAGGCCTCGAAGAATGTCAAGTTTGAGAAGGTTCCCCAAGAAGGCAGGAAACAACTTCAGTGGATGAGTAAGAAAGAAATAGAGAGAGCCAACAACAAATTTGAGAACCTATCTGGTTTGGAATCATTTCACCTGAAAGGATAATACCTTCACCCCTATTGGTAGATGCTTTATGTGAAACCCCATGGGAGTTGCATGATTTTGGTGTAACCAGAGAAAAAGAGGTGCCCAAGTTAATGTTGACCGAAGAGGCACAGGCATGGATAGACCAATTTGTGTACCAAATTGAAGTAAAGAGAGAAGAAGGAATACCTGGACCTAACAACTTTCACGTAAACATGACACATGTTTTGTCATCCATGTTCTGCGTCGAACCAGATCAGCTTGCCACGATGGAGGGTCATCACTTGGTAACAGAACCAATGATGGCATTTGTTAGTGTTGAGGAAGCTGGGAGAGAGGAATCAAGCATGGCAAGTTTGCCCGAACCCACAAAAAATGAGGCTGAGAAGATATATTTAGACATGATGGTCTTCAGTAACCTAAGTTTGAACTTAGCTAACCATCTTAAATCTATATATGTAACTGTTCAGCTGGAGGGAGTACTCTTTAAGAGGGTGATGATAAATGGTGGAGCTGCGGTCAATGTGCTTCCGCGTAAACAAATGAAGAGGCTATGTAGAAGTAAGGAATGTCTTATTCCTACTAATCTAACAGTTTCTAGTGTATACATGTAAATTTTGTTGCATACAAAAGGTGCATCACAAAGCTCCACGTGGCATATGACTCGTCACAAATGGACAAGTCATCAATGACATGTGGCATAAATCAAGCAAAGGAAGTATAAATCCTTCCCAAAAATTGGCACAAGGGAGAAACACCCTTTAAATTCGGCAAAAGGGTCTAGATTGGTCCTAAAACTAGAAAGAAAGTTAAGACATCTTCATAAAACAAGCAAAAATTAAAGATTGCTCACAAAATAGGCAACAAGGCCTCATGATTTCGGCCAAAGGAGTAAAGTGGCTGAAATTAAGACACAAAACATCCCTAAATTCTCCCATGGACAAATTAGGACATAAATCAAAGCCAAATCCACCCAAAGGGAAACTTTGAGAAGCCTATAAATACAAGGTCCTCCCACAAGCATTAGGGTCAAAAATTCTCTACATAAAAGAACCTTTGCCAAACCTTTGAAGACTAATTCCCTGCCGAAGCTCTCTTCGAAGAACTTTCAACCAAAGCCAAAGCTTTCTCTTGACCAAAGCCGAAGCACTTCCTTGAAGAATCAACAAGCACTCGTGCCAATTCCTTTAAGACTTTGTTGCAAGCTTATAAACTTGTAGCAATGTTCATTTCAAGATCAAGTTGCCAAGACCCTTGAAGCAACGAAATCCTGCATCAAACACTACCTTTGCCGCACCTTTAAGGTGAAGATCATCCACGCGTTGTTTTCAAGTTAAAACTTGAAGCAATCATTCAACTATTCGTCTGAGATCAAGTCATCGTAACCCTTCGATCAACAATCACGTATGTACATCAAATTTGAAGACCAAATCAGAGAAAAAGTTGTAAACTGAGATTGTAACCTACAAATTCAAATTAATACAAATCTACTTTGTAAATGTGTTCTCGTTTCATTCAATACAAAATTTTAGTGTTTACAAATTTGGCAGGCCTACTGGGACATCTCTGCCTTTCATCTCTGTCTTCAAATCCACACAAAACAATAAATGGCACCAAGAAAGGGTCAAGCTGTTCCCGTTGCTGCAAGTGGTGACACTTTGGGCTTCACAACCCAAAGTAAGGCAAAAACTCTATCTGCCGTGCCTTCCACCCCTCCATCAACTCTGCTGAAGGAGCAAAAGCACCCGAGGCAAGAACCTGTGATCATTTTGGCCTTGCTAAAGGTGCTAAGGGACGAAAGCCCGAGGAGAGTCTTTGACTTCTAACGCAGACTCAAACAGCTTATGTCCCGTAGCCATGCAAGTCATGACTACTAGCGCAACTTCCATCGAGGGGTAGCTGGCTCAAATGAGTAAAGCAATTGCAAGGCTGACAAGGACCGTAGAGAAGAAGGACCTGCAAATTGCTACACTCGTTAACCATCCAGAGGCGCAGCATGACGACAAAGCTAACCCGAAGTTTGACCTACCAAAGGAGAAAACCGATGAAAAGGAAGAGCCTCTGGTGAAGAAAGTGAAAGAGAAGCTGGACCAAGCAATAACGCTCATGGGATCTATCTTTATCCAGCAGTTGCAGGAGATGATCACTAGCATTGTCAAGGCGCAGTACCAAGGAAGCTCACATAACTCTGTGCTGTACTCAAAGCCCTACTCCAAGAAGATTGACGCCTTGAGGATGCCAAGGGGTTATTAGTCACTAAGTTCATGCAATTCTATGGAAAAGGCAATCCTGAACAACATTGCCCATTTCATCGAAACTTGCAACAATGTTGGGACAAAGGGAGATTACCTTGTCAAGCAATTCGTGCGTTTGCTGAAAGGTAAAGCATTTGACTGGTACACAAACCTCGCCCAAATCTATCAATTGTTAGGATCAACTTGAAAGGGGATTCCTCAACTGCTTCTACAGCACTCGTCTTACCGTAAGACGTTCCCTTTTCCAGACTTTGATGTGGTTGCAATGCTAGATGACTTATTGGAGAAAAATGTGATTAAGTTACCTAGTGCAAATGCCCCGAAGAGATGAATCATGCTAACGATCCTAGGTACTGTAAATACCATTGTATTGTGAGCCATCCTGTTTGCAATGGCCTTGTCCTCAGGGAGCTTATCATGAAGCTGGCACAATAAGGGCAAATTGAACTCAACCTTGAAGACACAGCCGCAACACACACTACTGCAATTGTGTTTGGATCATTCGATCCCGTGCTTTTCCAAGTAACACATGCTCATTCCCGTCCATGCTTAAGCAACATGGCATCTTTTACACAACCATCGCTGGGGGCAAGTGAGCAAAATGCACTTACTGAAGATGAAAATAGGTAGGCACTAGCGACTTACAAGAAGACAAGGAAGCCAAGACCACAAGCTGCATGACCAAAGGTGGAACAAGCGAGAAAGCACCGCCGCCACAACAATAGGAAACCTAAGAGAAACGTAAGGGCTGCTAAGCCGACGTACGCTGGGGAGCCTATGGAGCAAGAGCCGGGCAATCCCGTCTCTTTGCATGAGTACTTCCTGAAGAATTTCTTCCAATAGTGCAGTACCGTTGCTTGTCACATGGTTGAAATAGAGATAGAAGAGTCCTCAAAAGGCAAAGTTATCGTCATCGAGGAAGGGAAAATTCCCACACCTGAAGAAAGCTTGGTGTCATACTTTAGCATCAAGGAAGCGCTGCGATTACCCAAAGAGATGCAAATAGCACTAATAGTGGTCTTGGCGAGTCCCGACGACCACGAAATGCGACAAAGAAATGATAAAGGCCTGGAGCTTTGGCCACATGAATACGCGAGATGCTATGACACAGTCACCTTCACTGACGAAGACTTGCTGCTAGGGTCAAAGTCTTATAACCGTCATCTCTTCATCTCTGGGTATGTGAGGGAGCACAAAGTTAACCACATGCTTGTGGATGGAAGATCAGCCATAACATCATGCCAAAGTCGACAATGACTAAAATCGGCATCAAGGTGGATGAACTATGATGCGAGATTTACTTGACACTCAAATTAAACCCTCGTTTGACAATTGTAGTAGAATGGATAAGTGAGGGATCGTTCTAGACCGGGGATTAGGAGGGCTTGCTAAAACCTTCTAAATTGACTTAAAAACATAAAAACACAATATAAAACACTATTTAATGCTCGAAGAAAGCAAAACTAAAAATAAGAAAGATTAAGACTAAGACTTCAACGAAATAGGGGGAATTGGATTTGGACGAATTTAAACTAAAATGAATACTTGGAAACAAAACAAATTGTAAATATGGATTTGACGGAAATGAATGGATGGGAAGCTAGCTAAGGGTTCTTTCTCTACACATGATATTTATGCATATGAATCAATTTCCAGTTATTCCTTCATTGAATTATGAACGACAATGCCCCAAATTAACCGTGACATCACTAGTTAACCCTCAGATTTTCCTTATATTATTGGATTGGATGGCATCATTCGACAACCCAAAACATTCTCAAAAGTTCCCTACATGTCATCATAATAGAGATACAATCGAAGATCATTAAGAATAATGAAAACCATAAGCATTGACAAAGCATTTGCAACTATGACATCATGTTACTCATGCTAAGAATTAAACTTAACGCGATCGTGACAAGCGACCTTCACTACTTTCAAGTATAAGTTAGTAACGATTATGTGAAACCTTCTTAAACTTTAGCCACATATTCATGCATGCTAATTAAGTGTCGACCCTCAATCAACAAACACAAATAAGTTAATCATTAAATAGTTAAGCCAATTGCATTCACGAATCAAGAGTTCATAACCGGAATTCATCAATTCATATCACATAAATAATCATGGTATTGAAATCACCCCTAGCCAAAAAGGGTTTAGTTCCTCATAACTTTGAAATCAAAGAAACACCTAAACATTCCAACAACTCAAACTTGAATTGTATGAACGTTTAGGCACTCTTCTCTTCCATTCCTCATATTATAAAACAAAGAGAATTGAATTTAAACATTGAAATAAAAGAAACGCGTAAACATTCCAACAACTCAAACGTGAATTGTATGAACGTTTAGGCCCTCTTCTCTTCGTCTTCGTTGTAGCACAAGGACTAAGGGATGTTGTTGGTGTGTTGAATGGATTGGGGGATTATGGAAATGGAAGAAATGGAGGAGAAAGGGAAGGGAATGGTGCAGAAAATGGAGAGACTCACGACTAGGGAGAAGATGGAAGTGTTTGTGGTGTGTTGTGTATGAAAATGAGATGTCCATAAATGAATGAATGCAAGGGTATTTATAAGAGTAGTGGAGGGAACATATGGCTATGTCATTTGTAGGTGAAGTAGGTGGATGTTGTAGGTGAAGTAGGTGGATGTTGTAGGTGAAGTAGGTGGATGTTGTAGGTGAAGTAGGTGGATGATATGTTAAGTGATAAGTGATAAGTGATATGATATGTGGTTATGATAAGTGATAAGTGCATGTGGGTTAACTAATGAAGGAAATGCATGTGCAATGACAATGTGTTAGAATGGATGTGTGTTATGCATGGCATGATTGGGATTAGGAAAGGTTTAAATGTCCTAAAACTAAAGAGAACAAGGTTCCAACACTTTGGCTCCAATTAGGTCTTCAATTTCGTCCAACACTTTGGCTTCAAGCATAAGCTATCCGTCCTTAGCCCAAAAGTGCTCCAAAAGTCTCCAAAATGCATCTTTTTGCTCCTTTAGCCCTTTGGACCTACAAACACACGAAAATAGCTTAAAGTACTAAAATAACTAAAGAAACATAACGTAAATGTACGAGAACAAGCCATTTAAGTCGCATAAATATGCTCCTATCAAATAACCCCACACTTAGCTTTTGCTAGTCCTCGAGCAAAACAGAAAAACAAAACAAAAAGAACAAAACACAACCTACACCTTCCAACAATCGTATCAGGGACTTCCAATGCACATGACAAGTTAAAAATCATTATTCTCACAGATTTGAGCCATCTTTACACTTAAGTACATTCTTACTCATAGTCACCACATACTAGTTCACAATTAAGCATTTAAAACCATGTTTTGAATGTAGTAACATGCCTTAGAGAATTCCCTCAATTTCTTACTAGATGTACTCTCGTTTTTCACACATATTTTCTGACTACACACCCTACACTAGGTATATGTGAGAAGATTGATGTAAACATGTAGACGAACACTCACATATGTTATAATAAGGAAAGCATTTTCTGGAGTTAATAAGCATGTTTAGATATGATCTCATGAATGGAATGCTACTACTTAGACGCGAGAACCAGTGACACCATAAGCTCATACCAAGTTCAAACTCCACAATTGAAATACATAACACTCAATATAGAAGTCAAGGGTTGTAACGGGGCTTGGGGTAATTGGCTAAAAATGAAAGGTAAGGATAACAAACGTTCTTCAAGCAATAGTGAGCAAAGTATTGAATTAGGCACTTAGAATTTCCTTTAGAATGCAGAAGTCAACTTTGATCACCCAAGGGGGAATTACACAGAACTTAGGGCCATATTCATCTTTTTTGGACCCTTTCTTCAACCATCAACGCTCGTGAGTTCATTTTCACTTATTTTCATTTTTTTAAGCTCTTTTTTCTTTCTTTCTTTCTTTTCTCTTTTTTTTTTTTTTTCTTTTCTTTTTCTTTTCTTTTGAATCTCAAAACATAAACACTTAAACATTCTCTCCCCCACACTTATTTTCTTTCATAATGTAACTCAAAAGGAATTCAATTAAGTCATGCTCACTATCTTTTAAGAACAAGGGTGGGGATTGTCCTAAACTAGGCTAGGTGAGGAAAATGTGGGTAAACAAAGAATAAAGGCTAAACAAGGCTCAACGGGGTTAAAACTTACAACATATACGAAGTATGGGAAGTAAGGCTATTTGGCTATGGTGGTGGTCACTACACAACTTCTTCTTGAATATGTGTTATGCAAATCAATAACATGCTTTGAATGAAATGGGCATGAGTTCTAGCATTTAGTTCTATCATGATACAATTGCATTCTAAGTAGCAACCAAGCAAGGAATAATGAGATCATGCAACAACTTTAGAAAATAAAGAATCACAGAAAATAACTCTCCAAAGAAAGTAATGGCTCGAGTCTCACAGGGATGTAGCGTTTGTTTGAGTTTCTTCCTTCAAGCATGTTACAAAAACGAATTTTTTTCTTTTATGATTGCATGTGAAGTCATACATTATAACCATAACCAAGCATATACCAAGAGTAAATCAAACTTTTCTCTATGTTTATAACTCTTTCTAACCGTCATGCAATTATAAACCAAATCCTTATCATTGTGTTGGAAGGTACCCTAAGACACAAACACACAAAAACGACTCTTTTTGGGTTTTTCAAAACAATTTTTCAAATTTTTATGGGATTTTCGAATTATAAAACAAAACACACTAAAACACTCTAAAACAACTTAAAAACACCTTAAAACAGCAAGGAACAACATTTGAAGTTATGGGTGATAAAATCCCACGAATTTGCATTAAATATACTTAGTTACCCCCCCCCCCCCCCAAATACTTAAATCAAACATTGCCCTCAATGTTTTAAGCATATGGTTCACACAAAACATAAGTAAACACACAAAAAGCAACTAAACATACTAAACATGGCAGAATGTAATTAACAAAGAGAAGAGTTTAGGGACGCAAATCTGGTTATGGAGTGTAAATTCCCTCTTCTCCTTGGTGATTGCATTGAGGCTTTGATCTTTGTGATTCCACAGGCTTACTCTTGAACTGGTTTCCGCCCATCGTTGATTTTCCTTTGTGCTACTTCTTGAACTGGGCAGCAGGATGGTTCTTTTGGTCTCCCCCGAAGGTCTGAGCTTATCCCTTTTATCTGTTTCTTTGTTCAATCTGTGCAGAAGTGGTCCCTTCTCTGGAAGTGTATCAACCGTTGAAGATGACTACTCGAGAGCAACGCTAGGTAAGCAATCAGGAATAGGTTCCAGGCAGTTGGCTCCAGATCGGAAGACTGACTCCAAGTACCGGCTGATTGCTTCTTTTACTTTGCCATGCGAGTAAGAACAAGGACAAAGAAAAAGACAGGGAAAGAGCATGATATGAGATACTTTTGCTTTTGACCTTGATGATATGAGATACCTTTGCTTTTGAAGAAGCGGTGAATGAATCAGCACATGTATTTGTTGTGCTGTTTCCTCCTGGGTCATCTGTACTCCAGACATCTGGTATCATCTTTGGGGAAGAAGAAAGAATTTAGTATTTCGAAAGGCTTTGCTGGGAGTGCACCCTCAGAGGTGAGGGAGAGTTGGGCATTTTCTTCAGGTTTGCCCTGCCATAAAAGACGAAGGTCGACATATATAGAGATAATAGCAAGTGGTGGTACTTTTTACCTTTGTCGACAAACGTTTTGATCCCGCAACTCTGGCTTTTTTGAAATAGTGGCGCCTCTTCGATTTTTGAATACGCCTCTTCGATTTCTGAGCAGGCGCCCCTTCGATTTCTGAGCGACACGTGGTAGTGCAGATGCGGCTCCTTTTGACAAAGCTGCACGCGTCTTCTGAAAAGCAGAGAAAGCGTCGCCGAACTTTGCGCTTGTCGGCTAAAGATGTGTAGTTGTGATGATGGCCGCCACGTGTTGTCTGAAAAGAAGAAATCTTTTGACAAAGTTGAACGCGCCTTCTGAAAAGCCGAGAAAGCGTCGCCTAAATTACGCCGGAAATTCCGGCTTTTTGAATTGGTGGACGCGTCGCCTTGGCTTTTTTATTGAGCTATCGATCACCACAACAAACACACTCTGAAGATTTCCCATTCTTGAAAATCGACTCCGGCCCTTTGAAATTTAACTCCATCCCTTCTCCTTGAACACTTTTGAAAAATGGCAAACTCATCGAACCTTAGCTTGGAATTGAGCCTTAGCAGTGATACGGGCGCGCCGCGTCAAGGTAACGTATGGCGCCCTTCTTTCTTTTCTTCTAACGGTCCTCTCACAGGTGAAGACTCCGTGATGCAGGATGCCACAACAGCTACAATAGTAGCTAGGAACCTCCTCACTCCGAAAGATAGTAGGCTGCTGTCAGGACGGTCCGATGAGTTGGCCGTTCAAGAGTCCCTCGCACTTAGTGTTCAATGTGCGAGTTCTGTGTCCAACATGGGCCAACGCCTGCTTGCCAGCTCCCGTCAGGTGGAATCATTGATGGCAGAGGTGGAAAGTCTCAAGCAGGAGATCCAGCAGCTGAAGTATGAGAATAGAAGTTTGCACGTGCTTGCAAACAACTATTCGACGGGCATGAAGAGGAAGCTTGATGAGCTGCAAGAATCTGAGGGTCGAATTCACAATGACCGTCAAAGGCTTGCGTCTTATCTCCAGAGGCACCTTTTTCCTGGGTTATCCAGCGCTTGGCCAAGTATTGAGGCCTGGAATGCTCTAGCTCCGATGCCTCCCGCTCCGATGGCTTCCGCTCCGATGCCTCCCGCTTCTATGCCTCCCGCTTCTGCGCCTTCCGCTTCTGCGCCTCGTAGTGGGGCTTCACGCAAACAACCTTTGTGAAGACTCCATCTTTCTGCCATGTTTAGATACAATTGTAATTTATCGAAAAATCAATGAACAAGCTTTGTTTTATTTACTGTATTGGGTTGTCTCCCAAGTAGCGCTAAGACACAAACAAACACCAAAATGACTCAAATGACTCTAAAAACACATATTTTTGGGTTTTTCAAAAGGATTTTTTTTTTTTTTTTTTTTTTTTTTTTTTTTTTTTTTAATTTTTATCAAATTTTCGGAGTTTTATACCAAGACACTATAAAACACACTAAAACACTCTAAAAACGCTTAAAACAGCAAGAAACAACATTCTAAGTGATAGGTGAATAAATCCCACGAAATTCATGCAAATACAAATTGTTTACCCCCCCACACTTAAATCAAACTTTGTCCTCAATGTTTTAAGCAGAAAGTCACAACAGAGCAAGCAAATAAACAAATACGAGAAAGAAAGCAAAGTAAAGGCAGTAAAGAAAAAGAAAGGAATAAAAATAAGTCTCTTAAAGGGGTTTCCAAGTTCTTCTCTATTCGGATGCATGGGTTGCCTCCCACGAAGCGCTTTCTTTTACGTCTTTCAGCCGGACGAGTACCCTATTTTAATCTTCATTTGAGCCCACGGAATGGAAAGGAATGTCTTCCACCACTTGCCCCACACCATGCTCGTAATATGGCTTCAACCGATGCCCGTTCACCTTGAATTCTACGACATTCCTTAAGCTTTTTATGTGGACTGCACCATAAGGTAAAACGTTAGTAACAACAAACGGGCCAATCCATTTAGAACGCAACTTACCAGGAAACAAACGTAGGCGAGAGTTGAAAAGTAACACTTTCTGCCCAACTATGAAGGTCTTGGTTCGAATCATTTTATCATGGAATGCTTTGGTCTTGGCTTTGTACATCCGGGCATTCTCATAGGCTTCATTCCGAATCTCCTCAAGTTCATTCAATTGGAGCTTCCTATGAACTCCCGCTGCATCTATGTCCATGTTGAAAGTCTTCACGGCCCAATGTGCCTTGTGCTCTAACTCTACGGGCAAATGACATGGCTTACCATAGACGAGCCGAAAAGGTGACATCCCAATGGGTGTTTTGTACGCCGTACGATATGCCCACAGTGCATCATCTAAACGTAAGCTCCAATCCCTCCTTGTTGGTCCAACGGTCTTCTCCAAAATTTGTTTGATTTCTCGGTTAGACACCTCGGCTTGGCCATTTGTTTGAGGATGGTAAGGTGTGGAGACCTTATGGTTGACATGGTACTTTCTTAGCAACGCCTCAATGGTCCGATTGCAAAAGTGAGACCCTCCATCACTTATGATTACTCTCGGCATTCCAAACCTAGCAAGAATGTTAGTTTTCACGAAATCTGCAACCACCTTAGAATCGTTAGTACGGGTGGCTTTTGCTTCCACCCATTTAGAAACATAATCAACAGCTAGCAAGATATAAGTGAAACCATAAGATGGAGGGAAAGGGCCCATGAAATCAATGCCCCAAACATCAAAAATTTCAACATTAAAGACAGGGGTTTGCGGCATTTGGTCCTTGGTACCTATGTTACCCATTCGTTGGCAACGATCACAAGACATACAAAAGGTTCTAGCATCCCTAAATATAGTCGGCCAATAAAAACCACACTCTAGAACCTTGAGGGCAGTGCGTTGTGTGCCAAAATGACCACCACATGCATATGTGTGACAAAAGCTTAGAATTGAGTGAAATTCAGAATCATGCACACATCTACGTACAATTTGATCTGAGCAATACTTCCACAAATAAGGGTCATCCCAAACATAGAAACGTGCATCATTTTTAAGCTTATCACGTTGGTGTTTGTTTAGTTCATTTGGAAATTGTTTAGCCACCAAGTAATTCACTAAATCTGCATACCATGGTTCACTTACCTCAATGGATAGCAGCTGCTCATCGGGAAAAGTTTCAGGGATAGGTACGGCATGTTCATGCTCATCGTGGATCATTCGGCTTAAATGGTCAGCCACTACATTCTCGCTTCCTTTCTTATCCCGGATTTCAATATCAAATTCTTGAAGAAGAAGAATCCAACGGATAAGCCTCGACTTTGCTTCCTTTTTCGTGATCAAGTACCTCAAAGCTGCATGATCAGAATAAACGATTACTTTAGTACCAATTAAATATGAACGGAATTTATCTAAAACAAAAACCACAGCTAGAAGTTCTTTTTCCGTCGTGGAGTAGTTCAATTGGGCATCATTGAGAGTCCGAGAGGCATAGTATATGACATGCGGCCGCTTGTCTCTTCTTTGTCCTAGAACAGCTCCTAATGCATAGTCGGATGCATCGCATATGAGCTCGAACGGAAGGCTCCAATCTGGAGGTACAATAATGGGGGCCGAGACTAGCTTCTCCTTGAGTTGGTTAAATGCCGAATTACACTCTTCATCAAACTTGAATGGCACATCTTTTTGGAGCAATCGGCAAAGAGGGTTAGACATCTTGGAGAAGTCCTTGATAAAACGCCTATAGAACCCTGCATGGCCAAGAAACGATCGTACCTCTCTAACCGAAGTAGGAGAGGGTAAGTGACGTACAAGGTCTATTTTCGAGTTATCTGCTTCAATTCCTTTTTCTGAAACAATATGTCCTAAAACTATACCTTGTTTCACCATAAAGTGACATTTCTCCCAATTCAAGACAAGGTTAGTTTCAACACATCGTTTCAAAATTAAGGTCAGATTATCCAAGCAATTATCAAATGAACTCCCAAATACACTGAAATCATCCATGAAAACCTCAATGATCTTTTCAACAAAATCAGAAAATATACTTACCATACACCTTTGGAAAGTGGCCGGTGCGTTGCATAAGCCAAATGGCATGCGACGATAAGCAAATGTTCCAAAGGGACATGTGAATGTGGTCTTCTCTTGATCATCCGGGGCTATCACAATTTGGTTATATCCAGAGTATCCATCAAGAAAACAGTAAAAGGCATGACCGGCTAAACTTTCGAGCATTTGGTCGATGAATGGCAAAGGAAAGTGATCTTTCCTAGTCATGGCATTTAGCTTCCGGTAATCGATACATACTCGCCATCCAGTCTGAATGCGTGTAGGCACGAGCTCATTCTCATCATTCTTGATAACAGTTACTCCGGATTTCTTGGGAACGACTTGAACTGGAGAGACCCAACGGCTATCGGAGATAGGGTAGATCACTCCGCAATCCAAAAGCTTGATTATTTCCTTCTTCACTACTTCCATCATCGGAGGGTTGAGACGGCGTTGAGCCTCTCGGGATGGCTTAGTCCCCTCCTCAAGAAGTATACGGTGCATGCATGTGGTAGGGCTTATTCCTTTAATGTCGGCCAAAGTCCACCCTATGGCCGTTTTGTGTTCTCGCAGCACCCTCACAAGCTTCTCCTCCTCCATTGCCGTGAGACTTGATGAAATGATGACGGGCAATGTTTCGCCTTTTCCCAAAAACACATACTTCAAATGGTCCGGCAACGGCTTAAGTTCAAGCGATGGTGCCTAAACAACAGAAGGTAGCATCTTAGTGGAAACTGAATTTGAAAGTGAGAGTGGAACCTTACCATATTGTTGTGGCAATGACTCAAGGGCTGCCACAACCTCAATTATTTCTTCACTAGAACCCATTGCAAAGAATTCCACCTCCTTGCCGTGGCCTTGCATTGGCCCAAATCCTTCATTTTTGCGCTCTATGGCCTTAGTGATGGTTGTTTCCAGGGCGTCCTCGTTCAATTCTTCAAGGTATACCTGCGCCAAAGAATCGATAACATCAATGGAAAAACAAGAATGGTCATCAACGGGATATCTCATAGTTTCAGAAATATTAAAATCAATCACTTCCCCATCGAATTCCATTGTCAAGGTGCCTTTGTATACATCAATCTTCGTTCGGGCCGTCTTCATGAATGGCCTACCAAGGAGAATCGGCAAAGATGTAGAATGGGCTGAATCCTCCATGTCTAGGACGTAGAAATCAGCCGGAAAAATTAAATGGTTCACCTGCACAAGCACATCTTCCAAAACTCCTTTTGGATACGCGTTAGAACGATCGGCCAATTGTATAATTACACCATCTTGTTTTAATTCACCCAAATTCATAGATGCATAAATAGAATAAGGCATGACATTTATGGATGCACCTAAATCAAGCATGGCATGTTCAAAACGATTATGTCCAATCACACAAGGAATCGTGAAACTACCGGGGTCTTTGCATTTGGTAGGCAGTTTACGTTGCAAAACAGCGGACACATTCTCGCTTACCTTCACTACCTCTTTGTTTGCCCTTCTTCTCTTTGTATTGCATAGGTCCTTGAGGAATTTAGCATACATTGGAACCTGTTTGATTGCATCGAGAAGCGGTATGTTCACTTGCACATTCCGGAACGTTTCAAGAATGTCCTTCTCGCTTTCTTCCTTTTTTTCTTGCATGAACCTGCGAGGAAAAGGTACATTGGGCAGATTAGGACGTGAAGTACATGAATTTGAACTTAAATTACCTGATTTGGCCGAGTTAGGGTGATTGGGGGCTTGCGGCATTGGGTTTTTCACCCTTACCGTGGGTGAGCTAGACACTTCCTCAGGTTGTGTCGTCTCTTCATCTACTTTCTGGGCAGATTTGGGATTGTTTGGCTCTGTCCCAACTTCTTTTCCACCCCTTAGGGTAATGGCCTTGGCGGATTCGAATCCTCCCTTTGGATTGACTGTGGTTGAGCTAGGAAGCTTTCCTTGCTCTCTAATCTGTCCAAGGAACTCAGAAATCTGCCCTATTTGTTTCTTCATATCCATCATCTCCTTCTCGTTATTTTCTATCCGGTTGTTTTGATTTTGCAACCCCTGTGAAATAGAGGTTAGTAATTGCATAGCTTGATTACTTTCCAAAGATGTACCTGAATGAGATGATGCCGAAGGTTGTTGGGATTGTTGGGGTGCATACGGCTTGGAATAAAAACCAGGGGGGTTTGGCCTAAATCCTCCTTGTTGGGCAGCTTGTTGTGGCTCCCTCCATTTGAAGTTTGGATGGTCCCTCCATCCGGCATTGTAAGTGTTCGAGTATGGGTTGTTTTGATTTTGTCCTTGGAAACCAATTGCATTGGCAGATTCCCACCCACCATTCTCGATTAGTTGAGGGCACTTGTCGGATGGATGCCCTTGAATTGAGCACACGCCACAAACTTGGTGTTCTTGTGCTTTTGGACCAATCACAACCTGAGAAACAAGAGAAGTAAGATTAGCAAGTTGTGATTGAATTTCAGAAATAGCACTCACCTCATTTACACTTTGTTGTCGTGGGGCTTCCCTTTGACCCACTCCTTCATATTGTTGAGCGTTGAGCGCTCGGTTGGCTATGAGAATCTTGGCATCCCTTGGTGTTTTGTCCACCAATGCTCCTCCCGCTGATGCATCAAGCATTTGACGTTCGATAGGAAGGAGGCCCTCATAGAAATATTGAAGGAGAAGTTCCTCCTTCATTTGATGTTGAGGACATGAAGCTACAAGGCCCTTGAAGCGCTCATAATAAGCCGGGAATGTCTCACCATGATTCTGTTGAATACCACTAATTTTCTTCCGTAGGAGAATCACTCTCGAAGTAGGGAAGAATTTCTCCAAGAAAGAACGCTTCATACTCTCCCACGAAGTCACAGTTCCCGGGGCTAGTTCGTAGAGCCAATCTTTGGCCTTGTCCATAAATGAAAATGGAAAGGCCTTCATCTTCAATATACTCCCATCCACATTGACGGGGGTCATGCTCGAACAAACCACCTCGAACTCCTTCAAGTGTTTGTTGGGGTCTTCCATAGACAAGCCATGGAACTTCGGAATATGGTGTAACAAACTGGATTTGAGTTCAAATTCCTCAGTCTTCCCCTCTGCAGCCGTGGGGTATTGGATACAAAGAGGCAATGCATTATCCAAACCCGAGGCCGAAAGCTCCTTGATGGTTCTATTATCTGCTGCCATGGTTTGTTCTTCTTCAAAAATCTGATCCGTGGGCTTTTCTTCTACACCTACTTCGTCTTTTTCAAGCCCAGGTTGTGGTGGAGGTTGTGGTGGCTCTTGTTGACTCCTCGTTCTCCTCAAAGTGCGTTCAAAATCACCGTCAAAGTTGGAGATGTTCTCTATAATAGGCCGAGAGCTACGAGTCATACACAGTACCTAAAAAAAAAAACAAGGAAACAAACAAACTAAGAATCTGAAATAAGAATGCACGAAAAACAAAAAATATAAAAATAAAGACAAGGGATTAGCAAAGTTGCTAATCCCCGGCAACGGCGCCAAAAATTTGATGCGAGATTTACTTGACACTCAAATTAAACCCTCGTTTGACAATTGTAGTAGAATGGATAAGTGAGGGATCGTTCTAGACCGGGGATTAGGAGGGCTTGCTAAAACCTTCTAAATTGACTTAAAAACATAAAAACACAATATAAAACACTATTTAATGCTCGAAGAAAGCAAAACTAAAAATAAGAAAGATTAAGACTAAGACTTCAACGAAATAGGGGGGAATTGGATTTGGACGAATTTAAACTAAAATGAATACTTGGAAACAAAACAAATTGTAAATATGGATTTGACGGAAATGAATGGATGGGAAGCTAGCTAAGGGTTCTTTCTCTACACATGATATTTATGCATATGAATCAATTTCCAGTTATTCCTTCATTGAATTATGAACGACAATGCCCCAAATTAACCGTGACATCACTAGTTAACCCTCAGATTTTCCTTATATTATTGGATTGGATGGCATCATTCGACAACCCAAAACATTCTCAAAAGTTCCCTACATGTCATCATAATAGAGATACAATCGAAGATCATTAAGAATAATGAAAACCATAAGCATTGACAAAGCATTTGCAACTATGACATCATGTTACTCATGCTAAGAATTAAACTTAACGCGATCGTGACAAGCGACCTTCACTACTTTCAAGTATAAGTTAGTAACGATTATGTGAAACCTTCTTAAACTTTAGCCACATATTCATGCATGCTAATTAAGTGTCGACCCTCAATCAACAAACACAAATAAGTTAATCATCAAATAGTTAAGCCAATTGCATTCACGAATCAAGAGTTCATAACCGGAATTCATCAATTCATATCACATAAATAATCATGGTATTGAAATCACCCCTAGCCAAAAAGGGTTTAGTTCCTCATAACTTTGAAATCAAAGAAACACCTAAACATTCCAACAACTCAAACTTGAATTGTATGAACGTTTAGGCACTCTTCCCTTCCATTCCTCATATTATAAAACAAAGAGAATTGAATTTAAACATTGAAATCAAAGAAACGCGTAAACATTCCAACAACTCAAACGTGAATTGTATGAACGTTTAGGCCCTCTTCTCTTCGTCTTCGTTGTAGCACAAGGACTAAGGGATGTTGTTGGTGTGTTGAATGGATTGGGGGATTATGGAAATGGAAGAAATGGAGGAGAAAGGGAAGGGAATGGTGCAGAAAATGGAGAGACTCACGGCTAGGGAGAAGATGGAAGTGTTTGTGGTGTGTTGTGTATGAAAATGAGATGTCCATGAATGAATGAATGCAAGGGTATTTATAGGAGTAGTGGAGGGAACATATGGCTATGTCATTTGTAGGTGAAGTAGGTGGATGTTGTAGGTGAAGTAGGTGGATGTTGTAGGTGAAGTGGATGTTGTAGGTGAAGTAGGTGGATGTTGTAGGTGAAGTAGGTGGATGATATGTTAAGTGATAAGTGATAAGTGATATGATATGTGGTTATGATAAGTGATAAGTGCATGTGGGTTAACTAATGAAGGAAATGCATGTGCAATGACAATGTGTTAGAATGGATGTGTGTTATGCATGGCATGATTGGGATTAGGAAAGGTTTAAATGTCCTAAAACTAAAGAGAACAAGGTTCCAACACTTTGGCTCCAATTAGGTCTTCAATTTCGTCCAACACTTTGGCTTCAAGCATAAGCTATCCGTCCTTAGCCCAAAAGTGCTCCAAAAGTCTCCAAAATGCATCTTTTTGCTCCTTTAGCCCTTTGGACCTACAAACACACGAAAATAGCTTAAAGTACTAAAATAACTAAAGAAACATAACGTAAATGTACGAGAACAAGCCATTTAAGTCGCATAAATATGCTCCTATCAAACTATCCCGAAGCCGCCTCCTAATCAAAGGTTTTAATCAAAGAGGGCAAAGAGCGATGTGCATGGTCCGCATAGAGATGCCCATTGGCGAACTCAAGCTAAGCACACTATTCCACGTGATTGATGCGAGAACTTCCTACAGTTTTCTCTTAGGAAGACCTTGGATCCACGAGAATGAGGTAATGCCGTCCATCCTCCACCAATGCCTAAAGTTCTACTGAAAAGGAGTGAAGGTGATATAAGGCAACACTAAGCCGTTCACTGAAGCTTAATCACACTTCGTGGATGCCAAGTTCTACACGGATAATGAAATAGTGCCCGAAGCTCTTTCAAATGAAATCAAATCCACATGCAAAGCCGCACATAAGAAACAAGAGTGGCAAGTCGTGCCCAAGAAATGAGAAGGGGAAGCTGTGCCATCTTCAAGCAAAGATGACGATGAGCCTGCTAAGCCCACAATGATCAAAGGAAGTGTGATGCCCTTAAAAGGACCAAACACATCCATCTTTCGATACATCCCAATGTCGAGAAGAAAGAATGGGCGATCCCCATTCGAAACTGGAACAAGCAAAGCCAACACACAGCTGCACAAGGACGATGTAAAGCTCCTTAAGACAAACGCAGTTTTACCTTTAACATAGCTAGACGATGCTAATATTTCAAAACCACTGCTAAGCTTCGTAAAACCCCTGCCAAAGGGGGTTGAACTGAGAATTCTTCCAACCAAAAGGACCAAAGAAGGTTTTGACCTAAACGCCTGCAAACTCATGTCAAAGGCTGGGTACGATTTCGTCTCCGCTTCAAATCTTGGAAGAGAGGTTTCAAAGACCGTCAACGACAAAGAGCGTGACCTCACCAAAAATCAAAATAAGTTAAAGGAGCATGGTTATGGAGTTGACAACAACAAAGCTGGACTTGGTTCACACTAAATACGCCCATGAAGATTTCAAGAAAAGCGAAAAATGCTAATGCTCAACAATCAGCGTGAGCGTTAAACAAAGTCAAGATGAGCCCAAACCCGTCCCTCGAACATTAGTCTTCAATCGACTGAACCGTTCAAAACCTAGGGTTTCGGCACTTGATCGCATTGGTGATCAAGACCGAACCTCCATCTTTAAAAGGCTTAACATGCCAACACCCCAAAGCTCTGTTTTCGAAAGGTTGTCAAAACCCAAGAAATAAAGCAACATGGCTAGCTTTTCTCCACAACGGTTGGCCTTGGAAATACTTGAAGAAACCAAGAAGCCTTCTAAAAAGAGGAAAACAGCGCCAAAGGAGGAAAATCTTGACAGTCTAGCAGAAAAAGACATGTTCGAAGCTTGATTTCTTCAAGGATAAAATGCCAAGCAACCTTGGAGGTGGACACAAAAAGATCACTGAAGGTAAGGAGGCACACCATCATCTACACTGGCCAATCTTCACACTAACAAGCCTAAAAGAACGGCACTGAAGAGGAAGTCCAAAATGTCTTCCACATCACAATCCAAGCAGACAAAGAAGATGAAATCCCCGAGGAAGACATCACTGCTGCACCACCACAGCTTGAGGATGGGGGGCAAGCTATTGTTGATGATCTCAAGAAGCTCAATTTCGGCACAAGCGAGGAACCAAAGCCTATCTTCGTAAGTGCATCACTAAGTACAGACGAGATCGAGGAGTACTACTAACTATTTTTGGAATAAAAAGATGTCTTTGCTTGGACATACAAAGAAATGCCTGGCCTTCACCCTACCATTGCTGTGCATCATCTTGCAGTAAAGTTTGGAAAACGACCGATAAAGCAAAATTAAAGACACTATCGATCCGAGCCCATCTCATAAATTGAGGCTGAGATTTACAAGTTGATTGAAGCAAGCTTTATTCGAGAGGTGCAATATCCTAAATGGATCTCCAACATCGTCATTGTCCTTAAGAAATCTGGACAAATACATATTTGCGTAGATTTTCGCCACCTCAACGATGCTTGCCCGAAGCATGACTTTCCTTACCAATCATCGAAATCATAGTGCACGCAACCACTGGCCATGAGGCGCTATCATTCATGGACGGCTCCTCTGGGTACAATCAAATCTATATGGCTCCCGAAGATGAAGAATTAATAGCCTTCCGCACTCCAAAAGGTATCTACTGCTACAAGGTAATGCCTTTTGGCTTGAAAAACACTGGAGCTACATATCAACGCGCAATGTAGTGGATATTTAATGACATGTTGCACAAAAACATAGAATGTTACGTAGACGATGTAGTTGTCAAGACCAAGAAGAGATCTGATCACTTGAAGGATTTATGAATGGTGTTCGACAAACTACGGCACTACAACCTCAAAATGAACCCATTGAAGTGTGCATTTGGTGTCACTTTTGGGAAGTTCCTCGGCTTCATTGTCAAGCACCATGGCATTGAAGTGGACTAATCAAAGATCAAGGCCATTCAAAGCATGCCTAAGCCAAGGAATCTACACGAGCAAAAAAATCTACAAGGACGGCCAGCCTTCATTAGGCGCTTGATCTCCAACCTTGCTGGACGCTGTTAACCCTTTAGTCAACTTATGAAGAAAGATGCTCCATTCATATGGGATGATGTTTGCCGCAAGGCCTTTGAAAGCATAAAAAGGTACCTGGCAAGCCCACCTCTCTTAAGAGCTTCCATGCTTGGAAAGCCGCTCATCTTATACATTACTACACAAGAAGGTTCCATTGGAGCACTTTTAGCACAAGAAAATAAAGGCCAAAAGGAAAGAGCACTCTACTACCTAAGTAGAACCTTCACTGGTGCCGAGCTCAACTATTCACCAATCGAGAAGATGTGCCTTGCCTTATTCTTTGCTGTCCAAAAGTTTAGACACTACATGTATGCTTACACCATCCATTTGGTTGCCAAAGCTGACTTGGTCAAATGCATCATGTCCAAGCTAGTTTTGATAGGGTGACTCGCGAAATGGGTGTTGCTTCTCAATTAATACGAGATTATCTACGTTCCAGCTAAAGCCGTCAAGGGACAAGCGCTAGCAGACTTCCTTGTTGTTTATCAAATCCCAACCGATTGGAAAATCTTAGACGACTTGCCTGACGAGGATGTGTTTTACGTCGACATCTTCTCGACATGGACAATGTTCTTTAACAGATCCGCACTAGCAGATGGAGTGGGGGTAGGAGTAGTATTCATGTCACCACAAAGACAAATAATACCTTATTCCTTCTCACTAAACAAGCTATGCTCCAACAATGTTGCTGAGTATGAAGTGCTAATTATCGGACTCCAAATGGTGATTGACATGGAAATCACAACAGTAGAAGTGGAGACAGCCGCTGATCGACTACTTAGAGCATGGAAAGCTTCTAGACGATCCTAGACACCGCTCTGAAATATGTCGACAAGTTCCTCGCTTTCTCTACTACAAAGAAACACTCTACTGACGCTATTTTGAAGGAGTACTTCTAAGATGCCTGGGGTGAAGAAGAGGCCAATCAAGCCATGAAAGAAGCACACTCAGGCGTATGTGAAACACATCTGTCTGGACCAAAGCTACACTTCCAGCTTAAAAGAGTGGGCTATTACTGGCCAAGCATGGTGAAGGATTTCTTGGAGCACACCAAAAGGTTCCAAGCCTGCCAGTTCCACGTCAACTTGATATATCAATTGCTTGAGCCATTACACCCTATGGTTGTTTCATGGCCATTTGATGCATGGAGATTGGACATCATGGGACCAATTGGACCAAAATCATGTACTGAAGAGGCCTACATCCTAGCCACAACGAATCACTTCTCCAAGTGGGTTGAAGCCGTACCTCTAAGAGAAGTCAAGAAGGAAACTGTAGTCCGTTTCATCAAGGAGCATATAATCTACCGATATGGTATGCCTCGCTACATCATTACTGACAATGGAAAACAGTTCACCAACTGACTCGTGGACGAGCTCTGTGAGAAATACAAGTTCAAGCAGCACAAGTCTTCTATGTATCATGCTCTGGCCAATGGTCTTGCAAAAGCATTCAACAAAACGTTGTGCAACCTCCTTAAGAAGGTGAATTGCTGAACGAACTAGCATGAAAGAATATAGGGCAACACACAGAACTCTTACCCAAACTATGCTTTATTCTCTCATATACGGTGCTGAAGCTGTCCTGCCACACAAAAGTCAAATCCCCTCACTAAGGATGGTTATACAAGAAGGCATGACTGAAGAGGAAAATGCAAAGTTGAGATTTCAAGAGTTGGAAGCACTCGATGAAGCTTAACAACACTTGGAATGCTACCAAGCACAGCTATCCAAGGTATTCAACAAGATGGTCTGCCCAAGGTTTTTCCAAACTGGAGATCTTGTCTTGGCATTACGAAGGCCTATCATCACAACGCACAAGACAAAAGGCAAGTTCACATCAAAGTGGGATGAACCTTATGTAATACAAGAGTTCTACATAAACGGCGCTTACTTAATCATGGCGGAAGTCCGCTTGAAGATCGGCCCCATGAACGGCAGATTCTTAGAGCGCTACTACCCCTAAGAGGCACAATGCTCCTCACCTACACGAGCCTAAACTGTAAACAGCACAACACTCATAGCTTGCATGAGTCTAAACTGCAAATGGCACCAAATGACACACAACGCTCCTTGTTCGCATGAGCTTAAAAAGTGACACCCAACGGTCCTGGCCTGCAAGAGCATAAACTGTGTACGGCAAAACAAAAGCAAAAAAAAAAAAAAAAAAAAATCACGATCAAAATCGCCAAAACCCATCACTCCCTTGAACTACATCATGGCTTGATACCTCTTCAATCGAGGCTACATAGGCAACTTGAAACTTCAAAACTTCAAGTACAGTCACATTATCAACAAAAACACAAACACTTTGAAGAATAAAGAGCAAATTCAAGAATGTGAATACTTTATTTCTTTAAAGGAAGAATTTGGCTACAAAGTTGTTGTATTACAAAATGAGCTAAAAACAAAGACGGCTTCTCCAGTAGTCGACATGGTGCCACTACAAGTCATAGCTCTGCTATGGATACGATCACCAAGAAGCTCAAACGAAGCAGGTGAATTGTCACAAACATGGTGCGAAGGATTCAAAATAAGAATCCTTGATGTACACTCCTTCTTCGAAGTTGGTTGACCAAAATCCGTCACCTCCCAAGACACTTCAGAAGACCACGACTTGATGGGCATCAAGTTGTCTTTGGTGGGAAGAACAAGTACATTAGGGCAAGTTAACGGCGCACAAAGCTTCAACGTCTTTCCCTTATCTTACAGATCGTCTTCCTTCGCAAGAATGGTGATAGTATTGTTCTTAAAGCACTTGAAAAATACCATGGTTGCAACAAAAACAAATAAGGCAACATAAGCACAAGGGCACGGCAAGAAAAAGTTTTTTTGCTTCGCCAAAACAAAAGACATGCGAGACGAATCTCGTGAACGTTAAAGGATGACGATGATGAAGTCATGACGATAAAAGAAAATCAGCCACAAGCTTGATCAAGCATGGCAAAGACGGCAACTGCAAGATGTTCCTTCATGGCACGCTATAGTAGTAAAGAAAACCAAAAGGCTACGTAATCACACTACGCAACCCTGCAGCGATTATGTAATCAGTTTCTTGCACTGCACGGCAAAGAAGGCCAAAATGTTACGTAATCGCACTACGCAAACCAGCAGCGATTAAGCAAGTAGTTTCTTGCACTACACAGCAACGTCACCATCGAGGAAAGCTATGACGAAAAGGCACTACACAGTGTGAAAACATTGCAGTCTTTTGCACAACCCCACATGGTAAAAGTGACGCACTGCAGCAAGCTCTAAGCAGTGGTAAGAGGCAAAACAACGTCACCACCGAGGAAAGTTCTGACCAAAAGGCACTACATAACATTAACTCACTGCAGTTTTTTGCACAACCCCACATGGTAAAAATGATGCATTGCAACAAGCTCTAAACGGCCAGAGGGGCACGGCAGTAGCAGCTATAGGACACAGCAACAGCAAACCCACGTCAAAAGCTTCAAGGTAGTCCACGACAAGCAATTGTGTGTGTGAAAAACAAATGCACACCCAATTGTCCTATTTATAGGGGTCAATTGCTTCCTATGCTATAAGGGAAGTATATACCCGAATAGCAAAAGGAAAATTAAAAGAAGGAAGCAAATTCCAAGCAAAAATGGCAAGTTACAGCCAATCTGCGCAGGCAGGACGTTTTTGGTGTTAACTTTCCGGAAGAGTTTTGATGCAAGGGCAACTGGAGAAGGAAGCTAAGTCGCTGAGGATCATTGTATCCAAATTTCATAATTTTCCCTAAAACCAAACGTTCCAGTTTTCAAAATCATTCCTGCAGAAGTTGCTTTACCGTCAGGATTGCGCAGCTGTAGGAAAATGGAAAATTGAAGGCCTTCCCGATTTTTCCTAGTGGCATGCGATATATGCCTGGAAAGATGAGGGATAAAGCTACGTTGTCATATTTTTACAGAATTTTCTAGAAACCTCAAACTGGGCGTGCAAGTCAGATGACATGTTTCGAAAAAAAAAAAAAGGAAAGGAGAAATACCTCTTTGTCGTGGGGAATCAAAAGGGGTAAGAAAAATACTCCTCCTTGCTGTAAGAAATCAAAAAAGGGAAAGAAAAATCCTTTCTAGCTATGAAAATCAAAATAAGAAACAAAAACAAATCATTCCCTCCCTTGTTGTGGGAAATCACAAGAGAAAGCATAAAGTACTCCTCCTTGCCGTGGGAAATTCAAAACAAGAAACAAAATCCCCTTCCTTGCCATGGGGAAAGAAAAGAGGAAAGAAAAATTTCCCCTTGCCGTGGGGATCAAAAGGGAAAGGAAGAAAAATTGTCCTCCTTGCCATAGGAAAGAAAACAAAAAGGGGAAAGTGAAAAATGCACATCCTACTCACCCAAGGATAAGCATTACATATTTCCAAAATCTTGAAGGAAATCACAAAAGCTTTGCAACACTTTGAAGGAAGTCACCTTCGTTACCAAAATTGAAGGGGATTCCTGTCGAAGGAAGGGAAACATTTTTTTCCTACAACCACAAGGAAAAATTCAAAATGCGCCAGATGCATTTTGTCAAAGATTATGGGAAATCAAATACGCACAATAAGTATGTGCCGATTTATCCATTTTCAAAATTTCTTTCAAGATCAAGCCTTTATGGTCCTTGAAGAAACAAATTTCATTTCTTTCAAGATCAAGCCTCTTCGGCCCTTGAAAAAAAGTTTCATTTCATTCAAGACCAAGCTTCGATGGTCCTTGAAGAAATGTTTTGTTCAAGAAATACGCCTCAACAGCCCTTGACAAAATTCATCACCTCTATTCATGACCAACCCTCAATGGCCCTTGAAGAAATGTTTCGTTCGAGAAATATCCCTCAACGGCCCTTGATGAAATTCATCATTGCAATTCAAGAAATACGCCTCTACAACCCTTGAAGAAGCAAGCTAATTCAAGATCAAGTCTCAATGACCCTTGGGTTAGAGCATTCACATGGTAGGACTTCAAAACATGTTTCCTACATGTCACAAGCACATGCCTACAACTCGCCTTGAAGTGGGGGCATTTGTAGACATGTAAATTTCACTGCATACAAAAGGTGCATCACAAAGCTCCACATAGCATATGACTTGTCACAAATGGACAAGTCATCAATGACATGTCGCATAAATCAAGTAAAGGAAGTATAAAACCTTCCCAAAAATCGGCACAATGGAGAAATACCCTTTAAATTCGGCAAAAGGGTCTAGATTGGTCCTAAAACCAGAAAGAAAGTTAAGGCATCTTCATAAAACAAGCAAAAATTGAAGATTGCTCATAAAATAGGCAACCAGGCCTCATAATTTTGGCCAAATGAGTAAAGTGGCTGAAATTAAGACACAAAACATGCCTAAATTCTCCCATGGCAAAATTAAGACATAACTCAAAGCCAAATCCAACCAAAGGAAAGCTTTGAGAAGCCTATAAATACAAGGTCCTCCCACAAGCATTGGGGTCGAAAAATATCTACACAGAAGAACCTCTTTCAAACCTTTGAAGACTAATATGCTGCCAAAGTGATGCGAGATTTTATACGCGCACAAATTAAACCCTCTTTTTTTTCAATTGTAGTATAAGTATAAGTAGGGATCGTTCTTAACCAGGGATTAAGAGGGATTGCAAATCACTTGGAAACTGACTCAAAAACGTAAAATAAAGTTTAAAACACTAAACTAGACTCAAAGAATGCGAAACTAAACGCTTAAAACACTCAAACAAACTAAAAGACTCAAAACAGCACAAACACACTCAAATCTGCCTAAAAACCACTTTCTGGGCAGTTTTGAGTACAAACACAAAATTGGACGAAATTAAGTTATGACTTGACTCAAGACTCTTAAAAACACAAACTAAATGTAATTCTAACTAATCTAACACTTTAAAATAAATGGGGGATTGGTTTTGACGAATTTAAAACTAAAACAGAAACTTGGAATTAAAACAGATTCTAAAAACGAAATTAATGAAATAAAATGATGAGAAACTAGTTAGAGGGTTCCTTATCCACACATGAACATATGCATATAATTTGATTCCCAGTTATGACTTCAACGAACGATGAATGACAATGCTCCAAGTTAATTAGGTCCGCTTAAACTAACTTTCAGATTTCCCTAGATTCATTGGATTGAATGGAATACGCATTACAACCAAATTATTCCTAATCAAAGTCCCTAACCATGGAATACGCATGATAGAGACATTCAACAAAGATCATTAAGTTCAACGGAAATCATAAACATCGACTAGGCATTCATAACTATGGAATACGCATGTTAATCCAGCCTAGGGTTTACTAAACACAATCGTGACTAGCGATCTTTACTACTCATGAATATAAATTTATAACGATTAGGTGAAATTTCCTTAAATCCTAGCATCAAGTTTAGGCATGCAAATTAAGTGTCGACCCTCAACCCACATACATAAACAAGTTCTTAATCAAAACAGAAAAGTAAACCACATTTAAAGTTCATGAATTCATAATTGGAGTAAATCAAATCATAACCAACATATGTCCATGGCTTCAAATTCGCCTTTAACTAAAAAGAAATTAGTTCCACATGTTTAACATAATTGAACAACAAGTTAAATTAAACATGAAAACAAAAACAAGAAAAGAAAGAACAAATTGATGGAATTGAATGGATGGAAAGTTAGCTACGGGGTTCATCTCCACATATGTTATACTTGCATAATAAAACGATTTCCAATTGCGTTTCAATAAACCATGAATGCATAATAAAACGATTTCCGCTTAAATTAACTTTCAAATCTTCCTAACGTTATTGAATTGGATGATTGCATACGACAACCCAAAACATTCCCCACAAGTCCCCTACATGATTGCATAATAGAGATACAAGCAAGAATCATTACGCTCTATGAAAATTATAAGTGTTGACGAGGCATTCGTTACTATGGAATACGCATGAAACTTATGCCAAGAATTCGTTTAACGCGATTGTTTATAAGCAACCTCCACTACTTGTGAATATAAGTTCGTAACTATTAGGTGAAACTCACTTATATTCTAGCGTCATATTCATGCATGAAAATTAAGTGTGCACTCTCAATAAACATACATAAATAAGTTATCAATCAAATAGTTAAACGAATTGAATCCACAACTTATGAAACGCAATTAGAAGTAATCAAATCAAAATGCAAGCATAAACATATATTTCGAATTACCCCCTAGCCAAGGGGGTTTTAGTTCCTCATGGTACAAAACAAAGAGAATCAAAGAAACACCTAAACATTCCAATAACTCAAACTTGAATTGTATGAACGTTTAGGCCCTCTTCTCTTCCATTCCTCATTCGTACAAAACAAAGAGTATTGAAATTAAACATTGAAATCAAAGAAACACCTAAACATTCCAACAACTCAAACTTGAATTGTATGAACGTTTAGGCCCTCTTATCTTCCTCTTCGTTGTAGCACAAGGTCTAAGGATAGTTTGATGGTGTGAATGGTTTGGGGAGTGGTGAAAATGGAAAGATGGTGTTTGGATTGTAAGGGAAAGCACGATAATAAGGAAATGGTTGGTGTTTGTGACTGAAATGTGTATGAATCAGAATGAATTGTGGCTGCAATGGATGCTTATTTATAGGTGAAAAGAGGGAACATGACAGCTAGGTTATGATGATGAATGCATGTGCAAAGTTGGTTGAATGATTATGAGTGCATGTGGCTGAAATAGCATGTGGAATGGCTGAATGTGGTGCAATCATAATGTCTTGTGGCTGAATGGATTAAAGAATGGGAGTGCATGTGGGTGGAAATGCATGTGGGTTAAAGAGTGAATGCATGTGCAATGACAGCTAGGTTGAATTAATTAAAGGGATTGCTGTTGCAAGGTTTTGGTGTGAATGATTGAATGTGCATGTGGCTGATTTATGAAGAGTGAATGCATGTGGCTGCAAGGTGTGAATGATTATGGGTGCATGTGGCTGCAATGGATTAGGAATCCTTCAATTTCGTCCATTCCTTTTGCTCCAAACATAAGCTATCCATTCCAAGTCCAATTTTGCTCCAAAATGCTCCAAAATGCATCTTTTTGCTTCCTTAGCCATATGAACCTAAAAACACACGAAAATGGCTTAAACTACTAAAACAACTATGAATTAACAATATAAATGCACGAAAACAAGCTAAGTAAGTCGCCTAAATATGCTCCTATCACAAAGCTCTCTTCGAAGAACATCCAACCAAAGACAAAGCTTTCGCTCGACCAAAGCTAAAGCACTTCCTTGAAGAATCAACAAGCACTTGTGCCGATTCCTTCAAGACTTTGTTGCAAGCTTATAAACCTGTAGCAACGTTTGTTTCAAGATCAAGTCACCAAGACCCTTGAAGCAACGAAATCCCGCATCAAAAACTACCTTTGCCTCACCCTTGAGGTGAAGATCATCCACGCGTTGTTTTCAAGCTAAAAACTTGAAGCAATCGTTTAACCGTTCTTCCGAGATCAAGTCATCGCGACCCTTGGATCAACAATCATGCATCTACATCAAATTTGGAGATCGAATCAAAGGAAAAGTTGTAAACTGAGACTGTAACCTACAAATTCAAATCAATTTAAATATATTTTGTACACGTGTTCTCGTTTTGTTCGATATAGAATTTTCGTGTTTACATTTAGTTTCTCTGGAGCCATCACTAAAACACATGGGATATTGCCTTTGGAAGTTGACTTGGGGTCTAAGCATATCATGGTTGCTCTTTTTGTGATGGATAGTAGCTCTACTTATAGAGCTTTGCTTGGCAAAGATTGGATTCACCAAATTCTATCTGTGTCATCCACTCTACATCAACAAGTCGTTGTTTACCATGAGTCAGGAGCCAAGGAACCAGGATTTTGGGAGATTGTGGAGGCCGAGTCACGGCCATTTCTTCCTACAGCTAATGTTGCTGAAGCCAGTTTTTACAATCCCAGTGTTGGGATCTTGCAGTTTTTAGGAGCTAATGAGAACGGCCGCAGACTAAGGTGACGGCCCAAAAGCCTCTAGAACAAGGATTATCTCTCCTTAGGGAGGAATGAGACAGACCTCACATTGTCCTAGCCCACCAACACCAATGATGCAAAACAAAGGATGAGGGACCAAGTAATTGCAATCAGGTCCTTAATCAAGAAACTGGTGGTGTATGGGAAAGAGAGAAAACAAGTAAGAGAGAGCTCATTCAAGGAAGTAGCAGAGTGGTAGAGAAAGGCTTCAAGTGCCAAGAATAGAGAAAAAAAAGAGTTTCTAGGAAAAGAGATAGAGGCAGCCATACACATGGCTAAGTGTATATATGACTTGGACTGGCTAGATGATGTGCCCGAGGGTCTAGAGTCAGTTGAATTATTACGTACAAAGCCTAATGAGCCAGCACCAGAAGTACAAGGCCCCTTTGATGAAGGAAATATTTATGAAAACTAGTTCATTTGAGCAACATCTATGCATGCAATTAACAATTAAAGGAGGAATCATGCTTGTATGCACTTAAAAACAAAACTTAACCCATGAAATTCAAAGCCTAGTAGTTATGGTGAACCAAGACTTAACTCAAGATCTAAGAGAAAGAGTTGAGATTTCTTTATACCTTTGAAACACCTCTTTGCTTAGTAAAGGTTAATCACCCATGTGAGGGCTTTCTTCCTTTGTCACCTTGCTCCTTGGCTCCAAGGATGTGGATGGAGGAACTTTGCTTCTTGGTTCCATGCCTTCTTGGATATGGATGGAAGAATTGGTTTCTCCAAAAGTCCCTAAAGTTGGAGACCTTTAAGTTCCAACACCAAAGATGGTTGAGGAAAAAGATGAGTGGCCATGGAAAAGTTAGATGCTAGTAAACTCTCCCATGGTGGCCCGTTGTCCTAGAGAGAAAAGAGAGAGTTGTTCTCACTTTTCATCCTTGGAAAACCCTAATGAGGATGGAGCAAAGATACCCCTTCTATGCTTTCAACTTTTGTGTGCATATTGCACCAAAAGGCCCTTCCTCTCTCTATGGCCAGTTTTCCTAAGCCTTTGGGCTATTTTGGGCTTCTTCAATTTTGGTTGTTAAGTTTTCATAAAATTTAAGCTAATGGGCTTGACGATTCGAAGCCCATTTGGGCTTTAAGGCCCAACACTAACTCAAGGTTTAAAATGAACTTATTCGTTTGATTAATTAACATATTAATTAATCTTTGCCATATATAATTAAACCAGTTAATTGTCCTTACTCATCTCCGTCATATCCTTCAATCGTTACCTTACATGGTGTGCGATCCATTAGGTTCCTTTTGGCGAGGCAATGGGCGATTAGAACTCTTCAAATCAATTGTGAATTCAAACTTACATTCAATTCTCCCTTTAGTGATTATACACCTTTAGGGCTTCCACAAACCATGAGTGACACTTAGCAGTATGTCATGGCTACCCAAGCTAATCAGAAGAGGTTGGAGAACCTACTCAGTTTGGGATAACAATGCAATACGGTCTTTATCTAATACAATACTCTTGACCACATTGTTTGGTTTGATGGTTTATTCATGTCTACTATCCTATGTCATTCTCTTACTTATATGATTACCTTGAATGTGATTTGGAACGACTTCCTAAATCTCATTCATACTCTGGTCAGAGATTCTTAATCATATCATAGAGCATTCTCCCTCAAACGGTTTCAAGGTTAGAGATCCCTTGTTGCGCATTCACTTGCCTCCATGGCTAAGTGGCTTAACCCCAACTATGCCGTGGACACCCTTTGATGGAGTGACTTTGACAAAGTCAAAGATCAAAGACCTAACCACAAGACAACTATGATGCCTTAGGTCAAAGGACTACTTTGCATTATCCCGACCATGAGTTCTCATGTGACATGAGTATGAGAACTCCTTATTGATCGCGTTCAGTGGACTCATTCGCTATTGAGCACCTACATGCTTGTCTTGGTGTCTGTCACACCAATGATTCGAGACCAGTCACTTTCCTTAAGAGAAGATATAGCACATACTGATCTTAACGGACTGTCAATGCCCAATTGGCAATCATATAATCAGGTATGTTAAGGATATGTATACGAAAGAGAATGGTCTCATGAATCTGACTTATTTAGATCACATTCTCCCAATTACATATTCCTTGGACTTATTGTTTAAGCATATAGCATTTATATGAGACGACTTAAAACAATAATCCTTGCCCTATATATTAAACTAGATTAGTTTAACATGTGAAATGTCCATAAAGTATCATCATATGATTGGTTTTAGGGCACATTTCCAACATTTGAAACCATTAATTTGGGGACTGAGGAGGACCTAAGGCCAATATAGCTTAGTAGCTTGTTGGAAGTTGGAGATTGGGCAAAGATAGTAGATCATCTGCATGAATTCAAAGATTGATTTGCATGGCATTACACTAATATGCTAGGATTTGACCATAGTTTAGTAGAGCACAGAATACCTATTAAAGAAAGGCACAAACCTGTGAAGCAAGCTCCAAGGAGAATGTCAAAGGAGATAGAAGAGAAGGTTATAGAAGAAATCGAGAGGCTGATGAAGGCAGGACTTATTAGGCCTGCAAAATATGTTGAGTGGTTAGCCAACATCGTGCATGTATTAAAAATTGTAACTAACACCATCAGATGTTGTGTTGACTATAGAAACATTAATAAATCCATGCCTATGGCCAACCTATCCATAGATGCAGTTGCAAAACACAAAGTTCTATCTTTCATGGATGAGAATGCTGGTTATAATCAAATAAAAATGGCTAAAGAAGATATACATAAAACATCTTTTAGGTGCCCATGACATTAATAGCATATGAATATGTAGTCATGCCATTTGGCCTAAAAAATGCCAGTGCCACCTTTCAGAAAGCAATGAATGCCATTTTTCATGATTTAATCGGACATAACATGGAGGTATATATTGATGACATTGTGGCGAAGTCTAAAACTGAAGAAAAACACTTAGAAAACCTCAGACAAGCCTTAGTGAGAATGAGGACCCACAAGTTGAAAATGAATCCCAAGAAATGTGCTTTTGGGGTTACGTTAGGCAACTTTTTGGGATTCCTTGTTCATCAAAGGGGAGTGGAGGTGGACAAAAACAAAGCGTGGGCCATAATAGAGTCATCTTCTCCCTCTAACAAAGTATAATTACAAAGGCTATTGGGGAACACCAACTTTTTGAGGAGATTTATTGCAAATCTGGCAGGCAAGATACAACCATTAACTCCTTTACTCAAACTGAAGAATCGAGAAGAGTTTGAATAGGGCCCACAACACCAAGAAGCTTTTGACAAAGTGAAGGCTTGTGTAGCCTCTCCACTAGTACTAATGCCTCTTAGAGAGGAAAACCTTTAAAGCTCTATATATCTGCCTTTGAAAAGTCCATAGGAAGCCTGCTACTTCAAAACAATGAAGAGGGGAAGGAACAAGCAATATATTACCTCGGTAAAATCCTTACTGAGGTAAAAACAAGATATACCCTAATTGAGAAGCTATGTTTGGCTTTATACTTCACTGCCTGCAAGCTAAGGCATTACATGTTACCTTGCCACATCCATATCATTGCCAAGATTGATGTGATCAACTATATTTTGTCAAAACCAATGTTGACTGGAAGAATTGGGAAATGAATTCTAGCACTTTAAACGTTCAGTTTCCAGTATGTACCTCAGAGAGCAATAAAGGTGCAAGCAATTGCAAACTTCTTGACCAAGCACCAAGAATTACATGATGAACTTGTCAACATCCCAGGAACTCTGGAGGTGGCCAGCATTTGGATCCCACCAAGTAGTGCTCACTGAGGCAAGGAGGAATGGATTTAGCAAGAGGTAAAAAGAATAACTAGCATATAGATCACTCATTGGAGGTTGTATTTTGATGGATCTTGTACTTAATATGCTACTACAGCTGGGATTGTCATTATTGATCCTAAGGGAGTTCAACACTGTTACTCATTTCTTATAGATTATCAAGATACTACCAACAATTGGGCAGAGTATGAAACACTGGTAATTGGTTTAGAAATCCTGATAGAGTTCGGGGCAATTAAAGTTGAGGTGCTTGGTGATTTAGTGTTAGGATCAATTAGTTAAATGGAGTTTACAAGTGCAGACACATTACAATGGCAGGTTATTATTTGGCAGCCACTCAGTTGTTGAGTTATTGGAGCACTGAAGTATCAGTCAATCACATTCGCAGAGAAGCAGATTTAATTGCCAATGAGATGACACAGTTGGATTTTGGAGCACAGCTTTATGAGAGAAGGTTCGAGGTGGATATGGAGTGTGATTGATTGATACTTCAGTGGACTCATTCTCTATTGAGCACCTACATGCTTGTCTTGGTGTCAGTCACACCAATGACTCGAGACCAATCATTCTCTCTAAGAGAAGACATAGCATGTACTGATCTTAACGGACTGTCAATGTCCAATTGGCAATCTTATGATCAACAATGTTTAGGATATATATATGAAAGAAAATGGTCTCATGAATCTAGCTTCTTTAGATAACATCCTCCCAATTGAATATTCCTTGGACTTATTGTTTAAGCATATAACATTTATACACGATGACTTAAAAGAATAATCTAAGCCCTTTATATTAAACTAGATTAGTTTAACATGTGAAATGCCCATAAAGAGTCATCATATGATTGGTGTCAAGGCACATTTCCAAAAATCTCCCACTTGCACTAGAGCCAATCAGCTTGGTCATCAGTGATGGTACCTCTTTTGAATTCATTTCAAAAATGGCTGAGTAGTAGGCCTAGACAATGGATATCTATAAGTTATCCATAGAAGCAACCTTGAGAATAACGACGTCACCATTATACATGATTCTCAATCATGTAGTTCAGTCTCTCATTTGAATTCGGATCTTGATGAAACCTTGATTCCCTAGCTTGAGCTATCGCCTCATTAGTGTCATAATGTCAGTACACTAGAGACACTTTCTGGTTGGAACCGAATAGAGAGTTGATAAACTTTCCCATCCAAACAACATTGTTGTAAGCTTCTATATGGCAATATATTTTGCATGATGGAACACACTAAAGTCATTACATTTAACGTTTCCACCCAAATATGGGATCTAACAATCCACCCCCTTAGGGGCCTGACCTCCTCGTCGGCACATTTCCAGCCAGGGATTAGGTCTGATACCAAATTGTCACATCCCGACCTGGGCCCCCACCACATCCTGAGCTTAACTTTACCATAGCACGATATTGTCCGCTTTGGGCCCCAACCATGCCCTCACAGTTTTGTTTCTGGAAACTCACACGAGAACTCCCTAGTGGGTCACCCATCCTAGGAATGCTTTCATGCGAACTCGCTTAACTTCGAAGTTCCGATGGAACCCAAAGACAGTAAGCTCCTAAAAGGCCTTGTGCTATATGGAGGTGGGCATGTACATATAAGGCATAGAGGATCCTCTCCCCTGGGTGTTGTGGGATCTAACAAGATAATGCAATTATATCTTGAAATCTATCATTATAGATTTCCATCCTATGTATATTGACTATGTCTCCCATATACATTCTATTGTTATAGAATGTTTAAAGTCATAACTTTAACGAAGAAGAACTCCTTGCATTTCCAAAATTAATATATCATATATATTTTCAAATTTAGGATATGATTAACTCCCACTAATCTTTTGTTAACCTAGTAAACAAAAGATTCGTTTACATCTTCATGAGAAATCAAACGATTTGATCTTTCTCTCATAAGACACTTATAGCTCACACTAGCTTGCTATTCATGATGGATGGATCTCTACAACTTACATGTCTTATGATTCCTAGTCTTAGACATATATTATCAAGACTATCTTGATAATGGCTTTGGAAACCCCTATTATGTCCAAACATTGAATCACCATTTAGTTGTACCTAGCAATCTTCGAATTAATAGAAACCAAGACTACATGAAAGATGGTTTCTTCCAAGTCAACCAATCTCATTGATTATAGTCACCTTAAGCTACCAATTAGCTATCGAGGTTTCACTATTTTGGGTTAAATGGTATTATACCATTTCCTTGAGTATATGTCATATATACACTCAATGTAGTCATAAGGATTTTCATTCTTATTTCTTTCGAATTAAGAGGTGCAACTCTATGACATAGTCATAAAGTTCAAACCATTCAACTGAGACAGTCTATAAATCCTTCTCGACTACCTTGGAGATTGTGGTGTAGGAACTAGGTTGTTATATTTGTTTATCATCATCTTGTCTCTCAAAGAACCCATTCTTTGAGTTCTATCACTCGTTCATTTGCTCTATCTCAAGCAAATCCTAGTGTAGGATTAAAATGAACTACCCAACAAATAACATTTGTTAGTTGGTTTATAGAAGTGATATCCAAAAGTTAATTTAAGGATATCCCACAAGATTGTTCTCAAACAAATATTGCTTATTAGCACACAACCCCAAATTTTAACTTGCTTAAGACTTGTCTTTCTTTCCAACTACATCCTATGGAGTCATGAAAATTTTGGAAGATCTTCTAATTGACAATTATATTGTCTTAGAAGTATATATCCTATATATGGGTATTTGATGCTACTTTCTTTGATATCTTTCAAGGAGTGTTCTTTTCCTTGGATCAAGTCTAATGAGGTAAATACTTTAGACGTCTTACTCATCAACTTACATTCTTGAATTCTTTGAAACCTTTTGCAAAGTATTTTGATTTGTGTTTATTCAAAATAAACAATAGTACAACTGAGAGCGATCATATGTGAATGTCGTACAACATGAGTAGTATTATGTTGTGGACAAGTGCCACTAACATCTAAGTGAATTAACCTCAACAACTTTGTCATTCTTTCTTCTTTTGAAAAGAATAAAGATTCAAACATTTCGCCTCTATACAATTTTAACAAGAAGGCATTGGATCCGGATCTAACGATCCAAAGCATCCATGTATGACCAACTTGTAATTTATATTTTAGAGGTGTCACAACTCAGTGGGATTAGTCACTATCTTGCAACCTTTTGGGTTTTAAAGCATTGTTATATTCTAAACAGTTAAGACTACCACATCATCTCTATTATAGAGACAAACAATCAGATTACAATAATCGAATCATTCATTAATAAAGAATAATGTTTTGTCTAACAAAATATTCATCCATCTCTTATAGTGATGGGATTAAGTTCCTTATTCAAATTGGAACGTAAAGACAATCTTTGTTTTTCCAATTTCTTTGGTAGTTCGTATGAGGAAATAAGTACTATTTGCTTTTGCAGAGATCTATATTTTATTCACGTTACAAATAGGAAGTACTTTTTCTTCTCTCATTAATCTTCTACTTCTTATTAGGCACACTTTTACAATGATTGTAAAACATAGTTACTAATACGGAATCAAGCATTCAAGTAGAAGAACCAACTGTTTGGAACTATTCAAGAACAATTTACAACACCTTCGAAAGGTGTGTTCTTGACAAATGCAAGACATTTCTTGCAAATACCCCTTCCAATGTCCATCATTTCATTAAGAAAGTTTGTTCCTTTGGAGGTATTTCGCCTTCTTCATTTGACTTGTCCATTGACTATAATAGTCATGGTCCCTAAACTCCCACTATCTCTCTTGAAACTTATTTTAATTGTGTTATACATATCAAACGATTTGGAGAACGTGCGGTTATTGTTCACTATATAGTTTACAATAAACTTAGTGAACCATTTGGATAGGGACAAAAAGCTGAAGTCCTTGCCTAGTTTCTGTCTCTTGAAGTGGTTTAACATTTCAACAGTCAATGATTCAAAATCATCATAAGTCCATGTTGATGGACTATTTTTGTCAATCAACCATTATATTCTAAACATAATTAGAAACTTTCAAATGTTTTTCAAGGAAACTCTCATTTTTTCATACAACAATTTGTAAGTGAAGTATCATGGCACATAAAGTGGCCATGTTCTTGTGCTTACTTCTCAAGTTCCTTGTTCATTTAACAAAGAAACAAACACTAGTGTTTGCGTTAACTAAGGGTTGTTCAAAGCAACTCTTATTCTTCATACAACGATTTGTAAGTGAAGAATTATGACACTAAAAGTGTTATCCTCTTTATGATTGACTTATCTAACATGTTCTTCCAATGATACATTATCAATAGGAAGATTATGAGGATGAGACTACTTAGGTACATATACAATCCATTCAAGACAATCTATGGGATTGTGGTACCAAGTCCGGAAACTAAAGCCTTCAGCTTTTCTTTGTCAAGTTCTAGATAGCGTTTGCAAATATATCTGGAAATAAATACGTAACGAATATAAATTGATTGATTTTAAGCTATTTGATCTGGGTCTTTAAATCAAATAGCACCAGCCACTATTTTTGGCAAATTCCATATCCCTCATTGGAATTCAAGAGTTTTTGGAGGAGACTCTTAGTAGGGTATGGGAGGCTCACTACTACCAAGCCTACCTCACAATTATATGATGTTGGCTAGTGTTAATAATAATGAGAGAGTACACTTACTCATTTACATCTCATGTAAGTACCCATCTAGTTTGGCCCTTAGAGAATGATGCCTCAGAATTATATCATGTTGGCATCATTGCACTTAGTTAAGTCATTCCCACTATACAAGTTCGGTAGGGGTTCAAGAACAACCTCGTAATGATATGATGTTGATCATTCTCGTTGCCTACCTTCACAACATCATGTATGCGTATAGGACTCTTCCTGAGTGTAAGCACGCACTTTGTACTCCCCTATGATAGGGTGAAGTCCGTGTACGAGTCACAAATGATGGGAGGCTGTTGGAAATGTGCCCTAAAACCAATCATATGATGATACTTTACGGACATTTCACATGTTAAACTAATCTAGTTTAATATAAAGGGCAAAGATTATTGTTTTAAGCCGTCTCATATAAATGTTATATGCTTAAAGGACAAGTCCAGGGAATATGTAATTAGGAGAATGTGATATAAAGAAGTTAGATTCAAGAAACTATTCTCTTTCTTATACATATCCTAAACGTTCATAAACATAGGATTGTGATAGGAGCATATTTATGCAACTTTGTAATCTTATTTCTTTGCATTTACTTGGTTAATTCCATTTTTTTTTATCGTAATTTAAGTTATTTTCATATTATTGTAGGTCCAATTGGTAAAGATGACAATAAATGGCTAAATGAAGCAATTTGGAGCAGTTTTGGATTTGGATTGGATAGCATGTGTGTGGAGCAGTGGGGCTGGACGTTTGTGGTGTTTAACATGTGCTAAATATGTGCTAAAATCTAGAGGAATCAAAGTTGAAGCTTGGAAGACAAGGAAATACATAATCTTATCCAACCTTATGCAAACTTATCTCATCTTTTCCAGTCTTATCTTATCTTATCTTATATAACCTTATCCAACATTATCCCATTTTATCCAACATTATCTCATCTTATTTCCAGCTACAAAAGGAGTCCTTATCCTATTCTAAATACTTCCCATCTGATTCTAGGAGTCATAATCCATTCAAACACCCTAACCCATTTTCTTCTTGGTTTCTGCCGAACCCTACCTTATATATATGTATTTCTGCCGCATCAATTGAGGGGGAGATTGTTCCGCAACCTGCCATTCAACCATTGGAGTTTTCAAAGTTCTTTCTATCCTTGTTTAGTTTTAATGTTTATTTTAGATTGTTGTTCAGTTATGTTAAAGATGCAGAACTAAGTTTTTTTTTAGCTAGAAGAGAATTCGAAGCCATGAACATATGTTTTATATAAATTGATTACATCTAGTTATTGTTTCATAAAACATGAATGCAATTTACTTATCTGCTTTATGGATAACTTATTCTTGTATGTTTATTAAGGATGCATACTTAGTTTGCATGCAGGGATTTGATGCTAGAATATAAGGGAATTTCACCTAATCGTTATGAACTTATATTTGCAAGTAGTAAACCGCACTAGTCATGATTCAATTAAGTAAATTCTTGGCAGGAGTATCGTGCTTTTCATAGTTACGAATGCTTATGATTTTTACAGAACTTAATGATCATGCTTTTCATAATTAAGGAACTTGAGAAGAATAATTTGATTATGTCGCTGAGAACAATTCAATGAATCTAGGAAAATCTGAGAGTTAATTTGTGCAGTTCACAGTTAATTTGGGGCATTGTCATTCATGGTTTATAGAAATAATAACTGGAAATCGATCTATATGCATTTGGTTCATGTGTGGAGAACAATCCTCTAGCTAGCATTTCACATATATCTTGTACAAGACTTGATTCATTTGCTGCAATTTACTTTATTTTTGTTAAAACTCGTCCAAAAATCCTCATCAGTTCTTATTTTGTGTTAGTATAGTTTAGTTTTCAGTTTTTAAGTTTAATTTGTGTTAATTAGCATCCCTCCTAACCCCTGGGCTAGAACGATCCCTACTTGCTCATACTACAATTGTCTAAATTATAGGGTTTAATTTGTGTGCTAGTTTTTAACACATCAAATTTTGGCGCCGTTGCCGGGGATTAGAAAAATTGCTAATCTCCCATTTGTTTTTTTTTTTATTTTTCTTGTGTTTCTAATTTTCTTTTGTTTTGTTTTCTTTGTTTTAGGTACTAGTTTATGACTAGAAGTTCTCAACCTGTTCGTGGGTATATATTGGAGTTTGACGACGATTTTGAACGAACTTTGAGAAGGAAGAGGAAGTAGCCAGAACCCAATCCATATGGTTCTAGTTCTGAATACGAATTTGAAGAAGAGGAAGAGGAAGAGGAACAAGACATGGCTATAGACAATCGAACAATTAAGGAACTTTCAACCTCGGGATTGGACAATGCTGTCCCTCTTTGCATTCAATACCCTAGAGCAGCTCAAGGCAAGACCGATGAGTTTGAATTGAAGTCTAGTTTGCTGCATCACATTCCCAAATAGCATGGGTTGTCCATGGAAGATCCGAACAAGCATCTTAACGAATTTGAAGTAGTATGCTCGAGTATGACACCCATTAATGTGGATGGGAAGATTTTGAAGATGAAAGCCTTTCCATTCTCTCTTATGGACAAGGTTAAAGATTGGCTCTTTGAATTAGCACCTGGAACCGTTACTTCTTGGCAAAGCATGAAGAAAGCATTCTTAGAGAAATTCTTCCCAACGTCAAGAGTCATTATTTTGAGGAAGAGAATTAGTGGAATTCAACAAGGCCAAGGAGAATCATTTCCAGCGTATTACGAGCATTTCAAGACTTTAGTTGCATCCTTTCCACAACATCAAATGAATGAAGAGCTCTTAATTCAATATTTCTATGAAGGACTACTTCCAATTGAGAGACAAATGCTTGATGCCTTGGCAGGAGGTGCTTTGGTTGACAAAACACCAGTTGCTGCAAAGATCTTAATAGCAAATCGAGCCTTGAATGCCAACAATACGAAGGAGTTGGACAAAGAGACCCCCTATGGCACAATCAAGTTAATGAGGTAAGTGCTATTTCAAAATTTCAATCCCAAATGGCTAATCTCTCTGTTCTTTTATCACATGTTGTTAAAGGATCTAAGGTGCAAGGAACAAAATGCTTGTGGCATGTGCTCTATACAAGGACACCCCATTGATCAATGTCCTAAATTGATAGAGAATGGGGGATGGGAAAGTGCCAATGCCATAGGTTATCAAGGCCAAAATCAGCCAAGGAATGACCCATTCTCCAACACCTACAATCCGGGCTGGAGAGATCATCCAAATATGAAGTGGAGGGAACCTCAAACTCAACAACAAGGTGGATATAGACAGCCACCTCCTGGGCTCTATCAAAGGCCATTTGCATCACCACAACCTCACCCACCATCTGCCCAACCAAATTCAGGTTCGTTAATGGATAATGATAAAATTCTTCAAGTACTAACTTCTTTGACGTAGAGCTTACAAAATCAAGCCAAGGAGGTAGGCGAATTGAGGAATCAAATAGGGCAGATGGCATAATTCATGGGACAATTCAGAGAACAAGGCAAACTGCCTAGTTCAACCGTTGTCAATCCAAAAGGAATGCTTTGAAACCGCTAAGGCTATCACTTTAAGAAGTGGCAAGGAGATTGGAACTAACCCAAAATCATCCAAATAGAGCCAAATAGAGGACAAAAAGCTGCTGCAAGATGAAGAGGAGGATGATAGAGCCACGGTAAAGGAAGAACAACCCTTGCCGCAGCCCCCTAAGAATCCCATGCAATCCCACTTAGGTAAGGTTGGTTCGAATCAAATTACTTCTAACCCTATTCCACCAAATGTGCCTTTTCTTCACAGGTTTATGCAATCAAATAAACAAGAGAGTGAAAAAGATATCTTAGAAACCTTCAGAAAGATACAAGTTAATATCCCGCTTCTTGATGCAATAAAGTAAGTTCCGAAGTATGCTAAGTTTTTGAAGAAGCTTTGTACAACAAAGAAACGGATTCCGGAGAAGGAGGTCTTACATGTAAGTGAAAATGTCTCTGCAGTTTTGCAAAGAAAGCTGCCATCTAAATGCAAAGATCCAGGTAGTTTCATTATCCCTTGTGCTATTGGTAATACAAGGTTTGAACATGCTATGCTAGATTTAGGTGCTCCCATTAATGTCATGCCATATTCCGTTTATGCATCTATGAATGTAAGAAAGCTTAAAAATGATGGTGTCATTATTCAATTGGTTGATCGATCTAATGCATATCCGAAAAGAGTTTTGGAAGATGTTTTGGTGCAGGTAAGCCATTGGATTTTTCCAGCAGATTTTTATGTGCTTGAGATGGAGGATTTGGCCCATTCTACACCATTGCCAATCTTACTTGGAAGTCCTTTCATGAAAATAGCCCAAACCAAGATTGATGTGTCCAAGGGAGCGTTAACTATGGAGTTCGATGGCGATATAATTAATTTTAATGTTTCTGAATCTGTTACGTATCCTAATGATGTTCATTCTTATTTTGCCATTAATGTGATTAAAAATATAGGGCAAGAATGTTCAGCACCTATCAAGAAGGATGTATTTAGAACCACCATTGAAAAGGGAATTGGAGTGGATCACACAGGACAAGCCACTGCCCTCAAAGCAACAAGCCTGAGAGCACCACGTCTGAAATTGTTAACAGTGCTGCTACTTTTGCGGCTTCATCATAGTACATCAGTGAGCCATCTATTCCAATTCCAATTCCCATTTCAACTAATAGGTTGTTACCTTCTTTGGTTCAGGTGGCCAATCGAATCCAAGCTGGTGGGAGAGTTTACATTGACTTTAGGAAGCTCAATGCCACAATCAGGAAGGATCACTATTCCCTTCCGTTCATAGATCCAATGCATGGAAGTTTTGAGGAGCATGTCGTGGAGGATGTACCCCTCTATGGCATTGGTCCTAGTGCAACTTAAATGGAGGTATCGTCCAGCTGGAAGACGTTAAAGCAAGCGCGTCTTGGGGAGGCAACCCACATGTTCAAATAAAGAGACTTTGGAATCTCCGGCTCCTACAACCAGATTTGTGTTCTTTTACCCTTCTCTTTATTGTTGTTACTTTGCCATTATTGCCTTGTTTGCCAGTTGTTTCTTTGTGGCTTTCTTGATTGAGTCTATTTTTGAAACATTGAGGACAATGTTTGGTTTAAGTTTTTTTTTTGGGGGGGGGGGGGGGGGGGGGGAGGGGTAAACAGATTGCTTTTCATGACTTATCTTTGAATTACATCACCTATCACTTCTAATATTGTTACTCACTGTTTTTAAGTGTTTTTATTGTGTTTTAAAGACAAAATTCGAAAATTTTGAAAAAAAAAAAAAAGAGAAGAAATTGAAAAGAATCGTTTTTGTTGCTTGTTTGTGTCTTAGGTTACCTTCCAACACAATGATGAGGATTTGGTTTTTAATGCATGATTGTTAAAGAAAGTTACAAACATGGGTGGAAGTTTGATATGCTCTTTCGTTAATACTTAGTTTTAGTTGTCATTTACGAATTCACATGTAATCACAAAGAGAAAAAAAATCAGTTTTGTAACATGCTTGAAGGAAGAAACTCAAACTAACGCTACAACCCTAAGAGACTTGAGCCTATACTTTGTTTGGAGAGTTATTAATCTGTGATATTCTTGTTTTCTAAAGTCGTTGCTCATTATTTCTTTGCTTGGTTGCTACTTAGAATGCTTTTTCATCATTTTAGTTCCAAATACTAGAACTCATGCCTATTTCATTCAAAGCATAAAATTGATTGCATAACAAATAACAAGATGAAGTTTTTTAGTTACCACCAGAGCCAAAAAGCCTTATCCCTTGCATATGTATTGTAGGTTTAACCCCTTTGAGCCTTATTTAGCCTATTTTCTTTGTTAGCCTGCAATATCCCTACCTAGCCTAGTATAGGAATATCCATACCCTTGTTCTTAAAGAATAGTGGAGTACGACTTATTGGGAATTCCTTCTGATCTACAATTTGCAGAAAAACAAGTGTGGGGGAAAAACTTGTTCTTTTGAATCCAATGAAGTAGTGTGTATGTTTAAAAGAAACAGAAAAAAAGAAAAACAAAAAAAAAACAAAAAAAAAGTTGAGAAAAGAAAAAAAAAAAAAAAAAAGAAGAGGTTGAAAAGAAGTGAAAATGAGTTCATAAGTGTTGGTTGTTGAAGAAGGGTCCAAAAATGTGAATTTGACCCTAAAGTTGTATGAATCTCCCCTTTGTGTTTATAGTTGGGTGCTGCAATCAAAAGTTGAATTCTAAGTGTTGATTTCATTACGTTGGTTACTATCACTTTAAGAACCTTTGTTTATCCTTAACCCTTCATTGTTAGCCAATACCTTAGCCCTATTACAACCCTTAGACTTTTATCTTGGTTGTTATGTGATTCAATATGTGGAGTTTGAAATTGGTATGAGCATATGGAATCCCTGGTTCTCGCTTGTAAGTGGTGGCATTCCGTTCATGAGATCATATACATGTTTGTATTAATAATTCCAGAAAGTGCTTTCTTTGTTATAACATATGTGAGTGTTAGTCTACATGTTTACATCAATCTTCTCACATATACTTGGTATAGGGAGTGTAGTCAGAAAATCTGTGTGAAAAAAGAGAGTATATCTGGTGAGGAATTGAGTGAATTCTCTAAGGCATGTTGCTACATTCAAATGCTATTTTAATTGATTAAATGCGAACTAGGGAGTGGTTATTGTGGTTAAGTATAAGCTCAAGAATAAGGATGGCTAAAATCTACATGAATAGTGATTTTTAACATGTCATGTTTCATTGGAAATCCCTGAGGCAATTGTTGGAAGGTTTAGGTTTTGTTTTGTTTGTTTTGCTCAGGGACTAGCAAAAACTAAGTGTGGGGGAATTTGATAGGAGCATATTTAGGCGACTTTGTTATCTTATTTCTTTACATTTACTTAGTTAATTTCCATTTATTATCATAATTTAAATTATTTTCGTATTATTGTAGGTCTAATTGGTAAAGATGACAATAAATGGCTAAATGGAGCAATTTGGAGCAGTTTTGGACTTGGATTAGATAGCATGCGTGTGGAGCAGCGGGGCTGGACGTTTTTGGTGTTTAACATGTGCTAAATATGTGCTAAAATCTGGAGGAATCAAAGTGGAAGCTTGGAAGACAAGGAAATACATAATCTTATCCAAACTTACATCATCTTATCCAGTCTTATCTTATCTTATATAACCTTATCCAACATTATCCCATTTTATCCAACATTATCTCATCTTATTTTCAGTTGTAAAATGAGTCTCTATCCTATTCTAAATACTTCCCATCTGATTCTAGGAGTCATAATCCATTCAAACACCCTAATCCTTTTTCTCCTTGGTTTCTGCCGAACCCTACCCTATATATATATGTATTTGTGCCGCAACAATTGAGGGGGAGATTGTGTTACAACCTCCCATTCAACCATTAGAGTTTTCAGAGTTCCTTTTATCCTTCTTTAGTTTTAATGTTTATTTTAGATTGTTTTTCAGTTATGTTGAATATGCGTAACTAAGTTTCTTTTTAGATAGAGGAGAATTCGAAGCCATGAACATATGTTTTATTGAAATTGATTACATCTAGTTATTGTTTTGTAAAACATGAATGCAATTTACTTATCTGCTTTATGGATAACTTATTCTTGTATGTTTATTAAGGATGCATACTTAGTTTGCATGCAGGGATTTGATGTTAAAATATAAAGGAATTTCACCTAATCGTGATGAACTTATATTTGCAAGTAGTAACAGTCACTAGTCATGATTGAGTTCAGTAAATTCTTGGCAGGAGTATCATAGTTACGAATGTTTTGTCAATGCTTATGATTTTAACAGAACTTAATGATCTTCAAGATGTATCTCTATCATGTTTTTCATAGTTAGGGAACTTGAGAAGAATAATTTGATTGCGTCGCTGAGTCCAATTCAATGAACCTAGGAAAATCTGAGAGTTAATTTGTGCAGTTCACAGTTAATTTAGGGCATTGTCATTCATGGTTTATAGAAATAATAATTGGAAATCGATTTGTATACATATGTTTCATGTGTGGAGAACAATCCGCTGGCTAGCCTTTCACCTATATCTCATACAAGACTTAATTCGTTTATTGCAATTTACTTTATTTTTGTTAAAATTCGTCCAAAAATCCCAATCAGTTCTTATGTTGTGTTAGTCTAGTTTAGTGTTCAGTTTTTAAGTTTAATTTGTGTTGATTAGCATCCCTCCTAATCCCTAGCCTAGAGCAATCCCTACTTGCTTATTGTACAATTGTCTAAATTATAGGGTTTAATTTGTGTGCTAGTTTTTAACACATTAGATTGCCAATTGGGCATTGACAGTCTGTTAAGATTAGTACGTGCTCTGTCTTCTCTTAGGGAGAGTGACTGGTCTCAAGTCATTGGTGTGACCAACACCAAGACAAGCATGTAGGTGCTCAATAGAGAATGAGTCCACTCAACACGATGAACGACGAGTTCTCATACTCATGTCACATAAGAACTCGTGGTTAGGATAATGCAAAGTAGTCCTTTGACCTGAGACATCATAGTTGTCTTCTGGTTAGGTCCTTGATCTTTGACTATGTCAAAGTCACTCTGTCAGAGGGTGTCCACGACATAGTTGGGATTAAGCCACTTAGCCACGGCGCAACAAGGGAGAATACTCTATGGTATGATTAATAATATCTAACTAGAGTATGAATGAGATTTAGGAAGTTGTTCCAAATTACATTCAAGGTAATCATATAAGTAAGAGAATCACATTGGATAGTAAACATGAATAAACTATCAAACCAAACAATATGGTCAAGAGTATTGTATTAAAGAAAGACAGCTTTGCATTGTAATCCTAAACTGAATAGATTCTCCACCTTTTCTGATTAGCTTGGGTAACCATGACATACTGCTAGGTGTCACTCATGGTTTGTGAAAGACCTAAATGTGAGTAATCACTAAAGGGAGAATTGAAAGTAAGTTTCAATTCATAATCGATCATTAAGGGCAATGGAAAGTAATCACTAAACCTATTCGGTTTAGGGCGCATTTCTAACACGCTTAGTACCCTTGAATCCTGTAATGAAGCCTTGGCCTTTCAGAGGATGGCAATGGAATTCATCTGGAAAATTTACCCAGCTTCTAGCAAGGGGCATACCTTCATATTTATGGCAACAGACTACTTCACTAAATAAGTGGAAGCTTTAGCTGTGAAGACTATCACTTCAGCTGCTGTGAAGATATTCATTGAAACCGAGATCTTACATAGATATAGGGTGCTCGAGGCAACTGTTATAGACCAAGGGCCATCTTTTATCTCAAAAAAAGTAAAGGAATTTGCAAACAAGTTCAAAATAAAGATGATCCAGTCTAGTCCTTACTACCCCCAGTCAAATGGTTAAGTAGAGGCCAACAACAAGATCTTGGTAAATATTATTAAGAGAATGGTAACAGATAGTCCAGAGAAATGGCCTGAGAAGTTAGGAGATACTCTTTGGGCTTACAAGACCCCAAAACGAGCAGTAACTGGAACCATCTCTTATGCTTTAACCTTCGGGCAAGATGCTATACTCCCCATGGAAATCAATGTAAATTTTGTAAGGCTTCAGAACTAGTTTAGTCTACATAGTGAAAAATACATTCAAGGTATGTGTCAAAGGATTAAAGATGTAGATGTAGCTCGAATTGAAGCATTGAACAAAATCCAAGAATGGAAAAGGGCTATTGCTCGAGCATACAACAAGAAAGTGAACTTAAAGACCTTCAAAGAAGAAGAGTTGGTATGGAAGGCAGTTCTACCCTTAGGAGCGTCTACCCTTAGGAGCGTAAGTGAAAGATTTTGGGAAGTGGAGTCCTACTTGGGAAGGTCCTTTCATCATTAACTGAGTGTTAGACCGAGGAGGCTACTACTTGGTAGATTTGGAAGGAGATTTGCAAAGACATAACAGTCAAAGTTCTTAAAGAAATATCACCCAACTTTGTGAGATGTCAGAGATTGTTATATAGATGGAGTTTGAGCAATGACAAGAGTGTTGGAAGCCTTTTTCTTTAAAACATGCAAAAGTGAATGGACAAGTCAAGTGAAGAAGAAAAGATCTTTTATTCATAATGAGAAAGGTTACAAAAGTTCTAGCTTAACAAGTTCATATCCCTAGCTAATGCAGCTATCCTAAAGTGATAAGTCTGCGTGATAGTAAAAATTTGGCTAGGGCTATATTGCTATTAGCTAGCTGGGCCTTGGAGTCCTCCACCTCTTGATTGACCCTCTTCACCTCTTCAATCTTCTAGTATAATTTGCTTGAGAGGGTTATTTGTTCAGCTTTTAGTGCAGAAAATTGCTCTTCCAGCTTTTGGATCTCGGCAGCAACCACTATGATCCTGTCCTCCATAGTAGAGCCCTCATCCACCAGCTACTGCAGGGAGGTTGAAGTCCTTATATGCTTTTCCTTATAGCATTTGATCATGTTTGATTGCCTTTCTGCTCGAATGTGATGATCCCTTAAAGCTCTCAAGTTCTAAAAAATAAGAGAAAATACTCGAACTGAACCTTTGACATTTGATGTGCCTGGTATAGCTCAGTAAGTGCTGTCTTTGCTTCTTGGAGAGCCTTGAGGCTAAAGGAAGTGATGAAGTCCTTTTGAATCCACTCTATAAAGACTAAGTGCGAATCTTGGAGATTTTGGGGCTTGGAAGGGCATCTTGGGGACCTCAGCTTGGTCCTGATTTGCTTGAACACTCGTACTAGCTCAAACAAAAAGGTCGTGGCTGGAATGGAAGCAAAGGGAGGGAGTATCACTCCAACATCCCTAGAGGTAGTGGCGGCGGAGGCATTTTTGAAGGAAAATTTTTGTCCTAGCTAAGAACATGTGAGAACATTTGAACACATAAGAAAACTAATAACACTTTAAAGTATGCATACATTAAAAAAAAAATTCTAAAACCCATGACTTTCAAAGCCTAGTGAATGGTGAAACACAAGATTCTTTAACAACATTAAAGAGAAGAAAGGATTTTGAGATTCATTACCCTTGAAGCTCATCCTTGTTTACACAAGGAATTCACCCAAGTGGAGAGCCTTCAAGTCACCTCCTAGCTCCTTAGATCTTCCTTGTGATTTTCTTCCTTTTCATACTTCTTTGCGCCTTAAGGATGTGAGGAAAGGATTTCCAAGAACACCATGTCTTTAAGTCTCCACACCAAGGATGAGGTGTGAAGATAAAATGGATGATTTAGAGGAAGAAAGATTGCTAGCTATCATTCCCCTAAGTGGCCGGCCTCTATAGAGAAAAAGAGAGAGAAAGTTCTCTTATTTGCCTCAAGAAAAACCCTTACGAGCGAATGGCTATAAAGATGTCTTTATACCACCTCACATGTGAGTGGCAAACTTCCAATTAACCTAGGTTTGCTACCACTCACCCTATGGCTTAGTTTTAGTTGTCACACAACTTAAACTCAATAGGCCTTGTGGACCAAAACCCTTTTAGGCCCCGAGACCCGAAACTAACATAAAAGCCCAATACGAACCTTTTGTATATAATCTTGGCCATTCCCAATTAAATCATTTAATTTCTTATCCATCTCATTTATATTTCTTCAGTTTCATCCTTACTCGGTGTATGATCCATTAGGTTCCAATTAAGGAGGCAGTGGGCGATTGTTACTCTTAACGATCAATTGTGAATTGAAACTACATTTCAATTCTCCCTTTGATGAAGATTAGTGTTTGCTAATCTTCAAGGCTTCCACAAACCATAAGTGACACCTAGCAGTATGTCATGGCTACCTAAGCTAAGTAGAAGTGGTTGGAGAACCTATCCAGTTACAATTACAATGCAATACGGTCCTTCTCTAATACAATACTCTTAACCATATTGTTTGAGTGATAGTTTGTTTCATGTCTACTATCCAATGTGATACTTCTCTATATGATTCAATTGAATATGATTTGGAACAAACTTCCTAAGTTATATTCGTATGCTTTGGCCAAAGACTCCCGAATCATATCTCAGAGTATTCTCCCTCCACCATGAAAGGTTAGAGATCCCTTGTTGTGCATTCATATACCTACATGACTAGATACCTTGACCTCAACAATGTCGTGGACACTCTCAATGGAATGCCTTTGACATCTATGATGCCTCAGATTAAAGGACTACTTTGCATATTGCAACTTACGAGTTCTTATATGACATGTAAGTTCGAACTCTCTTTTGATTGTTGTTCAGTGTACTCGATTACCCTTTCAAGAACCTATGTGTTTGTATTACACTACGTTTGGAAGAGGGAAATAAACTTGGAATTTGTGTAAATGTTAGAATTTATAAATTGATATGAACCAATTCCCTTGTTTAGATTCATAACCATAGAAATTTAGAATTTCCACGTGCAAAAAAACTTGGAATTTGGGACCTCTAATTCCCAAGTTTAAATTCTATGAAAATAGGTGTCATTTATCAATTTCTATGATTGAGAGTTTAAAAACAACAAATTCCGTATTCATTTCCATTGTTCTTTTAGGTTAACCAAACAAGAAAATTCACAAATTCTAGAAAATAAAATCATGCCATTTTAATTTCCATCATTTTGAAATTCCTTAGTAATCTTAAATTTCTTCATCCAAACATAGTGTTAGTGTCCAACACTAAATGACTTGAGACAAGTCATACTCATGCTTAAGTTAACATAACACATACAAACCTTTGCGAATTGTCAATGCCCAATTGGCAATCCTATGGCTAGGAACGTTTTAGGAATGGACATAAGAGAAAGGTCTCGTTAATCTAACTTACTTAGATTACTTCTCTTTTAGATTAAATACATTCCTTGGATTCCCTTATTGCTTAAACATATAATACAATAAATAGTGATTAACAATAAGTTTTGCCCTTCATTAAACGTATAATAGTTTAACATAATAAGTATTCCAAAAGCTATTACATCAAATGAGTGGCTTTGTGGGCATACTTCCAACAATTTTCAGGTGTAGGTGAGGGCAGAGGCTCAAAAGAGGTGGTGGCAGAAGTTACAGTCTTCTTCGGCCAAGGGATGAAGATCCCTGTAACTCCAGAGGCCTTAGAAGACCTAGGAAGGACCACTTTGTGTGCCACGGGCCGAGGAGACTTGCTTGAGCCCTCGCCAAAAGGTTGTTTTATAAAGGAAAAAAGGAGTTAGAACTTCAATTCATACTTAAACTAAAGAAAGGACAAGAATATAATGTTGTATACCTAAACTTGTAGAGGAAGGACTTCTGTTGCCATAGTGGCCTTAGGAGAGGCAAAAAGGCTGGCCCAAGACACAGCCTGAGAAGCCTTCAGGCTAGTCACTTCTAACACCACGGGGATCTCAAGGACTATTGGCTCCCCAAAGGTTGTGGATGGTTGCTTGGTGGCCTCGAGCACTAAAGATGGCTGGCAAAAGAAGAACACAGAGGAAGCCAAGGAAGGACTTAGAAGAAAGCCTAGAAAAACTTAAAGAAAGAGTACTTACTGAGGTGCTATCGTCTTCAACATAGTGGAACATCTCCCCAGTCCTTTGATTAGACTGGGAAGTGGGAGTCACCACCATCGCTAGAGGAAAAGTTGATGGAGTAGGAGTTGAGCTTTGCCTGACTGGAGATGCAGATGCCCTAACCTTTGCCTAGAAGAAGATGAAGTTAGTTGTTAGCTTCAAAGCTTGAAAATCACAAACTTAGCCAAGAGTAAATTAGAAGTATACCTTGGAGGGCTTGGCCTGAAGAGGGGAAAGATGCACTGCTCGGGCTAGAGGAGAGGAAGATTTAGGATGAGTGCTCCATTCACCTTTAGTATCCTATTTCAAGCAAAGAAGTAAAAATTAGCACAAGTGTTAAAGAAAATGAATTTCAAAAATGATTTAGTGTGTGAAAAATGAAGGTTATACCTTCAATTCCTTAAGGATTGTGTTAAGGATCTCTTTGTCTTCCTTCTGGACTTCAGCACTCGACTACCCTTCCTTATGAATAAGGGCAGGTTTCTTGGTTACTGGAGGCCCTTGTTTCAAGAAAAATATAGGGGTGTTAGTTCATACCCCAAGAAAATTGAAATTGAGAAAAGAAGACTAAGGCTGAAATCACTTACTGAAGGACTTTTGCTTCTTCTTGCCCGCTTCAGCTGGATGGGTAGAGGAGGATTTGGAGGCCTTAGAGGTTTAAGCTTTGGTCTTCTTCCTAGTAAGAGTTACCATCGGGCTAGGCAAAGTAAGACGAAGTTGAGGCCATTCCTCGAGCTCGGACTCTGAAGACTCTACCACAGCTGCCCTTGCCAGTTGAGGTGCTCAAATCTCCACTTCAGGCCTAGCTTCAGTCTCTGAATCTCCAAAGAGCTTAGAGATCTCTCCAGTGTCTGTAAGAGCTTAGTTGGACCCCGCCTGTTGCCTTGTTACTGTTGGAAGTATACCCACAAAGCCACTCATTTGATGTAATAGCTTTTGGAATGCTCGTTATGTTAAACTATTATTTGTTTAATGAAGAGAAAAGCTTATTGTTAATCATTGTTTATTGTATCATGTGTTTAAGCAATAAAGGAATCTAAGGAATGCATTTGTTCTAAGAGAGAAGTGATCTAAGTAAGTTAGGTTAACAAGACCTTCATCTTATGTTCATTCCTAAAATGTTCTTAGCCAAAGGATTTCCAATTGGGCATTGACAATCCACTTAGGTTAGTATGCGTTATGTTGACTTAATCGTGAGTATGACCAGCCTCAAGTCATTTAGTGTTGGACACTAAGACAAACACATAGGTGCTCGAAAGGGTAATCGAGTACACTGAACAACGATTAAAAGAGAGTTCGAACATACATGTCATGTAAGAACTCGTACGTTGCAATATGCAAAGTAGTCCTTTGACCTGAGGCATCATAAATGTCTAATGGTTGGGTCCTTGATCTTTGATCATGTCAAAGGCATTCTATTGAAAATGTCCACAGCATTGTTAGGGTCAAGCTATCTAGTCATGTAGTCATGTTAATGCACAACAAGGGATCTCTAACCTTCCAAGGCGGAAAAAGAATACTTTAAGATATGATTCGAGAGTCTTTGTGGAAAAAGAATACTTTAAGATATGATTCGAGAGTCTTTGGCCAAAGCATACGAATATGACTTAGGAAGAATGTTCTAAATCATTATTCAATTGAATTATATAGAGAAGTATCACATTGGATAGAAGACATGAAACAAACTATCACTTAAACAATGTGATCAAGAGTATTGTGTTAGAGAACGACCGTATTTCGTTGTAGTTGTAACTGGATAGGTTCTCCAACCACTTCTACTTAGCTTGGGTAGCCGTGACATACTGCTAGGTGTCACTCATGGTTTGTGGAAGCCCAGAAGATTAGCAAAAACTAATCTTCATCAAGGGGAGAATTGAAATGTTGTTTCAATTCACAATCGATCGTTAGGAGTAACAATCGCCCACTACCTCGCTAAATGAAACCTAATGGATCGTACACCGAGTAAGGATAAATGTGATGATATAAAAGAGATGGATAAGCAATTAAATGGTTTAATTGAGAATGGTCAAGATTAATTAATTAGTTAATTAATTATATGAAAAGTTCGTATTGGTCTTTTAAGTTAGTTTCAGGTTTCGGGGCCCAAAAGGGTTTTTGGTCCATAAGGCCCATTGTGTTTATGTTGTGTGACAACTAAAACTAAATGAAAAAATAGCCCAAGAACAAAGCTAAAACTGGCCACATTAGGGAGAGTGAGTTGATTGACTTATTACAAGTTTACCACTCACTTGTGAGGTGGTATAAAGGCAACTTTATAGCCATTCCCTTATTAGGGTTTTCTTGGGTCAAAGAAGAGAAACTTTTTCTCTCCTTTTTCTCTATAGAGGCCGGCCACTTAGGGATGATTTTTCACTAGCATCAAAATCTCTCTAAGTCATCCGTCTTCTCTTCACACTACATCTTTGGTGTGGAGACTTAGATGTACCAAACCTTTGGTACTTTTGGAGTTCCTTTCCTCACATCCTCAAGGCACAAAGGAGATTCAAAAGGAAGAAAAATCACAAGGAAGATTCAAGGAGCTAGGAGGTGACTTGAAGGCCCTCCACTTGGGTGAATCCCTTGTGTAAACAAGGATGAGATTCAAGGGTAATGAATCTCAAAACCTTTTCTTCTCTTTAATGTTGTTAAAGAGTCTATTGGTTCACCATTCACTAGGCTTTGAAAGTCATGGGTTTTAGAAGTGTTTTTGAATGTATGCCTACTTTAAAGTGTTAATAGTTTGCTTATGTGTTCAAATGTTCTCACATGTTCTTAGCTAGGACAAATTTTTCCTTCAAGTGGTATCAGATCCTAGGTCTAGTGTATGGTGATTCCTTTTGGGTTTTGTGTTTTTCATGGTTTGTGATTTAAGTGTTGTAAATGTTACAAGCTTTGTTCTTGCTTTTTGAATATAAATTTTTCTTGAAAAATTAGCATCTCAAATGTTGTAGATGTTGCTCAAATATGCATGAATATTGGAACTAGAAATTTGGTGCCATTGTTTTGGGTGGGTTCGGCCAAAACTACAAAATGGGTTTTATGTGTTCTTTGTTGTCTTGTTAAATGGGATTTAAAGTGACAAAAGAAACCCCTAAGAATCCTAGATTTTTGTCCCCTTTTATTTGACAGTTTTTGGGTTTTGTTTGAGTGAAAAATGTTCATGGAGCTCTTATGGGAATGTTCTTCAATGTTCTTGTTATGTTCTTCATGTTCAAAACATGAACAAAGTTTGGGAGTTTTTGATTCAAAATTTCCTCGAAGTTTTGTTTGAAATTTGTTTGTGATTGGTGATGTAAGTTCATTTGTACTTTTTACTATTCAATCAAACTTTTCACACATCACCACCATACCAATCACTTTATCAAATTTCAAACTTACACTTCAACAACCCACACACTACTTACATCACTCCATAACCGGCCACCCTATAAAGTAGGGTGCTTTTGGGACTTTTAAGCAATTACATAAAGTTTTGATACTTTTGTGTATTTGTACATTGACCCAAAAGTTCATGTTTTTACGTAAAGGCCCAAAATCACCAAAGGACAAATTGTTTTGCTCCTTTAATGAAGTTTTTGTTAGTGTTGAAAATTTTGGGTTCTAGTTGTAATTACATGAAGTTGTGGACTCTTGTGTTTTTACAAAGTGACCCCAAAAGTTTATATTTTGCATTGTGGCCCAATAGTTGTGGTCATTGCATTTTCGACCCAAATTATGAAGATAACAAAATCGTTTTGTTTCTTTAAATGAGAATTGAATTTTCATTTCATTTAGTTCCATTTAAATCAATTCTATGAATCTGAAAACCAATTGTTTAAGTTGCTTTCTTAGTTAATGTGATTGATTAAGAAAAGGGTGATTATGAACCAAAGGCCTTGATAATTGAGCTATATGATTAGCCGCTTTACATTATGAATGTTTGGGTTAAGTAGTTTAGATTTGAATGTAATTTGATTAGTTCAAATGTGTTGTAAAAGGGCATAAGCCCTTCTCTTTATTTCAAGTATTCCTTTTTGTTTATTTCCATACGAATGGGAATAGTTGGGTCCAACGCCCAATAGGAAATGAAGGTTTAATTAGATTAAACGCATAACTAAAATCAACAACTACCTACCTTAGACCCAAGGTCCAACACAAGGCCCGTGTTGGATCAAATCAAATGGTTCATAATCATCTTAAGATTTAAAATGAAATTGATGTAGCCCAACACTACTCCCTCAACAAAATGAATATTAAGTTGATAAGCGAGAGATGCTTTGAACAACTCTTCGTAGGCCTTCCACCATGGTGGGCTCCAATCGTTTGTCACTCATACACCATATTCGCCCAGTTCTAGGGTATACAAAGTATGTACTTACATTCAGGAGAAGCCTATAAACATATGATGAAGTGAAGGTAGGCAACAAGTATGGTCAATATGATATTCTTCTGAGGCCATTCTTGAACCCCTACTTGAACTAGCATGGTGGGAATGATTTAACTAAGTGCAATGGTGCCAATATGATATTCTTATGAGGCATCATTCTCCAGAGGCCAAACCAGATGGGTAATTACAAAAGTTGTAAATGGCTAATGCGTTATCCTTTCATCATTATTGTTGCTAACCAATATGATATTCTTCTGAGGTGAGCTTGGAAATGGTGAGTCTCCCATACCCCGCTAAGAGTTCAACATAACTCTCGAATTCCATTTAGAGGATGTGGAATTTGCCAAAAATAGTGGGTGGTACTATTTGATTTAAGACCCAATCAAGTAGTTTTAAAATCTACAATCTAATACGATTTCTGTTATGTTATGTAGTTAACGACATGCCTAAAATTACACCTACCATTATACTTGACAAAAGGGGCCTTAGGGCCAACGTTTCCTTGCTTGGTAGCATCACATTGAGAATGTCTCAAAGATGAATGATATATCGTATGTGCTCAAGCAATCCCCTCTTCATGTACCTCCTACGAAGCTAGTTTCAAGGGAAGACTGTCAAAATTATCCTAGACACTTCGAGGATGACTTACAAGCCAAATGCTTAACCCTCACTTCACTTAGTGAGGAGCTTAAGAAGCTACATGAGCACATGGACACTTCTTGTGCCATGGTTGATGGTTTGCATAAGATGCATGACATTGAGACAAGTAACGTACGATTCTCAAATGTTGTAGTCTACTGAGTGCCAAAATGGCAAAGGGGACATCGGTCCAAAAACATGGACAAAAGATGGAAAGGATCTTTCAAGATCTTGAGAGTTTAGGAACTTCCATCGATGGGAAAATAGCCCAAGACTTTTTCCTTGCATCTCTTTCGGATGATTTCACTAAGTTTATAGTAAACTATGAATAAATTCGATCATACTTTTACCGAGATGATTAACATGTGCTGTGAGTTTGAACAGAGTTTCAAAAGGGACAGTGGGCGTGAGAATGCAATCACAAGGAAGATGTTGCATAAGAAAAAGGTAAGAAAATCTAAAGAAACATGTTTTCATTATGGAAAGGATGAACGTTGGAAGAAGAAATACAGGGTGCGCATTGTGAGCTTTATGACACAAAATTTTGAAGGGACTATTTCTGTCATAGAAAATGCTTTTACAGGAAACTCTAATTCCTAGATATTTGATTTAGGCGCTAGTCAACATATATGCAATTCATTGCAAGGGGAGCAGGACACTGCGCAATGGGGATATGATTGTGCAAGTTGGGAACTGATAGGAGTATATTTAGGCGACTTAGTTAGCTTGTTTTCGTGCATTTATGTTGTTAGTTCGTAGTTATTTTAGTAGTTTAAGCCATTTTCGTGTGTTTTTAGGTTCGCATGGCTAAGGAAGCAAAAAGGTGCAAAAAGGTGCATTTTGGAGCATTTTGGAGCAAAATTGGACTTGGAATGGATAGCTTATGCTTGGAGCAAAAGGAATGGACGAAATTGAAGACCTAAAGGAGTTAGGATTCCTAATCACAAAAGGATTCCTAATCACAAGAGAATTCCTAATCACAAGAGGATTCCTAATCATAAGAGGAATCCTAATCAAATGAGGAATCCTAGTCAAAGAAGGTTTCCTACTTGGAGAAGGAAAGTTAAGCCAAGGTTTCCTATTTTGGTTTAACCTTTCCTAATCCTAAATGTCCTTGAATTCCAGCAAGTTTGAAGGCACCTTATGTATTTTAGGACACAAAACAAAGTTCCCTTGCAACCTAAATACCATGTCGTGCATCCCTTAGTGTTTCCCTTCCTTGCCGTGCAAGGGAGGGCCTTCTTTCCTATTCTAAAGCATTAAAACACATTCCTTTTTCATATCAAACTCAGCCATAACTCACATACCTTTTTCTATTCCAAAATCCTTGCCTAATTTCAGAAATAAAGCACATTCCCTTTCTTGCACTTCTTTGCCGCAAGTTACATGCCTTTCCCTTTAATTTCTGACTTTGTGTTTCCTTTTCTTTAAGGATTTGGAGTTAATTCCTTTCCTAAACTAAGTAATAAAGCCTTAGGATTCTTTCTTCCATATATATACCCAATGCCGCACCCTTATTGATCCCTAATCACCCTTCCACACAACCTGCCTTCATTCACTCAGAAACACAACCTTGCCGCAGCCTTCCATCAAGCTTTCCACCATTCTCCTACTTCCATACCTTCACCCAAGCCTCCATACACCATCCTTAACCCTTCCCGCACCACCCTACTCTCCTAAATCCATTCAAAACCCAGAAAATCATCCATAAAACCCCCCTAGACTCTTGTGCCGTGACTTAGCAAGGAAGAAGAGAAGAAAGACGAAGCCTTGGACGTTTGTGCATTCAAGTTGGAGTGTTGGACATTTTTAGGTGTAATGTATCTTTTGTTTTCAATGTTGAATTCTATTTTCCTTTGTTTTGTTATGAACATGAGAAGCTAAACTCGTTTTAGCCTGGGGATGCTTTGAAACCATGATTACGTTTATAATATGAGTTGATTAATTCCAGTTGTGATTTCATAAATTGTGAATGCAATTTACTTAACCATTTGATGGATAACTTATTCTTGTATGTTGATTGGGGAGGCCTACTTAATTTGCATGCTTGAATTTGGTGCTAGAATATAAGGGAGTTTCACATAATCGTCACAAACTTATATTCACAAGTAGTTAAGGTTGTTTTCACAATCATGTTAAGTAAATTCCTAGCATGCGTATCATGATGTCATAGTTACAAGTGCTTTGTCAATACTTATGATTTCCATTGAACGTAATGATCTTTGATTGTATCTCTATTATGATGTCATGTAGGGGACTTTTGAAGAATGCTTTGGGTTGTCGTATGATGTCATCCAATCCAATAACTTAAGGGAAATCTGAGGGTTAATTAGTGATGTCATGGTTAATCTGGAGTGTTGAGGTTCATGGTTTATCGGAAAAGCAACTGGAAATCAATTTATGTTTGAATGTATCATGTGTGGAGAAGTATCCCTTGGCTATTTCATCATCCATTGGTTTTTCTTAATTTCGTCAAAATCTGTTTTAAGTTTTTAATTTACTTGTTTTCTTTTAAATTCGTCCAAAATCAAATCCCCTTTACTTACTTGTTTCAAATCTGTCCAAAAGTGTGTTTTTGAGTCTTTTGAGTCAAAACCAATTGTATTTTCGTCCAAATTAAGTCTTAGAGTCTAAATTGAGTCTTTTTTATTGTTTTGAGTTGTTTTGAGTCTTTTAAGTTTGTTTTGAGTCATCCAAGTTTAGTTAAGAGTCTTTTGAGTTTGTTTACGTGTTTTAAAGCATATTTTTACATCTTTGAGTCAATTTTCATTAGATTAGCAATCTGATAGGATTAAAAGCACATCACAAAGTAGCACACAAATTTCCTATTGATTTTTCTTATTAACACTAAGATTTGTCAATTGTAGCATATGAAAATAAGGGTCTTTCCCGCAGAAGATTGTTTTATCTAACTACTTAAAATGTCACAAAAACTGGGCTGCTGTCACTACTGACCAGCCACCGAAAAATAATTATTAGACCGACTTACACTTATCTAAAGTCTACGAAATTTTATATGCAGATACCAGACACATAGAGCTACACTCATACAAATTTTTGGGATTTTTGGAGTTGATTTGATATTTAAATTAAATCGAACAAAAACAAGACAGAGACAGATTTTTAAGTAATTCACAAATTAAGATAAACGAGTTAGGGGAATTGCTATCCACCACCAAATAATCATGCAAACATGTTATGTTTCATTCAAATTCCTTTCATTTTTCGGATGAAGATGCTCAAGTTGGCTCAATGTTAGAACCCAACCTATTACTCTTTCTTATGTAGTATGTTAAGAGAATGGCATTTTCAACTTAACTTAGTCCCTAACATGCAATCTAGAAGGGTGTGTTCATAGATTTAACAAGTAGAAATCATTAAGAACGAAAAGAGTTTGAGTCATCACAAGGCATCGTAAGTACTAGCGTTGTCTTACTTATCCTAGAAATTGATTCACATGTTAATCGCAATTAACAAGTACTACTCTAGAACATATGTAGGTCCTCATTCGACAAGGGCAGGCACACACATATTCATAGCATTAGAATCCTAGATATGCTTACTAAGTATGCATCCGTAGAAAACACAAAAAAATTCATCAATGAGACAAGTAGTGAACCAATTTTCATCCATTCGTAAAAGTAATTCAAACGAAATGTCATAACAAACTTGCAATCATATTCGGGGCTTCAAAACAGCCCCTAACTACTAAAAATTAGTTACACATAATTCTCAAATTAAACCAAAAGAAAGACATGAGTTTGAGAAGATAAAACCGAGAGAAGAGAATGCCAAGATTTCCTCCTTCCTTTCCTTCCTTCCCCAACGCAGCAGCCTTGCCTTTTTTCCTTGCTTTCCTTCTTTTTTTTCTATCTTTTTTTCACACTTTTTCTCCCCCTTTGCTGCTACAACCTGTAGGTCTTTTCTTCTTTTCTGCTGCCACAGTTGTTTCTCCATAACTCACCCCACTAACAGCCATTTAGTGATGACAATAAGTGGGAGGAAATGCTAAAACAATTGTAACTCTTTGGGCAGCCTTTATGCCCATTACTCTCACTTAATTTTTTATTTCCTCTGATATTTGAATAGGTGTTAGCTGGCTTGTTCTTGGCTGCATCAGTTTTGGCTGTTAGTTTTATGGGATTTATTGCTTTCAATGCTTTCTTGTCAGTTACAAACTGCTTAGCCTCCTGGGAACCTTTTAGTGTTAGAACGACCATAACGTTTTCTAGAAAAATGATATGAACAATCCGCGAAATGCTCCAGAAAATAGACATCCGTAGATTTCCAAGCATATAAGGCTCATTCTCTAATTCATTCTGAGCTGTCCGCAACTTGCTTCCAAAGTCAGCTGACCTGCACAGGCAGTTTTGACGAATTTATTACTTAAAATTCCACTTGTGTTATTTTTCTTTTCTTTACTTGACAAATCCTACAAAACACAAAAACAAAGTAAATAACTCAAAAATATAAGGAATTAACTAAGAAAAGACAAGTGAATTTGATATAAAATATATATAAATATGAGCTTATCAAATACCCCCACACTTAGCTTTTGCTAGTCCTCGAGCAAAACAAAGAAAACATGAAAAAGTAGCAACATGAAAAACATTAGCTCCCCACTATGTGACCCTCATATAATTTCATTCAAGAAAACAAATCATCAAGAACCTTAGCTAGCATCAAACAAGCTAATCCAAGCTCATCTTCCTGATGCAAATGTTAACAACTACCTTTTAATCATCCTTGAAGTGTAGTGTGTGTAATAGCCATGCTAATGCAATTTCAAGTTTTGTTTTAAAACACCACATGCAAACTAGTGACCGTCTCACGGGACATCCACTCAATCACACATATGTTTAGTTTAACGTGTTTCGCTCAAAGAATCAAATGTGAAAGATCTACCATAAGCTTGCATAAAGATCTCATCTCCACAATCATAATTGCAAAACTAAAATCAAGAGGACTTTTATTGGTTGTAATGAGGCTTAGGGAGAGGGTTATAGAAATGAAAGGATAGGTAAACACAAGTTCCAAGCTACATTGCAAGCAATTCTCTTGTTGAGATTTATAAGAACTCAAGCTCTCCAACCACTCTACTAACACCTCCAATCACACCCCTAAACTTTTTATTTGCTTTGTATACAATTTTTTTTTTCTTTGTTCTTCTTTTTTTTTTTTTTTTTTTTTTTTTTTTTTTTTTTTTAACCAATTTTGCACATAACTAAATACAAACATGAAATACCCCCACACTTATTCTTTTGCCAAACTCCTTCAAAGTACTTCACAAACATTTCTCATAAGACAATCTCACATTGCTCACTAGCTAGCTTGGAAAGGGTAAGGAAAAAATACTTAAGGTATAAGGGCAGACATATCTGGTGATAAGAAATAAAAGGCTCAACATATACGACTCAAATTGGCAATCTAATGATATCATTTTTCTTTAGGAAACATGCTTATTTGGGCCATGGTGATAAACCTAATGCCTCTATCCTTTTCAAGTTCATGCAATCAATGACAAACATTTTGAAAGATCGTTACGCAAGTTCTAGAGATGTAAGTCACATAAGTTCATCACACATGAAAGAATAGGAGTGTATGAAAAATGCACACACTTTCGATAGGCTCAAAAACTCACATAGGTTGTATATGGTCACTATGTTCACATATGAAGCTTTAAATCATGCTTTAGTTTCACATCAACAAGGCTATGTGCTTTTGGTTTTTCAAAGATGATTAAACATGTACAAAGCTAACAAGAGAATAAGGAATCTCACACAATACATGCTTACTAAGTTCTTGATCACCATGGTTCAAATTCAATCCAGTTATATCATTGGGTCGGGAAACTAACAAAAATCTAATTCAAAACAATAAAGAAAATAAGACTATTTTTGAATTTTTCATTTTTAGAATTTTCTCTTTTTTTTTTTTTTATTTTTTTTTAATTTTTAGGGTAAACAAAACTAATTAAGAAAACAAAAAGCAACAACAAGGAAACAAATTAAACCAGTTCTTAGTCAAAGGGACGAAAATTTTCAATTTGGTCATTTTTTCAATCCTTACCCCCAAACTTAAACTGGACATTGTCCCCAATGTCAAAAAACACAATAATGCATAAAATAAAAATAAAAATAAAATAGTAAGAAACAAAATAAAGCATTTGGACTAAAAACTTCCCTAATTTGCAATAAAATCAAGTGATGACCCCCAAACTTCAATTCTGCAATCAACTCCAAGGGTGGACATAACCAAAGATTCCTACAAAGAAAAGAAATAATTTAGCTTAGCACGCAAGAAAACTCAAGAAAAAGAAAAACAAATGAAAAATTGAAAATGACATAAAAAGACAATGAATAGAAATATTGGGTTGCCTCCCAATAAGTGCTTGCTTTTACGTCCGCAGCCGGACGGTACCAAGAGTAATCATTGAAGGGAAGCTGGTTCTTGGAGGGGTACAACCTCCACATCATGCTCCGCAAAAGACTCGTAATATGGTTTGAGTCTATGTCCATTCACTTTGAACACGTTTCTGGTCTTTGCACTTTGGATTTCCACTGCACCATGAGGAAAAATATTAGTTATAACAAACGGACCAACCCATCGAGAACGAAGCTTACCTGGAAATAACCGAAGGCAAGAATTAAATAGAAGAACTTTTTGTCCAATGGCAAAGCTCTTCCTTGATATCATCTTGTCATGAAATGCCTTTGATTTCTCCTTGTATATTCGACTAGACTTGTATGCATCATTCCGGATTTCATCTAACTCATTCAATTGAAGCTTCCTCTGCTGTCCGGCAACACTCATGTTCATGTTGTAGGCTTTGATCGCCCAATAAGCTTTGTGTTCTAATTCTACTGGAAGACGACATGGTTTCCCATAAACTAACCGAAATAGGGACATTCCAATAGGAGTCTTATAAGCAGTCCTATATGCCCACAATGCATCGTTCAAGCGCATGCTCCAATCCTTCTTACTAGGACTCACAGTTTTCTCCAAAATTTGTTTCACCTCACGGTTTGATACTTCTGCTTGACCACTAGTTTGCGGATGATAAGGTGTAGACACCTTATGTGTGGCATTGTACTTCCTAAGCAACGCTTCAAATGTTCAATTGCAAAAGTGACTCCCTCCATCGCTAATGATTGCTCTAGGTGTCCCAAATCTTGCAAAGATGTTAGTCTTAATAAAATCTGAAACAATTTTTGAATCATTAGTTTTGGTGGCTTTCGCTTCCACCCATTTAGAAACATAATCCACAACCAATAAAATGTAAAGAAAACCATTTGAAGATGGAAAAGGTCCCATGAAATCAATTCCCCACACATCAAAGATCTCAACAATCAAAATAGAGGTTTGTGGCATTTGATTTCTTGGGCCCAAGTTACCTGTTCGTTGACAACGATCACATGTTGCACAAAACTCATACGCATCCTTAAACAAACTAGGCCAATAAAAACCACTCTCTAACACCTTAAAGGCTGTCCTCTTTGCTCCAAAATGGCCGCCACATGCATAAGAATGACAAAAAGTTAGAATAGATTTAAACTCAGATTCGGGGACACACCTTCTAATCAATTGATCAGGACAATATTTCCACAAATAAGGATCATCCCACTCGTAGTATTTGGCGGTTTTGACAAGCTTATCTTTCTGAGCACGTGTAAAATCATCCGAAATCTTTTTGGTGACCTTGTAATTGATAATATCTGCATACCAAGGGTCAGTAACCTTTAATGAAAATAATTGCTCATCCGGAAAACTCTCACGTAAAGGGATGAAATCTTCCTCTGTGTTTGAGTGCACAAGTCTGCTAAGATGATCTGCTACAACATTCTCACTCCCTTTCTTATCCTTGATCTCCAAGTCAAACTCTTGAAGTAGAAGTATCCATCGAACGAGTCGCGGTTTTGCATCTTTTTTTGTGAGTAAATACTTCAAAGCTGCATGGTCAGAAAACACAATAACTTTAGTTCTAATCAGATAAGATCTAAATTTTTCTAAAGCAAATACAACAGCTAGAAGCTCCTTCTCTGTTGTTGAATAATTCAATTGTGCATCATTAAGTGTTCGTGATGCATAATAGATGGCATGTGGCACTTTGTTGACACGCTGTTCTAGAACTGCACCGACAGCATAATCTGAAGCATCGCACATTAACTCAAAAGGTAAACTCCAATCTGGTGGCATGATCACAGGAGCCATGGATAACAACTCCTTAAGTTTGTTGAATGCTACCACACACTCTTCATTCATATCAAATGTTACATCCTTTTGAAGCAAACGGCACAAGGGTCTAGAAATCATTGAGAAATCCTTCATAAACCTAAGATAGAAACCTGCATGTCTAAGAAAAGAACGAACCTCCCTGACAGTAGTAGGGAAAGGTAAAGAACTAACAAGTTCTACTTTAGATTTATCAACTTCAATTCCATTTTCAGATATGATATGCCCTAGAACTAATCCATGTGAAACCATGAAATGACATTTTTCCCAATTTAAGACCAAATTAGTTTCTTGACAACGTTTTAAAACTAGGGACAGATTATGTAGACATGTATCAAAAGAATCACCATAAACTGAAAAATCATCCATGAACACTTCAATTATTTTCTCAATCATATCAGAAAAGATACTTACCATACACCTTTGAAATGTGGTGGGGGCGTTGCAAAGTCCAAACGGCATCCTTCGGTATGCAAATATGCCAAATGGACATGTGAAAGTCGTCTTTTCTTGATCCTCCGGAGCAACTGCAATTTGATTATATCCAGAATAGCCATCAAGAAAGCAATAATAAGAATGACCTGCTAACCTTTCTAACATTTGATCAATGAATGGAACTGGAAAGTGATCCTTGCGTGTGGTGCTGTTTATCTTCCGATAGTCTGTACAAACTCTCCAACTATTTTGCACACGTGTAGGCACTAGCTCACTAGCTTCATTGTTAACAACTGTGACTCTAGATCGCTTCGGAACTACTTGAACAGGGCTCACCCACTTGCTGTCTGAGATAGGATATATGATGCCAACATCAAGAAGCTTGATAACCTCTTTCTTGACAACCTCCATCATGAGTGGGTTCAAACGGCGTTGAGCTTCCCTTGTAGGTTTTGCACCTTCCTTCAGCAGAATCCTATGCATACATGTAGCTGGATTTATACCTTTGATATCTGCAATGCTCCAAGCTATGGCAGTTTTGTGATCCTTCAGTACTCGGATCAGTTTCTCCCCTTCTTCTGCTGTGAGTTGTGATGATATGATGACCGGTAATGTTTCATCCTCTCCCAAAAATGCATACTTCAAATGTTCAGGAATCGGTTTAAGCTCCAATTTGGGTGCCTGAATCACAGAAGGAAGAATTTTTTCGTTAGAAGTAGGAAGAGAAATAAAATAGGAAGAAAACTTACCACGAATTGGTGAAAGAGACTCAAAGGCTGCCACTATCTAGATTAATTCTTCTTCAATGTGCTCAGAATAATTAAGTTTTCCATGTGTAATGCTATGCACTAACGCCTTCTCTAATTGTCTTGTCCCACACCTTCATTAAAACAATCCTGCACAAAATAGTCAAATGCATCAATAGACAAACAAGATTCAAAATCACTAGGGTACCTCATAGCATCGAAGATTTTGAACTTGACGCTTTCTCCATCAATTTCCATGGTTAAAGTACCATCGTAGACATCAATCTTCGTACGCGCCGTTCTAAGGAATGGTCTTCCCAATATAAGAGGAAGTGCAGTAGGCATAGGGTCATGTTCCATCTCAAGAACAAAAAAATCAGCAGGAAAAATAAGTTCATTCACTTGCACAAGTACATCCTCCAATAGGCCTTTGGGATATCTATTTGAACGATCTGCCAACTGGATTACTACCTTTGTTTCCTTCAAGTCTCCAAGGTTTAGTGATTCATACACTGAATATGGCATCAGATTGATGGATGCCCCCAGATCACACAATGCTCTCCCAAACTCTTTCCCTCCAATTACACATGGAATGGTAAAGCTACCGGCATCCTTCAACTTCGATGGTAGCTTTCTCTGCAAAACAGCTGATACTTCCTCGCTTAATGCCACAGTTTCTTGATCATTGAATCTTCTCTTGTTCGTACAAAGCTCTTTAAGGAACTTTGCATACTTGGGCACTTGTTTTATGGCATCTAAAAGAGGTAAGTTTACTTGGACTTTTCGGAAAGTATCCAAGATTTCCTTATCGGTTTGCTCTTTCTTAGACTTCATAAACCTACGAGGAAAAGGAATAGGGACACATGAGTTAAATGAATTTTGAACTTCATTACTTACCTTATCAGAATCTTTTTTGTTCAATTTTGTATCTTTAGGAGACTTTTCAGTTTTTGTTGAAGCCTCATCTTGCTCAAGATTTTTGGTTTGTTGCTCCCCTTGCTCATTTGTATCTTTTCTAGTCGTCTTTTGCATCCTTGGCTGCTCAAAAACTTCTTTTCCACTCCTTAAAGTCACAACATTCATCTACTCTGCATTTGGATTCACCACGGTTTGGCTAGGCAACCTTCCTGGTTGGTGTTGTTGCCCCATCAAACTTGCTAACTGACTCATTTGGCGCTCAAGGTTTTCAATTGCTTTGTCTATTTTTTGTTGATGAGATTGAGCAGAGTTAGCTAAAGAAGCAATTAAATCCTCAAGAGACTTACTTGGAGCTTGTTGTTGTTGAGGCTGAAATGGTGCCTGCGGTCTTGCTTGAAAGAAGCTAGGTGGACGGTTATAGTTGTTGGGAACAGATTGTTGTCCGTTGTCTTGATTGTTCCATTTTAAGTGTAGATGATCGCGCCACCCTGCGTTATAGTTGTTGGAGTATGGATCATACTTTTGTCTTTGTTGCCCCTGAAACCCTCCTAACGCATTAGCTTGCTCAAGACCACCTTGATCCATTAACGAAGGGCACATATCCGTGGCATGTCCCATCATTGAACAAACACCGCACACCTGTTTTGGAGCCACCATAACTTGTTGCACAAGATTAGTCAAGTTAGCTAATTGTAATTCAATACTAGAGTTAGCACTTACCTCGTTAACTTTCTTAAGAGGTAGCTCATCTCTCCCTCCAAATTGTCGTGTGTTGCCAGCAATGTTCTTTAATAATGCCTTAGCATTTGTTGGTGTCTTGTCCATGAATGCTCCTCCATTTGCTGCATCAAGCATTACACGATCAGTACCACACAATCCTTCATAAAAAATATTGTATTAAAAGATGCTCTGAAATTTGATGATTAGGACAAAATGCAACCAAATGTGTGAATCGCTCATAGTAATCTCCAAAGGGCTCTCCATGTTGTTGTCGGATTGCACATATGTCTTTCCTTATGCTTGTAGCTTTTGTGGCCGGAAAATATTGCTCCAAGAATGCTTGCTTCACCTGGTTCCATGTGTTCATTGATCCCGGAGGTAAATTGTAAAGCCACTCCTTTGCCTTAGCTTCTAATGTAAATGGGAATGCCCTCAACTTGACTTGCTCCTCATCCACATTGGCTGGTCTCATTCCCGAGCATACCACATGAAACTCCATGAGATGCTTGTTTGCATCCTCTGTTGAGAAGCCATGGAACTTAGGCAAGTAGTGAATCATGCCGGACTTAAGCTCAAATCCTCCTTCTGCATTTGGATATGTGATGCACAATGGTTGTTGATTCATATTAGGCGTTGCCACCTCCCTCAAAGTCTGGTTATCAGCCATGCCTTCTTGTGGTTCTTCCTCCTCTTCCGAACTCAAATGTGGTGAAGAAGATGGTGGTAAAGACACCGATGCACGCTTCTGCTTGATTGTTCCTCGAAGCTTTCAAAATGTTCGTTCAACCTCAGGATCGTAGGAAGCTAGATCAATGCTCTTGGACCTTCGAGTACACATATACTACGAAGAGTACCTGAAACAAAAACAAAAACACTAATTAGACAAGAAAAGAAAACAATAAAAAATAAGTAATTAGAAATAACAATCCCCGGCGACACGGCGCCAAAAATTTGATAGGATTAAAAGCACACCACAAAGTAGCACACAAATGTCCTATTGATTTTCCTTATTAACACTAAGATTTTTCAATTGTAGCATATGAAAATAAGGGTCTTTCCCGCAGAAGATTGTTTTATCTAACTACTTAAAATGTCACAAAAACTGGGCTACTGTCACTACTGACCAGCCACCGAAAAATAATTATTAGACCGACTTACACTTATCTAAAGTCTACGAAATTTTATATGCAGATACTAGACACATAGAGCTACACTCACACAAATATTTGGGATTTTTGGAGTTGATTTGATATTTAAATTAAATCGAACAAAAACAAGACAGAGACAGATTTTTAAGTAATTCACAAATTAAGAAAAACGAGTTAGGGGAATTGCTATCCACCACCAAATAATCATGCAAACATGTTATGTTTCATTCAAATTCCTTTCATTTTTCGGATGAAGATGCTCAAGTTGGCTCAATGTTAGAACCCAACCTATTACTCTTTCTTATGTAGTATGTTAAGAGAATGGCATTTTCAACTTAACTTAGTCCCTAACATGCAATCTAGAAGGGTATGTTCATAGATTTAACAAGTAGAAATCATTAAGAACAAAAAGAGTTTGAGTCATCACAAGGCATCGTAAGTACTAGCGTTGTCTTACTTATCCTAGAAATTGATTCACATGTTAATCGCAATTAACAAGTACTACTCTAGAACATATGTAGGTCCTCATTCAATAAGGGCAGGCACACACATATTCATAGCATTAGAATCCTAGATATGCTTACTAAGTATGCATCCGTAGAAAACACAAAAAGAATTCATCAATGAGACAAGTAGTGAACCAATTTTCATCCATTCGTAAAAGTAATTCAAACGAAATGTCATAACAAACTTGCAATCATATTCGGGGCTTCAAAACAGCCCCTAACTACTAAAAATTAGTTACACATAATTCTCAAATTAAACCAAAAGAAAGACATGAGTTTGAGAAGATAAAACCGAGAGAAGAGAATGCCAAGATTTCCTCCTTCCTTTCCTTCCTTCCCCAACGCAGCAGCCTTGCCTTTTTTCCTTGCTTTCCTTCTTTTTTTTCTATCTTTTTTCACACTTTTTCTCCCCCTTTGCTGCTGCAACCTGTAGGTCTTTTCTTCTTTTCTGCTGCCATAGTTTTTTCTCCATAACTCACCCCACTAACAGCCATTTAGTGATGACAATAAGTGGGAGGAAATGCTAAAACAATTGTAACTCTTTGGGCAGCCTTTATGCCCGTTACTCTCACTTAATTTTTCATTTCCTCTACTATTTGAATAGGTGTTAGCTGGCTTGTTCTTGGCTGCATCAGTTTTGGCTGTTAGTTTTATGGGATTTATTGCTTTCAATGCTTTCTTGTCAGTTACAAACTGCTCAGCCTCCTGGGAACCTTTCAGTGTTAGAACAACCATAACTTTTTGTAGAAAAATGATATTAACAATCCGTGAAATGCTCCAGAAAATAGACATCCGTAGCTTTCCAAGAATATAAGGCACATTCTCTAATTCATTCTGAGCTGTCCACAACTTGCTTCCAAAGTCAGCTGACCTGCACAGGCAGTTTTGACGAATTTATTACTTAAAATTCCACTTGTGTTATTTTTCTTTTCTTTACTTGACAAATCCTACAAAACACAGAAACAAAGTAAATAACTCAAAAATATAAGGAACTAACTAAGAAAAGACAAGTGAATTTGATATAAAATATATATAAATATGAGCTTATCACAATCCCTCCTAATCCCCGGCCTAGAACGATCCCTACTTATATCTATACTACAATTGTCAAAAAGAGGGTTTAATTTGAGTTCTATCTTTTATCACATCAGGAACAACACTAAAATCTCTACAAAAGCAGTAAGCACCTACATGCTAAAACTGCCCTCTGGGGAAATCTTCGAACTTAAAAATTGTTTATATTTTCCTTCATGTATAAAGAGTTTGATTTCCATCTTTATGCTTTTAAGAGATGGGCACTCAATATTGTTTGACAAAATGAGTTGCTTTTTATACTTGAACGGTCATATTATCTCTCATGGTAATATGATCGAGGGACTTTTTCACCTAAAGACTAATAGCGGTTTACAATGTATTGACAGCGGGAATACCTCAAAACACAAAAAGGGTAAAGAAGAAGTTAACCGAGTTAAGCTTTGGCATCTTAAACTTGGACATATAAACCAAGATAAGGTTCGCAAGATGTTGAAAGATAGATATTTCAGCTCATTAGGTAATGACCAAATGGGTGCTTGTGAATCTTGTTTACTAAGAAAGATGTCTAAATCTCCATTCGCTGGTAAATGAGAGCGAACCAAAGAACTACTAGGGTTAATCCATATAGATGTATGTGGACCTATGTCCATTGTAGCACGAGGACGGTTCTCTTACTATATCACATTCACCGATGATCACTCTCGGTTTGGCTATGTGTATCTTATGAAGTACAAGTTAGAATCCTTTGAAAAGTTCAAAGAGTTCCAGAATGAAATGGAGAACCAAAGTGGGAAATAGATAAAGACCCTAAGATTGGATCGAGAGGGTGAATATCTGAGTGATGAATTCCTAGACTACCTTAAGGAGTGTGGAATAGTATCACAATGGACTCCACCAGGAACTCCTCAACATAATGGAGTTTCTCAATGGAGAAATCGAACCTTGATGAACATGGTTCATTCTATGATGAGTTCCGCTTCCTTTTCTAGCCTGACATTTACTTCTTTAGTGTTGCCTTGGGCTACAAGATCAAAATAACCAAAATAAGAGTTAGTGGAGAATAGATTATGAAAGTATCACAAAGAAAAGTAAAACAGAAGCAGTAAAGGATACCTATAAGATGAAGATGGTTCTTTTGGTTGATCAATTATTTCCAGATTTCAAGCTCCTCCTTCTTCAGGTAAGACTTGAAGAAGAGTTACCTGAAGAGACAATTGTGGGCCTCCATAATATTTCCCTCGTACTTCTTTTGCCACTTGGCCTCCTATTAAATGGCAAAAGAAGGAGTGCATTCAAAATTTAGAGCCACAAGCTTGTGGGCGATGTGACTCATCACTTCCAAGCTGTGTCAAGCTATCCGAAATGTCACGTCGGCAGGAAAACGAAGCAAGAAGGAAGTTTCATAGTTCATCGAGTTGAATAATGGCATTGGGATGGCCTTCCTAAAGCTTAGCTGCCTACCACAAAAAATTAGGTGGTAGACTTCTAGCCTGCGCAGTCATTGCGCACTCCCCATGCCAAGTCCTTCTGCTAGATACAACTTTTAAATTTTTCTTTGCAGAGACTGTTGGCATTTTACCTGAAGGCATCTTAAAAGATTTAGTCTGAGAATGATGGATACCTTCTCGGCACGGAAGCATCCTACTCCAAGTATGCCTGAGTTCGATAGATTCTGAAGAAGTATAGGTAGGCAAGGGTTGAATGGTTGGTGGAAGACGCCTCGACTAAGATGCGGACCAAAGCCAATCCTTCAGGGAACTCTAGGTTGGGCACCCGAAACTCGGTGAAGTACCATTGAAGCCATAATTGGATCATCCAGGTTGGCCTGTTAAGGTTAGTCTTGAAAGGCTCGCCTCTGGTCATCTCATAGAGAAGATGGTAGAGGTGTGCGAGGAGGAAAAGTCTTGTGGCTACATCGTCAAAGGAGTGTAAGGCATCCACCAGTGGGATCCACTCTAGCTTCACTTCTTTGGATTTGTTAGGGAACACATGTTTGTTCAACCAGTATAGAAGGAATCATATGTGCTCCTGGTCCCTATTTCCAATAGAGGAAGGTGGGCTGAAGGTCTTCTTTACAAATGAGATAAAGCCCGTGAAGGACGTGCCATAGCTTTTAAAGGTTGAAGAGGTATGCTCTAGCAGAGTGATATAGTTAGAAGTGCCTGAGCCTTCAACAATCGAGCAAGAAGGCAAAGACCAATCCTGGGTAACATCCACATATCTACCAGAAGGTCTTAGCCTTAAGACCTGGGCCATGTCAAGGGCAGTAAAAAACATGAGACTCATTCTAAAATTGAATGTATTTGTCCCATTATTCCAAAATAGAAGCTTGGGTTTGGCAATGACAGTGACCTTGGAGTGCATAATGAGCTCGTAGATCCCGTTAGCCATCCACTTCTGCTTTTAAATGGGCTCAAGCTCGTCCACCCATTGCGACCAGGCCTTATCTTTCATTAATGGGAAACCCCTTTGATGATTGGACCACTTGGGGGCTAAGATGCCAGCCTTGGTAAAGTAGGGGTTTGGGGTGAACCAGTTAGCAGATGGCATGTTGTTCTCCACCACAACAGGGACTCGGGTAGTCCAGGCCAGTCCCAAAAATTGAACACCTTCTTCCTCAAAGAATATTGAGGAGTACAGGCCAGCCTGAGGGCGATGAAGGCCGTTGAGTAGGTGGCATAAATTAACGATCCCCTCACTAGACTTGCATGCAGGACGAGTTCTAGGAAGAAAATGAAGAAGGTTGAAGATACAAAGCAAAGAAGAACTCTGAAGACAAGAGAATTCTGGAAGATCTAGGAAATTTCGGAAGGTAAAAAAATAAGATTGCTAAAAGTATTTGACTAAGAAATTTAAATAAAGGTTATATAATTGGCAGTTAGTTAACGTTGGAAATCGTGGGTTAGTGCAAAGGTTTATTCGAAAACGGTTGTTTAAATGGTGCGAGTCCTGAGTTAAAGCATACGGCTGGTATTTAATCATTATTAAGGTAGACTCAACAAATGATTAAAGGGGGCACTGTTTGGGTTAATATTTAACAGTGGGCTTTGTATTAGGGAAAGCTCAAAGGCATAAGCCTTGTGCCTATGATTGAAGTGACAAATGACAGAAAACCAACTCACTATCAGCCAAAAAGCACTTTCTAATGGCATTACAAGTAAATAGATGATGACTCACTACTCTCTGAGAGTCTTCGGCTAAAAGTAAAGCTAAAACAGTCAGGCCAGATTGTTTATAAAAGGGAAAAGAGACATCAGAGATAAAGACACTCAACCAATCAACCAAAAGACATACAAACTCTGCTCTCAAGCCAATTCATACACAGAAAGTTGAAACTTGTCCAGATTCAGTCCTTTTTAGCTATAGTTCCCTTAGAAAAGCCATTTTTTGTCTAGTGGAAAAGCTATGCTACCTTCCCTTAGTATTGTAGTATCGATTCCCTCGTGTATAATCTAGTTATCTACCATCCTTTTTAGCATACAATGTGACATCCCACATCGCCCAGGGGAGTGATCCTTAAATGTATATTCCCATCCCTACCTAGCATGAGGCCTTTTGGGAGCTCACTGGCTTCGAGTTCCGTAAGAACTCCGAAGTTAAGCAAGAAGGGGGCTAGAGCAATCCTAGGATGGGTGACCCATCGGGAAGTTCTCGTGTGAGTTCCCAAAAACAAAACCATGAGGGAATGGTAAGCCCAAAGGGGACAATATCGTGCTACGGTGGTAGAGCGAGCCCGGGAAGTGGTCCCTCCGGGCCAGGTATCAGAGCCTAACCCTGGTCGTGGTGTGCCGATGAGGACGTCGGGCCCCTAAGGGGGGTGGATTATGACATCCCACATTGCCCAGGAGAGTGATCCTTAAATGTATATTCTCATCTCTAACTAGCATGAGGCCTTTTGGGAGCTCACTGGCTTCGGGTTCCGTAGGAACTCCGAAGTTAAGCGAGAAGGGGGCTAGAGCAATCCCATGATGGGTGACCCACTGGGAAGTTGCTCATGAGTTCCCAAAAAACAAAACCGTGAGCCACTGGGAAGTTGCTCGTGCTACGGTGGTGGAGCGGGCCTGGGAAGTGATTTCGCCCAGGATGTGACACACAACCTTTGTAAACTTAAAGAGAAGTGGCTGCAAGAAGTTCAACCTTGCTCGACAAGGTGAAATCTTGCCCGAGTCTCTTTGTTCGTACTTGTATTTAGTAGATCTGTTGCTTAATATACTTTCCAGTGTTTACTGTTTTCTACTTAAGAAGTCCCATTCACATTTGAACTTGGATAAGTTAATGAACCTATTTCGTTAAAGTGAACTTGGATCGAAGAAATGGTTTAAAGGGCCCTGAACTTCCTTTGCTTTGGACATACAAGATTATAAATTAATCCTTGTTTACAAGGCAAGAAAAAAAGCCTAATGCAGACTTAACCTATTTGTGACAATCCTTGGATGAACAACAAGTTTGAGTAACTTGGGGCGTAAGTAATCAACTTAACTCATACCAATTCAACGTCTGTTATACTGAGATAACAATGGCATGCCTAAATCCTTATGAGTTTTGATTGGGAGCCTCATGGCCTACACCAAAGGCCCTAGAAATGCACCTTTCAAACTAACTTTAAACTCTTCCTGCAGCACACCAAGCAACAAGAAATTGACCGACAACCAACGCCAAGTGCCACCTCCTCGGGGAGCTGTGCAAGGGAAATCTTGCCTAAACACTTGGATTCATTCAGAGTTCAATATATGATGAATCTTTCCAAGGATTACAAATCAAGATACGGCTAAGGAGGCATGGAACACCTTCAAGCAAATGTATAGAGGTGATTTCTAAGTTTAAGATGTGAATTTACAAGGTATTACAAGAGATTTTGGATACACTAGAATGAGAAAAGATGAGATGCTATCCACTTATTTAACTAGAATGTTTTGATCTGATTAACCAAGTGAAAATGCATGATGAGGAGTTATCTTTGTGTTTGAGGGGACTAAGAAATTTGATGAGATTAATCTTACTAAGGTTGTTGCCAATATTTTCTTTGTGTTTGAGGGGACTTAAAATTTTGATGAGATTAATCTTACTAAGTGTAAATGTAACAGCAATGAAGAAGAATTGTAGTCTTACAAAAGAAGATAGAATTTTCGAAGAGAGAGAAAAAGAGAAAGTTTAGACAGAGAAGTAGTTTTTCATTCACTATTTTTCTTAACTGATTACAATGGTAATTATCAAAGGTATATATCTAACAAGGTCTCCTTAAGCGATTACGAGGATTACAAGATGCTTACAGTTGTCACAATTGTTAAGCTTGGTATACTGTTATCATCCCCCTCAATTGCAGGATAAGGTTTGCTCAACTTGAGATTGGAATAGTGTGTCTAAAACAAAGGAGTAAACAAACCCTGGGTAAGTATGTCAGCAAATTCTTCATTAGAAGAAAAAAAATGTACTTGAAGTAACTTATTGGCAACTCTCTCACAGACAAAGTGAATGTCGACTTCAATGTGCTTTGTCCTTTGGTGCATCATTGGAATATAAGCTAATGTTATGGCAAAGAGGTTGTCACAAAATAAAGTAGCTGGACATGGCACATTAACTTTGAGAAATTGCAGAAGTTGCTTAATCTAGTCAATCTCTACAGCTATAGAGGAGAGATATTCAGTTTCAGTTAAATATTTAGAGACTGTGTTTTGTTTCTTGGAGGACTATGAGATGGGATTAGAACCTAAGTAGACCACCAAACCTGTAATAGACCTTCTGTTATTTAGATCCCCAGCCCATTCATCATCATTGAATGCATGTAAATCTAAATCTCCTTTGCTGAATTGAATACCATAGTCCACTATACTTTTCAAATATCTGAGAATTCTTTTCACATATATAAAATGAGATTCCATTGGACAGTGCATAAACTGACAAACTTGATGTATTGAGAAAACCTGATATAGTCCCATTGGACAGTGCATAAACTGACAAACCTTGATATAGTCTCATCTACATTTCTTTTAATTTTGAATACCTACTTGCACCCTACTAAATTCTTATCTGCAAGAAGAGAAATCAAAGACCAAGTGCCCTAAGAATGCAAAGCTAAGAGTTCTTCTTCCATAGCTACACACCACACTAAGGATTTAAAAGCCGACTTGTATATGGATGGTTCCACCTGAGTTAAATCAACTCATTTCTCATCTGCAACTGTTAAACACTTTGGGCTTGAAGATACCACTCTTGGATCTTGTTTGCATACCATGTGTATTCATAGGTGGTATAAAGAGATTAACTTGTAAGCCTTAGGTTGAAACTCAATGGATATCTCAGTGCTGTCATGAGATTTGGATCCAAAGGACAAATCTATTGCCATAGGCAAAGTAGAAAAAACAGGTTGTGTTGAAGTTGCAACAATGGATTTAGGAACTTATGTTTATAGGTCCATGTGGAGATGATGGTATAGTAGATGACAAAAGGACATGCATAGGAGATGTAACAACATGATTGTCATATGTAACAGATGGCGTTAGAGCACAAGAAGGCATATTGGAAGAAACAGAAGATGACTAAGATAAGTGTTTGGAAGACAACATGGCACAGGGAAATTCATTCTTATCAAACATGACATGCCTAGAGATATAAACCTTCTGTTAATTCACCTCATAGCATATATATAGCCTTTGTATCTAGAAGCATAGTCTAAAAAGACACAATTTGTGGTTTTAGGTCGTAACTTGGTATTATAGGGTTTCAACAATGGGAAACAAGAACAAACAAAGATCCTGAGATGATTAATGTCTAGAATGTGTTTAAATAACCATTCAAATAGTGATTTGTTAGTTAATGTTGGAGTTGGCATTCTGTTTATGAGGTAGACAAAAACTTGACAAGCAAAAGACCAGAATTTAGGGGGCAATGAAGTAGTTTGTAAGAGGGTTATAGCTATTTCAACAATGTGTTTATGCATTGATAGGAGCATATTCATGCGACTTAAATGGCTTGTTCTCGTGCATTTACGTTATGTTTCTCTCGTTATTTTAGTCCTTTATGCTTCTTTTGTGTGTTTTCAGGTTCTAAGGGCCTAGGGAGCAAGAAAGTGCATTTTGAGGCCATTTGGAGCATTTTTGGGCATGGATTGGATAGCTTATCCATGGAGCCAAGAGGATGGACGAATTTGAAGGCCTTGTATGCACTTGAAGACACAAAACAATGGCTCTAGCCCAATCAAACACATTATGCCATACAAACCAACCTATTTTAGGCCCATTCTATGTACTTAAACCCTAGCCCTTTAAACTAATTCATTTATCACTTATCAAACCATTCACTTATCTCTCACCACATATCATTCACTTATCACTTAACATATCATTCATTTATTTCACTTCCATACTCCTCTTAATTCCACATGCATTCTCACACATGCACATCATTCACTCACATTTCCACCATTCATTCTTTATTCCTTTCCAAACATCTCACATGCATTTCCACCTTCCTACTTCATCATTTCACCACATTCTCCCTCTTTAACTCACATGCATTCATCATAATTCACAACACAAAACAACTTCATTGCCGTGGGTTCCCATTTCCTTTCCAAACATCTCACATGCATTTCTTCATTATTTCCTAACCCTACATGCATTATTTATTGCATCTTCACATGCATTCACACACACTTTACACATTCAAACCGTGAGCTCCCATTCCTATATGCCATTTTCAGATTTCCACCCACTAACCTAGTCATCAACACATGCACTTCCACCTTTCATCCACAATGATTCATGATTCATTCACTTTGCATCCTTTAAATCACATACTTTTCCATCATTAATTAGCCACTTGCATCTTAAACAAACAACCATATGTTCCCTCCACTACTCCTATAAATACCCTTGCATTCATTCATTCAAGAACATCTCATTTCATACACAACACACCACAAACACTTCCATTCCTTCTCTTTGCCGTGAGTCCCCTTAGAATCCAAAACCATTTTTCCATTCCCCTTCCACTTCTCCACCACTCCTCTTCCATTCCACACTTCCATCCCCCAAACCAATTATCCCTAGACCTTATGCTACAATAAAGAGGAAGAGAAGAGGGCCTAAACGTTCATACAATTCAAGTTTGAGTTGTTGGAATGTTTAGGTGTTTCTTTGATTTCAAAGTTTAAATTCAATTCTCTTTGTTTTGTACGTATGAGGAATGGAAGAGAAGAGTGCCTAAACGTTCATACAATTCAAGTTTGAGTTGTTGGAATGTTTAGGTATTTCTTTGATTTCAAAGTTATGAGGAACTAATTCCCCTATTAGCTAGGGGGTGATTCGAAACTATGTTTATATTTGCAATATGAATTGATTAACTTTCGTTGGAATTTCATAAGTTGTGGATTCAATTTGTTTAACCATTTGATTGATAACTTATTTATGAATGTTTATTAAGAATGCGCGCTTAATTTTCATGCATAAATATGACGCTAGAATATAAGTGAATTTCACCTAATCGTTATGAACTTATATTCACAAGTAGTGGAGGTTGCTTATAAACAATCGCGTTAAATGAATTCTTGGCACTAGTTTCATGCGTATTCCATAGTAGCGAATGCCTCGTCAACACTTATAGTTTTCATAATGCTTAATGATCTTTGATTGTATCTTTATTGTGCTTTTCACGTAAAGGACTTTTGGAGAATGTGGTGAATTGCGTTGCGCTAACCCATCCAATTCATTAACTTAAGGAGAACTTGACGGTTAATTTAAGCGGACCTAATTAACCCGGGGTGTTGAGTTTCATAATTTATCGAAAGACCAACTGAGAATCAATCTTGTATGCAAGTGTAACATGTATGGAGATGAACCCCTTAGCTAGCATTCATCCATAAATTTCATATTTACATTCTGTCTAGTTTATTAACTTGTTTCGTTATTTCAATTTTCGTAAAAACCTCAATCCCCCTTTTGCTTTAATGTTCATTTTAGTTAGAATTCAATTTAGTTTGTGTTTTTAAAGCATTTTGAGTTTTTGGTTTGTCGTAGTGTTTTTAAACTTTAATTTTGCATTCTTTGAGTCTAGTTTAGTGTTTTAAACTTTATTTTACGTTTTTGAGTCAGTTTCCAAGAGATTTGCAATCCCTCCTAATCCCCGGTCCAGAACGATCCCTACTTATACTTATACTACAATTGTCAAAAAGAGGGTTTAATTTGTGCGCATATAAATCTTCGCATCATGCATCTCAACTAAGCCATTGTTTAGGGGTATATGGGCATGAAAGTTGGTGTTTAATACCTTTATTCAAAAGAAACTGTTGAAATAGCTTGCTAATATATTCACCTCCTTCATCACTTTGTAATGTTTGAATAGAAATGGCAAAGTGATTCAACACAAAGCTATAAAAGGCAATGAAAGTTGAACAAACATCACTTTTATTAATTATAGGAAAAATCCAACAATATCTAGTGAATTCATCAATGAATGTCACGTAGTATTTAAAACCCCCCTGTAGAATTACATGGAGAAGGACCCTAGACATCACCATGAACAATGTCAAAATGATGTAGAACAATGTCAAAATGATGTAGAACAATGTCAAATGGCAATTTACAAAAATTTCCCTCTAGACATGTATGACACATCATAGACTTATCATCATGTATAACATAGACATTGCACTTTCTTAACATTGTAGAGACTATAGAATTAGATGGATGGCCTAATCTACCATTCCATAGACTAGAAGACACTTGTTGTCCAAGAAAAGCAACTTGAACCCTGGGTTTTGAAGAATGGTGTGAGGCTAGGAGAGGAATATGATATAATCCATTACTGCAAAGGTCTCTTGAATAGAATCCTCCCTATGGCTTTGTTCTAGATCCAAAAACAAAAAACATCGTATATTAACCAACAATTATTATCCAAGCATAATCTATGCACAGATAAAAGATTCAGATTTAATCTAGGGACATATATAACTGAATTAAAGCGCAATGGTTTAAGAGGAGTATGGATCATGGAGGAACCAATGTGGGAGATTGATAAACCTGCACCACCAGTAGTCGTTTGGATTGTTTTATTTGAAGGAAATGGAGAAGCCAGTGACAAGTTATTGAGATCTGCAGTCATATGAGATATTGCCCCAGAATCAGTCAGCCACATTTGTTGAGGATGAGCACTTGGAATAGATGATGGAGTAGCAACATGCATAGCTAACACTTTCTGAGATTGAATGTTTGCAATTCTAAAGTGACAAAATGGGGCATTGTGATTCCTCTTCCCACAGATTTGACAGCCTTCTATAACAAGATTCTCAATGTTTCTGAATCTACAAGTAATAGCTAGATGTCCATATTCACCACATATTTGACATGGAGTTTGGAAAGACCCTTATGATCTTGGTGGAGAAGTACCAAGAATAGCATGAGCATTGTTATTGAAGATACCAAACTTTGCATTGCCAAATCGTGAGTAAAAATTATAGTATTGTTTGCCTTCACCCTTGTTTTTGTTGTAATTTAACTTATAGCCAGAACCATTAGACTGATTAAAACCTCATTGAGAACTATATGAACCTCCATTTGAGGAATTACCATTTTTAAAGGAACTCTCATTATGCTGATTATCTTTAAAGTTAGAAGACTTAGATGAACCAGAGAGATTGCTAGCCACTAATGCAGAAAGGAAAGGGGTGGCAGGAAGATTAGCAATCATTGCTTCTTCAGCAAGCAACTGTGAGCGAAGATCCTTCATAGAGGTAACATTCTCTCTACCTCTAATAATAGTTCTCAATGTATTATATTCAGAAGATATACCATTAAGAGTTGAGATCACAATGTTAATCATCATTAAATAGAACTCTAGCACCAGCCAAGTAATCATAGGCTTCTTTAATGCGTTGAAGATACAAATAAATGGAATATGTACCTTTCTTGATGTTCTACAACTCAAATTTCATTTGAAAGATTGTGGCGCGAGTGACAATGGAGAACTATTCCTTAAGATGAACCCATAAATCTCGAGCACCAGTGCTACCTATAACACAAGAAATTGCATAAGGAGACCATGTGGCAGTAATGAGTTGCATGAGAGCTTGATCATGCATCTTCCAAACCTTGTAATCATCATTGTCACTTCTTAGAGTAGAATCATTAGAAGACATAGTGGAATCACTCGAATGTTGTGTAACATCCCACATCGACCAACGGAGAGGAGGTGATGTGCCTTATATGTACATGTTCCCCTCCCTATAGCACGAGGCTTTTTGGGAACTTACTGGCTTCAAATTCTATCGGAACTCCGAAGTTAAGCAAGTTTGGGCTAGAACAATCCTAGCATCGATGACCCACTGGGAAGTTGCTCGTGGGTTCCCAGAAACAAAACAGTAAGGGTGTGGCTGGGGCCCAAAGTGGACAATATTGTGCTACAGTCGAGCTGGGACTGGGATGTGACAAAATGGTATCAGAGCCACTCTGCCGTTCGGTGCGAGTATGCCTACACGGACGTCGAGCCCCTAAGGGGGTGGATTGTAACATCCCACATCAACCAGCGAAGAGAGGGTGATGTCCCTTATATGTACATGCTCCCCTCCCTACAGCACGAGGCCTTTTGGGAACTCACTGGCTTTGGATTCCATCGAAACTTTGCAGTTAAGCGAGTTTGGGCTAGGGCAATCCTAGGATGGGTGACCCACTAGGAAGTTACTCGTGAGTTCCCAGAAACAAAACCGTGAGCAAATGGTAAGCCCAAAGTGGACGATATCATGCTACGGCGTAGCCAGATTAGGATGTGACATGCCGAGTATCAAACCTCAGAGGACAAAGATTTGTACCATCCACAAAACCCATAATACCATGTCCTTCCGAAAAAAGCTCCATCTGAAAATGCCATGTGAAGTAGTTGGATTCATCAAGTTTCACAGAGACAGATGACAAAACTGATGAAATTAAAGACATAATTGGGGATTGAAGAATCTGCATTTGCGTTGTAGTCACCATCATCGAATACCAAGCAAGATTCGGAAGAAAAATTCTTTGAGGTGTAAGATCAAAACCTTGTGTGCAAGATTACGAGCATCGAGAAACAAAGAATAAGAGGGTAATTAAAACCCTAAATTGATTAGTAGAGTGGAAGCAGAAGAACAAAGATTAATAAACCGTCAAGCATGTAGCTCTTTCGGTGAATAATACCATGTAAATGTAACAACAACCAAGAAGAATTGTATTCTTGCAGAAGAAGAAAGAGTATTCAAAGAGCGAGAGAAAGAAAGAAAGTTTAGGCAGAGAAGTGGTTTTTCATTAACTGTTTTTCTTAACTAATTACTATTAACTACTCTAAATAAGCTCAAGAAAAAGGAAGAACTGTATATGAAGATTTGCAGAAAAAAAAAGAGCGAAAGAGAGAGAGAAATGGAAGAAATGAATGAGACTTTTCAAATTACTTTTTCCTGAATGTAAATGTTTACAAGATATGCTATATATAGCATTTTATAGTTTGACAGCTCAACTCTAACTAACTTTTAACAACTCAGCTAACTACCAACAATTCTCAACTATATTTAGCTGACATGGCACACTCACACTCTATTTGATATCTACACTTATCATCCCCATCAATCTCAACTTGGTTTACTAACCCTGAGATTGCAGCAATGTCTGAAGAAGGCTAGACCATGTAAACCTGTAGTTAAAATATCTGCAATTTGATGTTTTGTGGAGGCAAATTGCACTTGTAAATCTTTTCTTAGAACGTTCTCCCTAACAAAACGATAATCTGTGTCAAGGTGCTTAATCCTTGTGTGAAACACTGGATTTGAACACAAAGCTAGAGCTGATAAATTGTCACAATGAAGCAGAGGTGGTTCAAAGATAAACTAATGCAAATCCTTCAATAAAAGTCTAGTCCAAACTATATCTGCAGCACAGTGTGCAAAGGCTTTGTATCCAGCCTCTGTTGAACTTCTAGACACTGAAGATTGTTTCTTCGATTACCATGACACCGGATTTTGACCCATGAAGACTACAAAACCAGTAACAGATCTTTCAGTATTAGGATTTGCAGCCCAATCAGAATCTGAGAAAGTTGTTATAGAGTTGTCTGAAGATGTTGAATATGTAATACCACAACGAATGGTGCCCTGCACATATCTTAAAATTCTCTTAACAAGACCAAAATGTTCATGTGTTGGACTAATCATTTATTGATATGCCAAATTAATAGGATATGATAGGTCAGGCTAGGTAAAGGTTAGGTATTGTAAAGCACCAACCAAAGTCCTATATGTACTTGGATCATCCAAAATAGTACCTTCAGAAGCAAGAAATTATGTTTGAGGTTTACATGGGGTTGCAGTAGGCTTGCAAGTGTCCATCACAGCCTTATGAACTAAATCTTTTGCATACTTTGATTGATTGATAAAGATATCTCCATTGGCCTTGTATTCAACCTGTAATCCTAGAAAGTAGGATAACTTGCCCAAGTCTTTTAATTCGAACACATCACTAAGTTCTTGAATACAAATTGCACCTTTGAAACATTAGACCCTATTAATATTATGTCATCAACATACAGTAATAGAGCAATTACATCAGTACCATCATGCTTAACAAAGAGACTTGTATCAGCTTGAGACATTTAAAACCCCATTGCAGGAAGCTAGCCTATGAACTTTGCATTCCAGGCCCTTGGTGCCTGTTTGAATCCATATAGAGACTTAATAAGTTTGCAGACATGACTTGGATTAGATGGATCCACAAAACCTTAAGGTTGCTTCATGTATACCTCTTTTTCTAAATCACCATGCAAGAATGCATTTTTGACATTCAATTGCCTTAACTCCCATTTATATTGTGCTGCAAGAGATATGATCATCCTAATTGTAGTATGCCTAAGAACAGGATTGAAGGTCTCAAAATAGTCTAAACCATGTTCTTAAGTGAACCCTTGTACCACTAAGCAAGCCTTGTACCTTGAAATAGAACCATTTGGATTCTTCTTTAACTTGTAGACCCATTTACTATCAATGATTGATCTATGTTCTGGTGGAGGCACCAAAATCCAAGTCCCTTGACTCTTAAAGGCATCAATCTCCTCTTGCATTGCCTTCTGCCAATGTACACTTGTTGCAACACCTTTCAAAGATGTAAGTTCAGCTATATCACTACATTGAGACACAAAGGAGAAACCTTCAACTGCATACTGATCTTGATCATTAATATGAAGTGTTGTTAATTAAGGTAGAGTATCAATATAACTTGAATAATTCTTTCTTTGTATAGTTCCAGTTTGTAATCTAGTACTCATTATGTGCACTGAATTATCATCATGCATCAAAAGATAAAGGAATATCAAGGGGAAGATGTAGCTCTAATTATGCAGGATCTAGGACAGGTAACATTGAGGTTGTAACTGGAAGGTAGTGAGTTGTTTCAGATAGTTGTGACACTATAATACTATCTGAAGTAGTTGATTCTTGTGCAGATCCTCTATCTGAACTTGAATTATCAATATTCACTGATTCATATTCCAAAGATCCTGATTCAAATACACCCTGTCTTGGCTGCAAAGGAATAGTCACTACCATTGGATTGCTTGATGGAGTCAGTGCCTGAGAATTATCCTAAATTTGACAATGTGAAACACTAGTACTAATCTTGCAGGGAAACACACTCTCATCATGGACCACATGTCTTGATCTCAACAGTTTTTGAGTTTGTAAATGATAGCCTATAACACCTTTATATCCTAGTGCATAACCAACAAAAACAAACAATGATGCCTTTGGTTGCAACTTGTTTACATTATAAGGTTTGATATAAGGATACACAGCAGTGCTAAATATTTTAGTCCTTGTAGTTGTGGATTGGCCCCAAATAATATCTGATAATGAGACTTCATTCCTAAAACCATACATGGCATCCTATTTATTAAAAACACATAATGAGCACAAGCATGAAACCATAGGTTTTGAGGTAATTGGGCAGTTGTCATCAAAGTTATAGATGTTTCTAGGATATGTTTATGCTTCCTTTTAGCAATTCCATTCTGCTGAGCTGTGTATGGACAAGAAAACATATGAAGAATTCCCTTAGTTTGTAGAAAAGCATCAAACTATTTACTACGAAACTCTCTACCCCCATCAGTTCGCAAACATTTGATTCTAACATCAAACTGAGTATAAACAAAATTATAGAAATTCTGAAAAATACCAAACACTTCTGATTTGTTGATCAAGGGAAAAATCCATACATGTCTTGTAAACTCATCAACAAAACTAACATAGTATCTAAAACGTTCCAATGACTTAGTGATGAAGGACCCTAGAGATCTGAATATACCTTCTGAAATGGAAAACTACATTGTTCTTTCCTATCTAAGAAAGGTTGTCTAGACATTTTCCCAGATATACAATAGGAACATACATGTTGTTTATCATCAGAAGCACTAACTATATTTGATTGCTGCGACATTAACAGATAGAACTTCATTACTAGGATGACCTAGTCTTTGATACCACACTGTTGACTTAGCCTTCTGACCAAGCAAAGAACTAACTTTTCAACTGGAGAAGCTAAATTCTTTGAACATATGTTGATCGGAATCCAAAACAATTCACCATCACTGCTCATTCCATGGTATATTACAACCTTGGTTACCTTGTCCTGCACATAGAAGTTAGTGTCATCACATATGAACCAACAATAATTGTCTTTACACATTTGTTTGACAAATAATAGGCTAACAACAATGGTTGGAACATGTAACACATTTCTCAGAATTAGTGAATAAGGTAATGTTTTCAAACATGTAGAACTAATATGCTTTATTGGCGAACCTTCACCATTGCCTATTGTGATTTTGTCATTGCCTTCATATGTAGAAACTTGCTGCAAAGAATTTAGGTCTGCTGTTATGTGATGTGATGCTCTAGTGTCAATGATCCAGGAATCATTGGGAAGCAAGTTGGCTGGAGCTTGAGCTTGCATAGCAGTCAGTGTAGGTGCAGTTGCTAAACCTTGATAAGAAAATTTGTTTCTATGGTGACAATCTAATGCACTATGTCCTCGGTTGCTACATATTTGACATTCAAAAATTGATCCACTTGAACTCAGATTGGTAGACCTCTTCTAGCAATTTGGAGCAGTATGCTCCCTCTTAGAACATATCTGACATTCAGAACTATATTTGGCCAAGTTTCAGTGTTTCCAGACCATGATTGCCAATTTCCACCAATTTGTCTTCCACCAAATGAATTCCCACGATTGCCACCATAGTTTGATGATATAAAGTTACCATTACCATTTGTTTTTTAATCATAGAAAGGTCTTATACCAGTATTGAAATTAGGATACGACCTCTGTACATTAGTATTCCCAACAAAACCATATGCATTAGAGAAATCAGGGTAAGGTTAAGGTTGCACAATAGGAAACTGACTACCAAGAAATGGTGATGGATACACTGCTTGAGGAGTTGAAGAAAATGGCATTGGTGGTGGTGGATGCATAGCATGCATTGGTGGTGATGGATCCATAACATAATTAGATGATGATTCTCCCTGACTTGGCATTCCAAATATTGGTACTCCATTTGGAATCCGTGTAAGAGTCTCTCTAATACTATATGCAACCTCATCAGTATTACTTGAAGACCCCTGAGCCTTTGTAGATTGTGAAGTAGAGGATACATTACCTTGCACATACATTCTAGAAAAACTCTGAGACAAGCCATTCACCATAGACTCAGCCTCCCTTTTTGTACATAATAGCTGCTTTCTAAATTCTCTTAAGGACATAGTAGTGTCTCTTGTAAAGATCACTGTTCTAATCATAGAATATTTCCTTGGTAAACTAGACAGAGCAGTAATAATGAAATCATTATCAGTCACAAATTCTCCAGTAGCAATTAATTGTTCTTTAATACATGCAAGCTTAGACAAGTATTGATCTATCGGGTCACCACTCTTTTGCATAGTCTGAAACTTAATCTTTAGCGTATTCACCCTTGCTTTAGAAATGGAAGCATACCTATCTTGAATCTTAGTCCATGCCTCATGACCAGTCCTAGATCCCAAAACATGCTCAATTAACTCATCAGATAACGTAGCAATCAATAAACTTAAGAGAGCAAGATTAACAGCTTCCCATTCTTTATACTCATCAGAAATTTCATTTGTAACCCCATGATCAGTGCTAATCACAAATTTTACAAGACACTTAGCCGTCCTATCAAAATGATCAAACAACTTATATCCTTTTAGAACGGATTTGAACTGGAACACCCCATTTTGAAAAATTCTTGTCTTTCAACTTAATTGTCAACATTCTCAAAACCCTTTCAATTTTGACAGGCCATCACTATTTGCAAGATTTATAGTTTTATCAAGAAACTAATATCTTCCCGATACTTCAAGAATCACAAATTATCAAGAACTACTCCAAATTACAACTAACAATAGACTATCAAGAACTGCTCCAAATTACGACTAACAACGTCTACAGAAATTGAACTACACTTCACAGAAACACAGAGAAATGGCTTCATGCCCTTAAAATTTCAACAACTCCTCAAAGATATCCACAGAAATGGCTTCGTGCCCACAAATTTCAATCAACTAATCTTTACATAACTCTTCATAGAAACATATAGAAATGGCTTCGTGCCCTCAAATTTCAACAACTCTTCAAAGAAATTCACAGAAATGGCTTCGTGTCTCAGACAAACCAATCTACTACTTCACAAAATCAAAGAATCATACAATTGCAGAAAATTGAAACATGTAACCTGATCCGCAAAATCTAGTCACAGGAATGGTGAGAAATCTAGATGCACCAACTTAAACTTCAGACGCCCAAAACGCTGATGAACCCCAGAAAACCATGCCCACAGCAAAAACCTAGTTTTGATACCATATTAACTACTCTGAATAAGCTGAAGAAAATGGAAGAACTGTATATGAAGATTTGCAGAAAAAGAGAGCAAAAGAGAGAAAGAGAGAGAAATGGAAGAAATGAATGAGACTTTTCATATTACTTTTTCCTAAATGTAAATGTTTACAACATATGCTATACATAGCATTGTACACTTTGACAGCTCACCTCTAACTAACTTTTAACAACTCAGCTAACTACCAACAATTCTTAACTATATTTATCTAACATGGCACACACTCACACTCTATTTGATATCTCCACTTATCAATTACAATGGCAGTTGTCATAGTATATATCTAACAAGGTTGCTTACTCCTTAAGCTATTACAAGGATTACAAGATGCTTATACTTGTCATAATTACAACCACAGGATCACAAGCTTTTAAGCTTGGTATACTGTCATCACTAAGGTTGTTGCCACCTCAAAAGATTTGAGAAAAAGTTGCTTAGGCATGATGAGAAGAATGAAGTCACTGAGAAAGCTTTTAGTAGTTTGCTCATAGGTTCCAAAGATAGCTAACAAGAAAATAGCTACAAAGGAAATAAGCCTTGGAAGAATAACGAGAAGAAGGGAGGATTTAAAACTAGTGATAGAACTAGTTCATTTGTCAAGCATGGTGAAAATAAGGAGAATGCTAAGGATGTGTGCAAAAATTGTGACAAGTTACACTATGGCACTTGTTGGTTCAATGATAAGCCAAAGTGTCATAGATGCAACAATTTGGTTATATAGTTAATGACTGCAATAGCAAGGTGAATCAACTTGTTCATCATACTAAGCATGTGAAAGAGAAGGCTTCAATGTTCTATAATTGTCATTCAGCTGAGGTTGCAAAGAATAAACCTAGTGTTTGAAACATAGACTTAATCGTTTACCCGTTTTTGAACTCGTTTATCTTCTTTTTTTTTTACCCATTTACCCCTTTTTCACCTGTCTACAGGTTTTTATTTTAACAACTTAAAAATTACAAAAGAAAAATTTGTCATAATTTTCGTTTTCTGAGAATTAAACACTATTATATGTACATTTAGCGTGCATTTCCCTATTTTAATCACTTAAGTCCTCATACAATTCCAATAATTGAAATAATAGTTTAAGAACAATATTTTTTTGCTACACCCGAGCAAGTCTTTAATTATAATCCATATGACTACAAAGTAAAGCTTCTAAAAACAAAAAGTAGTCATTATCTTGAATACTATATGATTCAAAGCTCCAAAATATTCCGAAACTAAACACTTTCTTATAAGCATTCATAAATAAATAAATCAATAATTAATCATATAAGTATGAAATCGGAAGGGTAAAACGCACCTTAAGGGGTGAGGAGAAAGATATGAGCGGCAGAGATGAGAGAGAGGGTAGTGAGGAGGGAGAGATGAGCGGGGGGCGGGGCGTTTGAGACTTTGAGTCTGGTGGAGAGATTGAAAATTTAAGGTTTTTAATTTTTTTTTTTTTTTTAATTTTACATATATTAAATTAAATGGGTAAATGGATATCCGTTATAACCGTTGGTAATACCCATAACCGATGGATACCCGTTATAACCGCGAGTAATACCCATAACCGTCCATTTAAATTTCACAGATAAACGGTTATACCTATAACCGTTTGTTCATCTAAACGGTTACCCATAACCGTAACCGTGAACTTTAAATGAGTGGGTAACCGCGATTACCCAAACCCATGGATATTTTGCCCATCCCTACATAGACAGTGGTTGTAGCAATCCATAACATCACAGAAGTCGTTGTTGATTAATTAATGTTGACAAATCTGTGACATTCAAAGTGAAATTAGGAAATTGTGAATTAGTGCAACCTGGCTATAACGTGATGCCCTCCGTTTGTGCAAGTTCCATACCTAAATGGTAGTTTTGGGCAATGTCCCATAAATTGGTGATTGAAGCTTGATTTAGCCTATATTAATTATTATAGCTTTATTTCAGGATTGAAAGGATTTAGGCAAGGAGCCTAGTGGTGAGGGAGGCTTTGCTTACATGTGAGTGAACCCCTTCAAAATCTAAACGTTTTATGCTATATATATATATATGTTTTATATGTTTTATATGCGGACGCATATTACAATGTTAGTCTCTGATGAGACTTGTGATGATATTTGACAATATCTTTAGATTGTTGGTGATTTATTTTCACGACATGCTCATCATGTGATATTTTGTATAGCTATCTTCGGCCGTAAATTATTTACAGGTGATATTTTATCCTAGTAGACACTAGGATTATTGATTATTACCAGTATTGAGTTTAGCTAGTTGACACTAGTATATCATGCTTGCTATACTTATGCTAGTGGAAGCTAGTATGATTGATTGAGTTAAGGTATGATTTCTGAACTTGGATTGAATGTTTTCGATTGTATATATTGATGAGATTTTCACTATTACGAAAGTAGATATTATTATATAATATATGTTTTCAAAATAAGGCCGAGTTATTATGTTGAATGATGATTTAATAACTATGATAAAATAGATCGACTAACGTTTTGTTTTATCAACCCCTTCAAAACGTAATGAGAGTAAGGAGAATACCGGTGGTGATGAGTGGCTTGGCAGTGAAGCTTTCATCCTTTGGATTTTGGGTGATAGTTCATTTATTGCAGTTTTACCTATGGTGTAATAATGGCATGATCGTACTTTTGATTATGCATAGCACTGTACTTTTGTATGTTTACTGTTGTGTGCTTGCTAAACCCAAGTGTAGGTGTCACATAGCAATATAAACTCAAAGTCCGAGTGTCGTATGTCGTAAGATGTAATTTTTTAAAAGAAAATCCAATAATATGAGAGCTCTAAGACATTCTAGTTCCACCTTCAACATACATATGTAATTTCATTAATTTGATTCTTTTTATAGCTCAATCAAGATGCAACATACACAAAAATATACAAACTCTGATTGTCGATCGGATGATATGGCAATTATAATTGTATATAAAACACACATAAAAATATACAAACTCTAACTATGGTTGTTCCCAATAAACTTAGTTGAATTCCTTATAGGAAGAATTCCCAGCATAACCTGTACATCCGGCGCAAACTATCAAGAAATACTTCCTTCGAATTTACTAGATATCTACTAATTTATCTCAATTCACAAAAGCATGAATGCTAAGACCAAACTATAGGAAAAACATGATTGAACCTATGAATAGTAGCTAACATTCATCAATCGACAAATAGAGAAAAACTAGATATTAATTTGAACAAACCAATAACAAGAGTTTATCGTTGATACTGCAATTCGAATCAAACTAATAAAACCACATAGTAGTTAAAGGTTTTCCTCCTAATCTTAGCTAGGGAGATTAGTTCTCCATATAAGAATATAGAAAAATATGAAACTCTAAAAGTTATGAAAGAACAAAACTGCTCAAAAACATAAAAATGGGAATGGTTATATTGAGATTGCCGCAGCCAACCCCCATAACCCTTTTGAATAATGGTCATTTATATCAACCCATTATTGAGCCAATTATATCTCAACTGTTCCTTGTTCTTTGCCGTCCCATGTCTGTTTCATTTTCTCTCCATAACTGACAAGCTTAATCACCAATTTATTATCCTTGCCTCTTGCGTTAACTTGTTGCAGTCCCATTTTCCTTTCTTCATCTCACCGTTTAACTTCTAAGAAATTCTAATAAGTGACCTGAAAAAAGATCATGATAAAATGAATGTCAATCCTCATGTGTATTGTAAACCGCAAAAAGTGAGCTATATACTTTTTTTTTTTTGGTCAAAGAGTAAACTTTCTTAAATTCTAATAGATAAGTTTACATCTTCAACCAAAATATTAAATAAAAACTCCGGACCCGAAGCATCCCAACAGAAAGCACCTCTATGTGAGGTTACATATGAGGCAACAGCGTGAGCAATGGCATTTTCATGCCATTTGAGAAACACAAACCTCACCCTTCCTAATTGAGATACCAAGAACCTAATATCATGAATAAAACATTCCAAAGTAGCATCAATCACATACTCCCCGTTAATGATCATCTGAGAATCCGACTCGCCCTCCACCTCCATGCACCCTAACTCGATACATACTTGTAATGCCGCGCGAATTGCAGCCGCTTCTACCATCGCCGCAGTATTGAAGATCAGCCCACCTTCCCCACCAGCCGCTTGCAACAACCCAGCAAAGTCTCTTAATACCCATCCATAGCCACCTTTGCAAGTCTTCCCAAACCAAGCCCCATCACAGTTGATCTTCAACACCCCAAAAGCTGGTCTTTTCCATAGAACCGGTTGACCCGCAAAGTTTGTATCTCCCCCCAGCCGCAGCACCAACAATTGCAGCCTTCTTCACGCATTGGCATGCTCGAAATTCTAAGACTTTCTGCCTAACTAAATTAACAATCTCCATGGGATTGACCAAAACACCTTTAAATACCATATCATTTCGGCACTTCCAGATTCTCCACATAAGATAAGCACATTCCTGCAATAACTCCTATTTCCTATCATTGTCACGGAACTGAGCACACTCTCGAAAATCTCGACCTTCCAAAGCCACAATGTCCAGTTGCAATGAGTAGTATTACCACATCACACGACTGAACTCACATTCAAAGAACAAATGGTGCTCTATCTCCTCCGCTACTCCACACATCACACACATACTATCAACATACATTTAGCACCTAACGAGATTAACTCTCACAGCTAAGCAATCATTGCAACAGTGCCAGATAAAGAACTTCAACTTATTCGGCACCACCAGCCACCATATATCTTTCCAGCAACAATCATCTGCATCTTGACGACTACTACCCTTCGTCCCCTGCCTACCAAATGTTGGAAGTATGCCCACAAAGCCACTCATTTGATGTAATAGCTTTTGGAATACTTATCGTGTTAAACTATTATATGTTTAATGAAGGGCAAAGCTTATTGTTAATCACTATTTATTGTATTATGTGTTTAAGTAATAAGGGAATCCAAGGAATGTATTTAATCTAAGAGAGAAGTGATCTAAGTAAGTTAGATTAACTAGACCTTTCTCTTATGTTCATTCCTAAAACGTTCCTAGCCATAGGATTGCCAATTGGGCATTGACAATCCGCTAAGGTTAGTATGTGTTATGTCAACTCAAGCGTGAGTATGACTAGTCTCAAGTCATTTAGTGTTCGACACTGAGACAAACACATATGTGCTCGAAAGGTAATCGAGTACACTGAACAATGATCAAAAGACAGTTTGAACATACATGTCATGTAAGAACTCGTAAGTTGCAATATGCAAAGTAGTGCTTTGACTTGACGCATCATAGATGTCTAATGGTTAGATCCTTGATCCTTGATCTTTGTAATTGTATTCCAAACAGACTTTGGGATACGAATTCTATCACTCTGACAACAAGAAAGTCCTTGTTGCCAGAACTGTTATGTTCCTTGAGGACAAATTCGTTCTCAATGGAAGTAGCAAGAAAACAATAAAATTAAAGGAAATTCCTAATGAACCACAAACAAGTTTTCAAAAGACGGACAACCATGTTCCTGAACCCCTAGCTGCACGTAGATCTGAAAGGGTTAACAGGCCACCTCAGCGGTATGGCTTGAATGCCTTGTGCAGTTGTAGCTCGTGCGGGCGAGGACTTTAAGCCGTTGAACCGTTTAATGCCTTGTGCAGTTTTAGCTCATGCATGCGAGGACTTTAAGCTATTGGAGAGATTAATGCCTTGTGCAGTTTTAGCTCGTTCGGGCGAGGACTTTGAGGCATTGAAGCGATTAATGCCTTATGCAGTTTTAGCTCGTGCGGGCGAGGACCTTGAGTCATTGGAGCGGAACGCGGCTTCGTGCCATTTAATATTCTTTACAGCTTTGTGCCATTTGTAGAGGCTTTGTGCCATTTGTAGTGGTTTTGTGCCATTTGAGTCTTGTCATGGCTTCGTGCCATTTGTATCAGCTCTGTGCCATTTGTAGTGGCTTTGTGCCATTAAGTATTTGGAGCGGCTTTATGCCACTGGGAGCTGCTTTATGCCTTGAGCCTAATTTGAGGGTACTTCAACTTTTTTAAAAAAACCCCATGTATGCTGGAGCTGCTACCACAAAATGATTGGGAGATCCACTGCCCTCTTTTTTTCTCGCGCCTATACCTTTGGACTCTTTTCCTTTTGCTGTAAGCAAAAGATCATATGATATCGATCCATGGTTACTAGTGCGAAGAGGCCAACTGGTATGAACTTATTCATATTTGTTTTTTCCTCATAGGACTTATTCCCTTTGAGAGAGTAAAATAAAGTCCTTGACAATTTCCCAATTTCCTTTACATGCTGTGGAGACATCAAGAGGCAAATTTTGTTTTGTACCCTTTGTCATTTTGTCTCTATATTTACCTGTTTCATGCACCATATGCAATCAATGGGGTCATGCTCATAATGCCCACGTGAATGGCATTCCAAGTTTTAGAGGAGGAGCTTTTATTTTCTTCCCTTGTTGTTGCCTTCGGATTTTGTAGGATTTTGAGAACATTGGCCTCTTATTCAAGTCTTGCCAAACATATCATTTTCCTCCAGGCGGGAGAACGGTACACGGCAGCTCCATGCCTACTTTCTTTCTTTTTCTTCTTGTTGCTGCCTTTCATTTATCCACAACAGCATAACAAATTCTTGCTTTCATATTGTTTAATGAAAATATAAAAGCAAGTGACAAAGCACCTTTTCTTTTATAAATGATTTTTGAGATTTTTATAGTCAGACTTTCTTTGAGAAGAAACCACATGATTTTATGTTGGAGAGATGTGGCGTTTTAAAGATGTCACTGTTGAGAGTTGTCCCACATCGGTGAGGGACAAAGTTTGCTATGTGCTTATATGATCTTGGGCTACTCCCCATATTGCCAATTGGTTTTATGGTGGAACCTCAATTTCATCATGGTATCAGAGCGGGTTGTCCTCGTGTGAAGCCAAACGGCCACACGCGCTCCACGTCATCCAGTTGTTGTCCACGTGTAGGCTTGAAAATCCGCCACACGTGCGGGGGCGTGTTGAGAGTTGTCCCACATCGGTGAGGGACAAAGTTTGCTATGTGCTTATATGATCTTGGGCTACTCCCCATATTGCCAATTGGTTTTATGGTGGAACCTCAATTTCATCAGTCACGTGAGTGTTTTTCCATTTGATTTAGGAAGTTGTCAGCAAGCCCTTTTTCCTTCTCTGTGAATTTGGACTCTTCCAAGTCCAGTAGGACTTTATGTGGGAGAAAAATAAACATCTATTTATTTCCCTCCTGCAGTAATTTTTCTTTTGGTGGGATTTATGCCACACGGACTGAAAAGGCATTTAAACACCTTTTGTTTTGGTTGGTTGAAGCTATTCCGAAGTCTTTTGAATTGTTTTGAATTCTTTTTGAGAGTCCTAATTCTTATTTCAAATAAGCAGTGTATTGAAGACTCACGAAAGGAAGACAACAGTCTATTTATTCATCTGCCGTTGCTTTTATCCATGTGATGCGTCCTTCCCTCCTTTTTATTTCTTGGACAAAAGACAGAGGTTTTTTTTTTTTTTCCTGTTTCTTTGTAGGGCCAATAGCCTCATTATTTTAAGTATGCTTTTGCTGGGACTTTTCTAATTGTAGGAAGACATCATTTTCTTTTTGACTGCACCACTGAAACTTTCTGACACCCATGTGATGAACAATACGTTTTATTTTCCTTCTCTATTTTCCATTTTCTACTTTTCGTTTGCAGAGTTTGCAATCTCCATTTTTTTTTATCTTTCGAATTCCTGACACAAAAGACTTTGGGTGGAACTCCTGAACAATACGTTCTCTTCTTTTCCCTTTTGTCTGGTAGCATATGTCGATTTTACTCACTTTTCCTCTGCAAAGCTTCTTGACCATTTGTCTTATCTTTCGAATTCCGGACACAAAAGACTTTGGGTGGAACTCTTGAACAATACGTTCTCTTCTTTTCCCCTTTGTCTTGTAGCATATGTCGATTTTACTCAATTTTCCTCTGTAAACCTTCTTGATCATTTTTCTTATCTTTCGAATTCCTGACACAAAAGACTTTGGGTGGACCTCTTGAACAATACGTTCTCTTCTTTTCCCCTTTGTCTTGTAGCATCTGTCAATTTTACTTTAATGCTTTTGGTTAATACTTTTGACCCAATACTTGATCAAAAATGATAACTACATTTAAGTCCTTCGAAAGACATCTTTTTCCTCTTTTCCGGTCAATTCTTTGAAGAACGGAGCAGCAGCTATTAAGGATAGTTTATCTTGATTTTCTGTTGTAATTAGTCATTGGACAGTTAGTTTGTTATTGGATAGTTATAGGTTAGATTTTGATGAGTTGTCAAAATATAGCTCTCAGCTTTCTGTATAAATATCTCTATACTCTAATTATTCAAGGTAATGGAAATACTTTCCTAATATGGTATCACCCGCCTTTGTCTATCGACCTCTCTCTCTTCGATCCAAACCCTTTCGCTTCCTACTGCGATCTTTCTCTTCTCTGATTTTCTGATCGATTTCTCGATTATGTTTGATCTCTTCGAGCTTCTCTCATCAATTCAGCCATGGCGTCTCCTTCGTCGGAATCGGCTTCTCCAATTCATCCCCTTTCGACTCCTTCTCCAAACCCTTATTCTTCAAGTTCTACCTCTATCACAATCCAAAACATCGGATCTATGGTACCAATCAAGCTCACCACTACAAATTACTTGACCTAGAGTGCTCTCTTTGCACCAATCTTTCGTCACTATAATCTTACCGGTCTCGTTGATGGATCTATGGCGGCACCGCCTCAATTTCTCCTTGATTCTTCCGGCAATCGCACTCTGAACCCGGCCTATGTTTCTTGGTATGAGAATGATCGAAATATTCTCATCTGGATCAACTCCACACTTTCTGAATCCCTAATTCCCTATACCGTTGGTATCAATTCCTCTCGAGAGCTATGGTCTAAGCTTGAATCGCGTCTTGCAGCGGCTTCTCAGTCTCACATTCATGAACTTCAATCTCGTCTTCAGAGCATTTCAAAAGGCGATTCCATTACTGCTGCTTATCTTCAACTAATTGAAGAGATCGCTGATGCTCTTGCCAACGTCGAAGCTCCAGTTGAAGACTCTGATCTAATTTATGTAACACTTCATGGTCTGCCATTGGAGTATGATTCCTTTGTTGATGCGATCCAATTTCGTCTCGGTTCTCCAACACTTGATGAGCTACATGGATTACTTCTGAGCAAAGAAATTCAGCTTGCCACTCGCAAGAAAACTACTACATCCTCTAGTATTTTTCAGGCCTTCAATTCGAATCTTGCATCATCATCTGGCATTCTACCTACACCGACTTCCAATTCTGGCTCTCTTGCCTTTCTTGCTCAGAATTCATCTCAGTTTAATCAGTATCAAGGTCGTTCTCAGATCGCAATCAGTCAAACCCTAGGCAATTTCTCCAGCTATCGTGGTAACAATCATCGTCAGAATTACAATCGCTATACTCAGAGGAACAATCGTGGAGGCCGCTCGGGTTCTATTTTCAGTGGAAAACGAACCACTTGTCAAATCTGTCGTCAGTATGATCATGAAGCATCTGATTGCCCTCACTTCATGAATCCTCAGTTTGGCAATCGCCATTCTCAGATGGCTATGTGTGCTAATCCTTCACAGACTGCTTCTCCTTCTTGGCTTCTTGATTTCGGAGCTAGCTTCCATATGACAAGTTCTATGGCGAATCTTCAACATCTAGAACCATACACAGGCCCTAAACAGGTCTACATTGGTGATGGCAAAGGTTTGCCTATATCTAATTCTGGTTCTTCCTCTATATCTACTCCTCAGCATCGCTTTGTTTTGCATGATGTGTTACATGTGCCTGATTTAAAGCAAGATTTACTCTCTGCAAATAAATTTATCCTTGATAATTGGTGTTGAATTCATCTATATCCTTTTCACTTCACTGTGAAGGATCTTACTTTGGAGAGGACGTTTTTTAAAGGACCTGTACAAAATGGATTTTATCCTTTCACTGCATCTGTCAATGATGGTTCACCTAAGCTTTTTGTAGCCACTGTCAAAGCTTCTCTAGAGATTTAGCATCAAAGATTGGGCCATCCCTCTTTCAAAGTCTTACATAAACTTGTTTCTAAGTCTAGTATTCCTCTCACCACTAGTATAAATAAAACTTTATGTTCGGATTGTGCATTGGGTAAAAGTTCAAAACTACCATTTGTATCAGCTTCTAGTGTTACAACTAGACCTTTGGAACTTTTACACGCAGATGTTTGGGGTCCAGCTCCACTGCTCTCTGTATCTGGCTATCGGTTTTATCTTCTTATAGTGGATGATTTCACTCAATATAGCTAGTTCTTTCCGATCAAATGTAAATCTGACGTATTCAAAACTTTTGTTGAATTCAAAGCTCTTGCTGAATCTTTGTTCAATAATAAAGTTGTCACTTTACGATCTGATTCTGGAGATGAATTCCTTAGTTTCGTGTTTACTCAATATCTTGAAGACAATGGTATTCATCATCAACTCTCATGCCCTCACACACCAGAACAAAATAGTTGTGTGGAGTGCAAGCATCAACATTTAGTAGAAGTTGCTCGCACACTTTTAGCTATTTCTTATGTCCCTCATGTTTACTGGGTTGAAGCATTCTCCATAGCGGTTTATCTCATCAACAGATTGCCTACCATGTCTCGATCTTGTCTTTGGGAACAACTTTTTAGCAAGTCTCCAGATTATACAACTTTTAAAGTGTTTGGGTGCAAGTGTTTTCCTTGGCTAAAACCCTATGTAGCTTTTAACCTTAAACCCAAAAGTAAGCCATGTGTCTTTCTTGGCTATAGTCTCAATCACAAGGGCTATAGATGTCTTGATATTCATTCCAACAAGGTTTATATTTTGAGGCATGTCCTCTTTGATGAACTGACCTTCCCATTTCATCAAGTTTCTCCAGTTTCATCATCCTCCTCCTTATCTTCTACCTTTTCCTCTCCCATACCTTCCACTCTTACCTTCACCAGAAACCCTGCAACATCTTATCCTCATCCTTCTCTCAACCAACCTGCTTCTTTTCCTAACTCAACCTCTTCCTCTCATATTACTACATCCCCCCTACCCTGTCTCTCCTCCTTCCCCACATATCTCACCAACCCCTCCTCTTAACACTCACCCTATGCAAATAAGATCGAAATCTAGCATTTTTAAACCCAAAGCCTATTCAGCTACCAAACACCTTCTTCCTTCACACATTTATGCAGATTATCTTCCTACTACTTATCTCCAAGCTTCCAAACACCCTCACTGGAGACAGGCTATGCAAGAGGAATTTAATGCACTGGTTAACACAAGAACTTGGTCTCTTGTTCCCCCCCCTCCCCACATCCTTCTTAGAATCCTATTGGCTGCAAATGGGTGTTCCGTATCAAAAGGAAAGATGATGGTACTATTGACAGATATAAGGCTCATTTAGTAGCCAAGGGTTTTCATCAATAAGAGGGTTTAGATTATACATAAACTTTCAGTCCTTTGGCTAAACCAGTTACTATCAGGCTTCTTCTTACACTTACATCACAGTATGATTGGTTTCTCAATCAGTTAGATGTTACTAATGCCTTTTTACATGGCAATCTATCTGAAAATGTGTTTATGCAGCAACCATTTGGCTTTCAAGACCCTACAAAGCCACACTATGTTTACAAGCTACACAAGAGCCTTTATGGACTAAAGAAGGCTCCTCGAGCCTGGTATGAGAGCCTTCACAGTGCACTTAACTCAATGGCCTTTCATGGATCACATAATGATCATTCTCTCTTTATCAAGAAGGATCCCTCTCTGGTGTTTATCCTAATCTATGTTGATGACATCTTGGTCACGGGTCCATCTTCACAAGCTTGCAAGGACACAATAGCTCAACTGAGTTCTCTCTTTCCAATCAAGGATTTGGGTCCTCTTCATTTTTCCTTGGGATTGAAGTAAAAAGGTCCTCATCTGGTATTTTCATTTCCCAGACCAAATATATCCTTGATTTACTTACCAAGACCAACATGGCTGGTGCAAAACCCTGTGCTCCACCTCTGAGTACATCAAAACTGGATCACTCCTCTCCATTGCTCTCTAATCCAGAAGAGTACAAATCAATTGTAGGAAGGTTACAATACCTTACTTGGTCTAGACCGGATCTCTCCTTTGTTGTCAACTTGGTCTGTCAGTTTATACATCAACCCCCACAGTCTCACTTGCAGGCAGTCAAAAGAATATTGCGATATTTGAAGGGCACTCTTGATTTAGGTCTCTGGTTTCCAAAAACTTCAGGTTCTCTCACTGTTAATGCCTTTTCAGATGCTGATTGGGCAGGTTGTGCTTTGGACAGAAGATCAACTGGAGGGTTTTGTATTTTTCTGGGGAACTCTCTTATTAGTTGGAGTGCTAAAAAGCAACCAATAGTGGCTCGCTCATCCACTGAAGCCGAGTATCACTCTCTTGCTAATACTGCTGCCGAGCTTTCTTGGCTCTATAAATTGCTTGTTGATGTTGGTGTGTCTCTCTCTTATCCTCCAAAATTGTGGTGTGATAACATTTCTGCAATTTCCTTAGCCAAAAATCCTTTGTTTCATGCAAGGGCTAAACATGTGGAGATTGACTATCATTTTATCAGGGAAAAAGTCCTCTCTAAAGCTGTAACTGTTCAGTTTGTGTGCTCACAGGATCAACTTGCCGATATCTGCACTAAATCTCTATCCAAGTCTCGTTTTCTATTCTTCAGAGACAAACTATCACTTCGGTTGCCTACGCTCAATTTGAGGGGGCATATTAATAATTGTTTATCTTGATTTTCTGTTGTAATTAGTCATTGGACAGTTAGTTTGTTATTGGATAGTTATAGGTTAGATTTTGATGAGCTGTCAAAATATAGCTCTCAGCTTTCTGTATAAATATCTCTGTACTCTAATTATTCAAGGTAATGGAAATACTTTCCTAATAGCAGCAACACGCCAAAATTCTCGAGTCGTATTCCTTTCTTTTTTATTTGAAGTTTCTCAATAAGCTCCTAAAACAGAGCAGTAGCAACCACTTCAACTCCACATATAGCCACTGCGGACCTCTGTCGCATTTGAGCAACTCGGACATGTTGTAGCAGTTCAGAGGAGTTGGTGCAGAACTTTCGTTGGGCATCACAGGTTGCATAGTGTTGACGACGGCGAAGACGCAACGACGGTAATGCTTTTCTTTGCCGATGCCGCTGCTGGTACTAGGATCTTAGCGAAGGATTGTAGAGAAGTCGAAGGTGTTTGGTGACTGCGGGCTGCTGTCAAAATCCAAGCGAAAATGCCATCCTCCTATTCCAGTTTACCGCGAAAAGAGAGAGCGCTTCGGAGCCATCACCGGGCACAATGGGTTGGCGTCATTCTTCAACACGAACCTGACTCCCGTTGGCGGTATGGTAGCAGAGGAAAGGGAGGCCTCTGTGTTTGCCAATTCGAGATCCGAGCGGTATAGTGATTGGTTTTGCAGAGGTGGTGGAGAAGGCAGGCAAGGCCGCCCCTTCGTCTTTGGTTGCTGCTACCTTTGATGTCGTTGGTGAGAGGAAAGACAAGAGTTTTCTATTTTTTTTTTTGTTTGGGAATTCACGAGAGGGAGGACACCACCCCTTTTTTGCTTCGGGAATGAGAGAAGCAAAATTCTTCTCTTCCTCCTGCAAATTAGAGAGAAACTAACAGCAAGAAACTTAAAGAAAATGGATCTTTACCTTTTAAATGCTTTGTTGGTTTTACCCTTGCTTTCTTGTTTTGTTCTTCTTTGCCGTCTGTTCTTCGCCGTCGTCTCTCAATTTCTACAGCGTTCTTTTTGTCTCTCAATTTCTCTCTTAATTTTTGCAACGTTCCTCTTCTTTTTTCTGTCCCGTTTGCTTTGGTTCGATGCCTTTTTATAGGCGAACGGTGGGCATGGTAGTTGAAGGTAGTGGGAAGCTATTTTCTTGGGGTGTGGAGATGCTGAGAGGAAGCCATCACTTGAGTGGAGAATGTGGGAGTTTTGGAGAGCTCCAGACACACATAATCCCTATATTTGGTTGCCACATAGATGACAAACTCCATCAGACTTGTCATAGTCCACGTGTGTGCAGGTGTAGAGTTTATTTACTTTTATTTTTATTTTTTCCTTTTCTCTTATGTCTCCCTGTTTTTAATAAGACTTGCTAATATATTTTGTCTGTCAAAATATATAACTCAACAGATTGTGTTTATCAAAAGGTTGTTGGGGATGCAGTTGTATTCATAGTGTTATATGTAGATTACATATTACTATTCAGGAGTGACACTGCAATACTTTCTTCTGTAAAAGTATGGTTGTCCAAAACCTTCCATATGAAAGATTTGGGAGATGCCTCTTATGTATTGGGGATAAAGCTCTATCGTGATAGATCTAGAAAATTAATTAGATTATCCCAATCTATGTACATAGATAAGGTGCTAAGTAGGTTTTGAATGGAACAATCGAAGAAAGGTCTTCTTCCTGTGAGACATGGAATTAACCTTTCTAAATCCATGGGACCGAAAATTCCTGAAGAGATATGGCAAATGAATAGGATTGCTTATGCTTCCGCCATAGGAAGTCTCATCTATGCCATGATATGCACAAGCCCTGATATCGCATATGCTGTGAGCATTACTAGTTGATATCAATCTAACCCAGGATCATAACACTGGGCAGCTATCAAAACCATCCTTAAGTACTTAAGAAGAACTAAGGACATGTTCCTCATTTATGAAGGATCGACAGAGTTGTGAATGGAAGCCTATACAGACGCAGATTTCCAATTTGACATCGATGATAGAAGTTCCAACTCTGGATATGTGTTCACTGTAAATGGTGGGGTTGTCAGTTGGAAAAGCAAGAAACAAGATGTAATTGCTGATTCCAAGATGGAGGCTGACTATGTCGTTGCAGCTGAAGCTGGCAAAAAAGCGTTTTGGATGAAGAAGTTCATTACTGAACTTGGAGTGGTTCCAACCATTACATCACCATAACTTTGTACTGTGATAATAGTGGGGCGATAGCTTAAGCCGAGGAACCCAAAGCTTATCAAAAGATCAAGCATTTTGATAGATGCTTTAATATCATTAGAAGATATGCTCCTAAGGGGAAAGTCAACATCCTCAAGGTTGCCTCAGCCGATAACGTAGCAAATCCATTGACCAAGTCAATGTCTCAAATCCAACTTGACTGCCATATGGAAAATATGGGTATTAGATACATGGGAAGGTGGCTTTGAGTGCAAGTGGGAGATTGTTGGAAGTATGCCCACAAAGCCACTCATTTGATGTAATAGCTTTTGGAATACTTGGTGTGTTAAACTATTATATGTTTAATGAAAGGCAAAGCTTATTGTTAATCACTATTTATTGTATTATGTGTTTAAGCAATAAGGGAATCCAAGGAATGTATTTAATCTAAGAGAGAAGTGATCTAAGTAAGTTAGATTAACGAGACCTTTCTCTTATGTTCATTCCTAAAACGTTCTTAGCCATAGGATTGTCAATTGGGCATTGACAATCCGCTAAGTTTAGCATGTGTTATGTTAACTCAAGCATGAGTATGATTAGTCTCAAGTCATTTAGTGTTGGACACTAAGACAAACACATAGGTGCTAAAAAGGTAATCGAGTAAACTGAACAACAATCAAAAGACAGTTTGAACATACATGTCATGTAAGAACTCGCAAGTTGCAATATGCAAAGGAGTCCATTGACTTGAGGTTTCATAGATATCTAATGGTTAGGTCTTTGATCTTTGATCGTGTCAAAGGCATTCCATCGAAAGTGTCCATGACATTGTTGGGGTCAAGCTATCTAGTCATGTAGGCAAATGAATGCACAACAAGGGATCTCTAACCTTCCATGGTGGAGGGAGAATACTCTGAGATATGATTTGGGAGTCTTTGGCCAAAGCATACGAATATGACTTAGGAAGTTTGTTCCAAATCATATTCAATTGAATCATATGGAGAAGTATCACATTGGATAGTATACATGAAACAAACCATCACTCAAACAATGTGATTAAAAGTATTGTATTAAAGAAGGACCGTATTGCATTGTAACTGTAACTGGATAGGTTCTCTAACCACTTCTACTTAGCTTGGGTAGCCATGACATACTACTATGTATCACTCATGGTTTGTGGAAGCCTGAGGATTAGCAAACACTAATCTTCATCAAGAGAGAATTGAATTGTAGTTTCAATTCACAATCGATCGTTAAGAGTAACAATTGCCCATTGCCTCTCTAAATGGAACATAATGGATCGTACACTAAGTAAGGATGAAAGTGAAGAAATATAAATGAGATGGATAAGCAATTAAATAGTTTAATAGAGAATGTTCAAGATTAATTAATTAGTTAATTAATCTTATGAAAGGTTTGTACTGAGCTTTTAAGTTAGTTTCGAGTTTCGGGGCCCAAAAGGTTTTTTGGTCAATAAGGCCCATTGAGTTTATGATGTGTGACAACTAAAAGTAAATGGAAAAATAGCCCAAGAATAAAGCTAAAACTGGCCACATCTGGGAGAGTGAGTTGATTAACTTATTACAAGTTTGCTACTCACTTGTGAGGTGGTATAAAGGCAACTTTATAACCATTCCCTCATTAGGGTTTTCTTGAGGCAAAGAAGAGAAACCTTGTCTCTCTTTTTCTCTATAGAGGCCAGCCATTTAGGGAGGATTTTACTAGCATCAAAATTTCTCTAAGTCATCCATCTTCTCTTCACACTACATCTTTGGTGTGGAGACTTAGAGGTACCAAACCTTTGGTACTTTTTGGAGTTCCTTTCCTCACATCCTCAAGAAGCAAAGGAGATTCAAAGGGAAGAAAAATCACAAGGAAGATTCAAGGAGCTAGGAGGTGACTTGACGACCCTTCACTTGGGTGAATCCTTTATGTAAACAAGGATGAGATTCAAGGGTAATGAATCTCAAAAACTCTCTTCTCTTTAATGTTGTTAAAGAGTCTTGTGGTTTACCATTCACTAGGCTTTGAAAGTTATGGGTTTTAGAATTGCTTTTGAATGCATGCCTACATTAAATTGTTAATAGTTTGCTTATGTGTTCAAATGTTCTCACACATTCTTAGCTAGGACAAAATATTTCCTTCACCAAACTCCCCATTTTCCTGCATCTCCCAGGCAACTCCATATCCCGTACACACCTTATAGTCTCCATTCTTAACATAATTCCATATAACTCTGTCCTCACACCCTGTTAAACTTACTGGCATCCCAAGTACCCTTCTCCTCGTCAAAACACCGCCGAATCAAATCACCCTTCCACGTTCCCCTCTCTGTGGCAATCAAATCTTTCACCATCATGGGTATGTCAATATGGTTTGATCTTACTTTATAAGTATGAGGCCTATGAAACCAAGGGTCATGGTTGATACGAATACTCCTACCATCACAACCCCACCAATGCATACCTCTTTCCAAAATCCTTCTCCCCTGAATGATCCCCTTCCATCCACAATAGTATCGTCTCCCTAACATAGCCTCCATAAACGACCGATCAAAAATATTTTTCTTTAAGAATTTTTCCCAGCAATGTATTCGGATTATGTAAAAGTATCCACCCAATCTTTGCTAGATAAGCAAGGTTAAAAGCCAATAAGTCCCTAAACCCTAGCCCTCCATACTTCTTCCTATGTTTCATTTTCTTCCAAGATATCCAATGCATGCCGCCTTTGTCTTTATTCCCCTCCACCAAAACTTGGCTATAACATATTCCAATTCCTTACAAAGGCTCACTGGAAGCTTAAAACAAGACATTGCACAGTTTGGTATTGCCATAGCCAACGCTTTAATGAGAACCTCTTTCCCAGCTAATGACAGAAACTGCTCGGCCCACCCATTGATTCTCCCTTCCAAAGCTTCACGAACTCTCTTAAAAACTGCCTTCTTGGATGAACCAAAATCAGCCGTAATCCCCAAATACTTACCAAAGTCATCTCGACCCCCAATGTTAGTACAAAGAGCAAGTTTCTTCCGTCGTTGTCGTGCACAATTAGCCCCAAAATACAAGAAGCTCTTCTCCCTATTAATCTCTTGCCCAGAAGCTTCCACATAACAATATAACACTGCCATAACCTCTTAAACCTCTTCCTCCTTCGCCTTACAGAAAACTACAGCATCATCTACAAAGAATAAATGAGATACTGATAACCCACTAGGTACCACTTGAACCCCATGTAAAGATCCCCGCTCCTCCCTACATTGGAGCAATGCCGAGAACCCCTCGACACAAATCAAGAACAGAAACGGTGACATAGGGTCTCATTGCTACAATCTTCTCTGTGGTTGAATGAACCTATTGGATGCACCATTGATTAGCACACTATAAGTGACTGTAGTGATACACTCTTCTATTTGCTAACAAGACTCAAGCGGAAAACCTAGAGCTTTCATCATTGCCAATAAAAAAACTCCATTCCACTTAATCATAAGCTTTCGCCATATCCAACTTCATGGCTATGGAAGCCTTATCCCCATAACTTTGTTGATTAAGACAATGCAATATCTCATGCACCACTAGGATATTATCCTTAATTTGTCTCCCAGCCACAAACGTCGATTGATTCGCACTAATGAGATGTGGCATAGCCATCTTCATACGATTAGTCAATAGTTTAGCAATCACGTTGTAAACCACATTACATAGTGATATTTGTCTTAATTGGGACATCCTTCGTGGGCTAGAGACCTTCGGAATTAGAACAATATGAGTATGATTCAATTTCCGCAAAAGTTTTCTAGAGAACCAAAACGCCTTCACCATATCCACAACATCCTTACCAACCACATCCCAATATTCGTGGTAAAAACTACCAGTGAACCTATCCGGTCCAGGTGACTTATCAGTCGAAATTTGGAAGACCGTGTGCCTTACCTCTTCCTTCGATATTGGTTGCATTAATCTTCTCACATCCTCTAGCAAAATCCGAGCGTCAACACATTCTGTAATCTCCTTAACCCTCCGCGGACTGCAAGTAAGAAATTTTTTTTGAAAATAGCTCACAGCAATCACATCCACCTGACTAGGTTCGGTACACCAAGCCCCCTGAGCATCCTTCAATCCCAATATCTTATTACATCGATGTTTCATCATTTGAGCATGGAAAAATTTAGTAATTTTGTCCCCCTCCTGAATCCACTAAGTTCTTGACATTAGCTTTCAATATACTTCTTCCTCCTTAAGCATAGGCTTTAGTTCACTCTCCTTACGTCAGACCTCCTCATTAGAAAAAGTAGAGGATCTATAGGCCTGCCTTAGATCGGTCTTTAGTGCTTCAATACGGAGCTTTGAGTTGCCCCCGCTAGTCCTTCTCCAATTTTGTAATCCATGGCGTACCCATTTCAACATCCTTGAAAGCTTAGGATCCCACGAAACCACGCCCCCAATTTTTCCCCACAATGTCGTGACACTCCTCCTCTTTATTCCATCTTGAATCATAGATAAACCATCTCCGTCGAATGAATAGCCTAACCTCCGTGTATCCAAAATAAGCATAGCGTGATCAGACCCCTCTAGAACTTCATGTGTAACTTTCGCCTCTAGATACATATTAACCCATCCATTCGTTGCCAACCCACGGTCCAAACGTTGTTGTATAGGCCCTTCATCCTTTCGGTTTCTCCATTTATATAGATATCCTGGAAACCCCAAGTCAAGCAGCCATTACCGACAATAAAATCATAGAAATCCCACCTACTAGCTATTGACCTATAATTCCCTCATTCCTTCTTCGAGTCATCAATAATATCATTAAAGTCGCCAATAAGTAAACACTTGTCTCTAGCAACCTTAATCCGCCGAGACAACACCCTTCATTGCTCCCGCCTCTCTTTTTTCATCCGTACTCGCATAAATTGCAAATAAGCTCCATTAGTCATTTTTTTGCCCATCATTAATGCCAACCTCAATAAAGAAATCTACAAATTTGACAAGTAAGACATGATCATAGTTCCGCCACAAAATACACGTACCACCAGCAATTCCCCATGGTTCAACAATGTGCATGAAATCCATCCCAAGCCTTCGTTTTAAATAAACATAGCGATTACTTCAATTTTTAGTCTCCAACATAATCACTATGTTCGGGGTGTGGAGCCTATTCTGCTCCATCAAATCGTCAATTGTCAAGTCACCCCCGATACCCTGACAGTTCCAACAAATTAGCTTCATGGGGACTTGGGAGACCCCTTAAGGCTGGTCTCCCCCACCTCAGAAAATACCATCTTCCTTGGTCGATTACTTTGAAGTTTAAGACACTTCACTGGCTCCACGTACTCCACCTCCTGAAGAGCTCGCTTCATTCCTTTCTAGTGCTTCATCACAACCTCTATGATAGGATCCAAATCAAAAGGATCATCCTCCCCCACACCGGGCCCCACTCCTAATCCTCCACCCACTCCTTGCAGCGCCTGACCGAGCACCATGCCCTCCAATTCATCACCAACAACTTCCCTAATTTGCACTTCAACATTTAAATCAATTTCCCTGCCTTTCTCCTGTGACACATATACAACATTGACCTATTCATCCTCCTCCGGCATTGTGTTTAGAACCACATTCACAGCTTCATCCCCAATCACCCCCTGGACCAATCAAACCTGCATCATAAGCTACCTCCGGAGCCTTTCTCACATTCTCTTCCTCTTCTCTTTTACGGAAGATCTTATCAACAAGGCTATTACCTCTAGTCCCTGGTGTCTTACTCGACAGTCTCACAGAATTAGTTACCTTGACACCCTCCCGAGCAGGAGCGGGACTATCAACTCTAGTTTGAGTTGCACTCTCCCCAGATTGGCCTTGAACCCCCGTTCCAGATATCGTCAAAGACCAAACCGTTCTCCTCGATCCTTCCCATTCATTACTACGCTCTTGCCTCCTTCCCTGCAGATTATACCTCCCACCATTTGATCTGCTTGATCCAACACCCCGAAACAACGTTCTCAAAGAATTACCCCGGAGATCAAATCCTGCATCCAATCCCCTATACGCCAATTCCTCACCTGAATGTACCGACTCCTCACCCACTGCCCTATTATCCTTGTGCATATCTCTACAAATTAAATTAGACCAACTGATTAAACTAAAATAAAGTATTTATAAAATGATTTTGGTCCAATTCATTAGCCTGACCCTACAACACAAGGTCACATAATTCCTTTCATTTAAATTCAACATATTATCAGAAAATGTAACTTCCAGTGTGAAATAAGGTATTACATCACAATTTCGATAAATTACTAGAGAAATTACATAACAGGTATAATGAAAGAGCATTAGACATGCACTTTTGAGCAATTATCATTGTGTGAAACTTATAACTACCCTAATGTGATGTGATAATAACAAGGTTAAACCTGAGTTAATATGTGTCCCCAAGTGGGGGGGATGATAAGTGATTTCTTGTAGCAGCTTTGGACTTTTTATTTTTAATGAACGTCTTTGGTTCAAATTCTTACACATCATAAATATCTTGTTATGGCTTCGTTATTAAGTTAACTTGTGACATCATCTCTAGATGAGGTCATATGGTCAATTTAGTGTCGGCCAACACATCACGGTTTCGTAAGTTGTGTTATTGGGGTCGGAGTGTGTCACTGGATTTTAGGAACCTCAAGACTTATAAGGATCTGATTGAGTCCATATCCGGATCAGATCACGTTCCTTTTGGAACAAACACGGTCATCCAATGGAGTCGCTCAGACTTCACCTATTGCCCCGGAACAAGATGAAGGCAGCAGCAACCTATTCTCTTTGAGAATGGATAGTTATTAAAGATACCATGCCTTCCAAAGTAAGCTGGACTACAAACCCTCAAATATGGGAACCTGACACGGAGATTGGGAGTATCCCTTTTTTATATTAGGAAGATGGTTCTTTAGTTTGAGTTAATTTCCTTCGGGTGGGGGGTTGTGGGGGGACTGCGAAGGGACTTTTTATTTCCTTATATTTTTCGTTTAATATTCTAGTGGTAATAATAAATCTCTGTGTTCGACTTATGAAATGAAAATCTGTCATTTTGACAAAAAAAAAAAAAAAAAAAAAAAAAAAAAAAAAAAAAAAAAACAGAAAAGAAGAGAAAGAAAGCGATATATGTTTGAACAATACTATGAGAAAAGAATAACAATTCTTACCACCGCTGCCACCATGCAAAGTGGTGGGTTTGTTTCTAAAAACTGAAAATGATTACTTGGCTGCGACTCTAAAACAACCACTTATAGTGATTAAGGACAACAAAATTAGGTGGGCTAGTACAATCAAATAGTAACGAGTTCTTGAAGAATTTCAACAAAAGACATGAGACTGCAAGAAATTCGGAGATGACGAAGAGACAAAAAAACAAAGAGGAAATTGCAAACAAATAAGAAAGAGATCAAGCAGATCATAAAGGGAAAAAGAGAGAATGAAACATAATTAATAAATAATTAATGATATAGGGCAAAGATAAATAATAATTGGAAAGTTCAAATTTTTATTTTCAATATGTATTTGTTTGATAAAATTAATAATCAAATGAATTGGCATGTCAAATAACGTCCCAACCATTAAAAGTGGGTTAATCTGATGATCTAAAATTTGTGACAAGTCTTGTGTAAAAAATATAATGCCACAAATCCCCATATATATATATATATATATATATATATATATATCTTACGCTGATACCAAATGACGCGGATATACCAAATGATTATAAATCTAGCGATGGATATGTTTACTAGATTATTGATGAGATATTGTTGACTAGAATAGATTGATAACATGAATGTATAGAAATCTAACTCTGTGTTTACTTTGTGAATAAGATAAGAAATAAATACTTCAATTCTGAAATGACTGAGATTGCTACGTAAAATAGGATTATACCTTATAATGAAAATAATGGATTTAAATTTGTGATGCAATATAATTGCTGAAAGTAGAGTTTGTAATTCACTTTGAAAAACTTTCAAACGACTGATACAGTTTACTGCGCAGACATCCTTCTTGCTTGCATAAATTAAAAGTTTTTACAAAGTTCTCTGGATACGAGAGGCACTTAGAGAAATACTTAAATAGAGAAAAGAAAATTGAAAATTAACTTGCTGACTAAAGCTTCGGAGCATTCTTCTTATAGACTGGAGAAAGAGGCATGAATGATTGCCAAAATGCTGCAGGAACACGGAGTCCCACTGTTCAAATTACATGCGGAGTGATTATTGGTACGTTGACACTTTGGATGAATAGTGTCTTGTCGTTGTAATGTTAAGCTTTGCATGCGGGTGATCTTTTGACACAGCGGCCCAAATGTTCATGAATAGTACTTTGTGGGATTTTACTGTTTGCAATTCTATCTTAGGTGAATAATGAGCTGGTGAATGATTTTCTTGCTTGGGGTGTTTTCTAAGTGAATGATGACCACTTATTTTCAGTGGCTTTTACTGAATGTTTCACATGGTCTTGATCATTCAAACGGATCTTGAGCATTTTGGTAGTCGACCCATCTGGTGCTTTGATTATTTGGCTTTGCTAGTTATTGTGATGATGCATCTAAAGGTTCAGAAGAGGTTTTGCCTTCGTCTTCATCAGATTGGCTTTGTTGGTGTAATTGCACCTGTAATTAAGTTGCCTGTGACTATAACTGTGCTGCTTGAGCAAGAAGCTTCTGTTCAAGGTCTTCAAGTTCTGTGGCTTTGTCTTTGATGTTGATGACTTGGAAGATTTTGATTTTCCTTTTAGTGAGGAAGATGGGGAGATGTATGATAATGATTGAGTTGCAACAAATGGTTGTGAGTTAATGGGAAATTCACTAAGAACCTGGTCAATGATTCTTTACTAGTTGAATTTGTCCCACCATTTGACTGATCTGACTCTATGAACTTCTTCATTGTCTGCGTCATACTCTCATTTTAAAATCTATGGAGCTTTATATTTGACCATGAAAATTAAAAGAAGAGGTATTTTCTTGTTGCATTGAATTATATTGAACCTTAAATGAAAATGGTTAACCCTGTGCATGAGCGATTCTAGGATGAGACTAGTTGTTGGGCCATAAATTGACCACCACTTGGAGAACCAAGATGGTAATATTGGTTGAAATTTCTTGTTGAAGCTGATAAACCAAGAGTGACTAAAATCCTCTTTTTGATAGAGGAAAATGTTGGTCTCTGCATTGATGTAATCATAGCGATTATATTGAATATTTGGTGGTTGAGTTGTGTTTGTAAATAGGGATTCCTCGTTCCTTTTCTGCCATGATTTTCCCATGTGTAAATTATAGTAGAGGATGTTGTTTTCATCAGTGTGACTAGTGATGGGTGTGGAGCAAAAATAATCAAGAAAATTATGGAGGCGACATGTGGACTTTTGGGTAAAAAGACAAAATTACTCTCGAGACACATCGGGATTCTCATGCACAACTAGCATACAATAACGGCTCAATCAAGGTCAAAGGTGACCTAAATGGTATTCTTTTAAACCCTCTCATCACTCCTCATCAAATCTTCACTCACAAGGTAACTCCCAATTATTCTTTTCAAATTGGTATTAATTACCTAAATTAATTAATTAATTATCTAATTAATTGATTAATGGCCTAAAGTAATTGCAAGATATTATTTCCATAATATCTTGCAATCAATCCCGCAAAATAACTAAATGTGCATCCACAATGGGTTTAATGGTTATTGACTCGGTTTCAAAGAGAATACTTTTATAGAACCCAAGGGTTTTGTAAGACTCTTCTGGTTGGTAATGGAAGTTTGGGGGAAACTGAACTTGTTTGGAATAAAATTCGAAGAGTAACTGAACAAATATTCACTAGATGGTTTTGGATTGTAAGGGGAAGTTTGATCGTAATTGATTATTGATGGTGATGGTTTTATTGATGTTGTATAAAGATCATAAGGTCTGACTAAGTGATGCAGTGGATAATATAGGGAAAATGAAACAAGCTCTAAAATACAATAGCCCTTAATTCTTGTTGATTCTCACACAAAGAATAGCCAAGAACAAACGAAATCTATGCCTTGTTGATTCCTATGGAATGCCCAAGTTGATAAAAGGGTAGAGGAAAAAACTCTTGCTTTTCTTTCACATTCAAAAAACTACCCAGTCTTCTAGGCTTACAAGCAAATATAAGATGAAAAGACGGAACCCCAAAAGCCAAACCCATCATTAATTCTAATACAATGCATCAATATTTATTTAGATATAAATGCCTAGATGAATGCATCTTATCCCAATGTATTTGCATCATTCTCCCAGGGTTGAGAAGAATTCGCCCTCGAATTCAAGCAATCCTCCTCCGCAGAACTAGCACTATGATAAGGCATGAGATGTTTGATGTTAAACATATCAGCAATACGAAGATGACTAGGAAGTTTGAGACGGTAGGCATTTGGATTTATCTTCTCAACAACCTCCACTGGACCAATCTTTCGGGTAGCCAATTTATTGTATTTGCCTGCTAGAAAGCGGTCTTTAATTAACACAGCCCACACAAAATCACCCACTTCAAATTCCACATAACGCCACTTTAAATCGGCGGTTTGCTTATAAGTGTCGTTAGTTGCCTCAAGCTGCTGCTTAGTGGATGTGTGAACTTGGTGAAGCTGGGCGATGAAGTCTGCTGCTTTCATGTTAACTGGCTGCAAGGCAGGAACGGGTGCAAGATCAAGAGGAGTCTTGGGATTATAACCATACGTAACAAAGAATGGACTAAATCCAGTACTTCGGTTGACAGAATGGTTGAATGCAAATTCAGCCTAACTTAACTTCTAATCCCACGTCTTGAGATTATTTCCCACCAAACTGCGGAGCAGATTTCCAAGAGATCGGTTGACAACTTCAGTCTGCCCGTTAGTCTGCGGATGGTAGGCACTACTAAAGTTCAATTTTGTGTTGGATAGCTTCCATAAACATCACCAAAAATGGCAAAGGAACCACGTATCTCTGTCAGACACAATAGATGTAGGCAATCCATGGAGACGGTATACCTCACGAAAAAAATAACTGAGCCACTTTAATAGCATCTGTGGTCTTTTTGTAAGGAATAAAATGTGCCATTTTCGAAAAACGATCGCCGACCACATAAATAGAGTCCATACCCCGTTGAGTCCGCATAGTCTGCCTAGGCGCCCTCCTAGACCTTGCCTAGCTATCTAGGCGCTAGGCCCTAGCCTATCGCCCAACTAGCGGCTAGCATCTTTTAGAACCTTGATGACAACAATGAGATAGTGCGCATAAGACCGAAAACAGATTGACGAGTTTGCACCTACTACAGGAAAATAAACAATGACACACGCAAGGATCATTTCCTTATGCTTATTGAATAATGCCTTTTGGGCTTTGCAACGCACCTGCCACTTTTCAGAGGTGTATGATGAGTATTTTTTCTAACATGATTGAAAGGTTTATTGACATTTTCATGGATGATTTTTCTGTCTTCGAATCTTCCTTTGGTGATTGTCTTTACAATTTGACTCATGTGCTGAATTGGTGTCAAGAAACGAACTTAGTGTTGAACTAGGAGGTGCAAGAAGGCATTGCATTGGGGCATCAAATTTCTAGCATGGGGATTGAGGTTGATCGAGTGAAAATGAGCTTATTGAAATACTTCTAGCACCTACATCAGTTAAAGGAGTTCAAAGTTTCCTTGGTCATGCTGGGTTCTACCGGCGATTTATTAAAGACTTCTCAAGAATAGCCAAGCTTTTTAGCAACCTACTACAAAAAGATGTCACATTTGAGTTCAATTCAGAGCGTTTGTCTGCTTTTAACACTTTGAAGAAGCTTCTCACATCAGCTCCTATTATTACAACACTTGATTGGAGTCTTTTGTTTGAATTAATGTGTGATGCAAGTGACTATGCCATAGGAGTAGTTTTGGGGCAGAGAAAAAGACAAATTACCGCATGTTATTTACTATGCTAGCCGCACTCTAAATGAAGCCCAGTTGAACTATTGAACCACTGAAAAAAGAGTTGCTAACTGTAGTATTTATTTTTATTACATTGCCACAACTCATACTTTTGGCTTCAAGAATCAATTGCTAAATTAATAGTAGTAATGTAATTCCTACAAGACACCAAGGGGGACAGATACATTGAGGGACCTGGGTGGTCTTGGGATCATCTGGAAGCCAGGATAAGTAGCTAGGACAAAAAAATTCCTTCAAGAGGGTCACCCTGTCTAATACCTCTCTTCGGGTAGCCATGTCTAATACCTCTCTTCGGGTAGAAGTAGCCATAAGGAGTTCCATTGATCAATATGGGAAAGGAAGTAGACCTAATACATTCCATGATTAAATTCACTCATCTCTCCTCAGAACCAAATTTAAGGACATACCTTATATACTCCCAAGTGATCATAAGCTTTATCCATGTCCAAGTTGATCCCCATGGCCCTCGCCCTGCCCTTTTCCATCTTAAAACTAGAAAATGTTTCATGAGCAATTAAAATATTATCATGAATGGACCGTCCAGATGCAAAGGCACTTGGTTATAAGAAATACAAAGTTCTAAGTCTGGTTTTAGCCTTTTAATTATAATCTTAGTTATTATTTTATAACTAACATTACAAAGACTTATAGGTCTATTTATTAATTGTTTTGAAAGAACTCTTTAACCATTGGAATCTCTGAATCTTTAATTATGTCCCAACATTCATGATAAAAGGCTGCATTCATACCATCCGGACCATGGACATTTAAGGCACCAATACTCTTTTAACTGCTTCCTAAATTTCCTCTTCACTCTTCAGTAATTGGTTTAAGAAGCTGCTATTAATTCAAGAGCTAATAATATCAGCCAACGCAGCCATATTATCAAGGGAAGGGGGTCTTTCACGGGAGAAACACAGCTTGAATTCCTGCACAGCCTCGCCATAATTCCACAAAAAACCATTACTGTCTTTAATTTTTCTAATTTTTTTTCTCTTTTTACGAATAGTTGCTCAAGTTTGAAAGTACTTTGTATTTTATCCCCCAACTGCAACCATTTAACCTTGACTTTCTGCGCCCACATAATTTCCTCTTCCTTTAACACTTAACTATCTCTAGTTTTAGCTTCCCAATCTATATTTATGTTTGCATCTTGATCCTCCATAATTTTATCCTGTATATAAATTAGCGCATTTAAAATCTTATTCTTGCGATCTTTGATATCACCAAATGTCTCTTTAATCCAGTTTTTAACAAGGAACTTAAAGGATCCAGCACGAGCGCGCCCTAAATTTGTCGATAAGTCTGAAGCAATCAGCATTGTGCCATGGTTTCTTAACAAAATCCTTATGCAACCACATAGCTTCAAACTTGAAGCGATAATTAGCTTTACCTTTATCAAATTATTTGTTAGTAGTATGGGACTATGATCATGGCCAAAAAATGGGAACTTATGCAAGCTATAATCATGAAATTCAGTTAGCCATAATTAGCTATACCTCTATCAAGTTTTTCATTGACTATTGTTATCGGTGTGACCATTAGACCAAGTATAAGGTACACCGGTTACATTTAGGGATAGAAGACTTCCATTGTTCACGAAAGTAATAAACTTATTCATGTAACTGGTGGTACTTTGACAACCTACAAGCTTTTCCGCAGGGTCAACAGTATTGTTTAAACTCCCCAATTAGACACCAAGGTTAATTAAAAGGATTAGGAGCTAAAATTTCCTCCCAAAGGCAATCCTGTAAATGTCTTTTAGAGATCAGGCATAAACAAAAGTAATAAACTGCACACGGTCATTGCACATATCCTTCACAACAGTGAATAAAACTGGAACTGGATTTCAAAGAAGAAACGTCAACACTTGCAGAATTCCAAAACAAGCAAATACCACCATCTCTGCCAATGAGATCGCAGCGAAAAATCTGATTAAAGAACCTCACATAGAAGTATTTTTGGACCTTATCTAAAGACATCTTCGTGTCAAACAAGCAAATTAAAAAGGTCCAGTTTAATTAAAGTACACAAAAAACTAAAGTTACTGCAAAAATGGGGTCTATTTAGACCCCTACTGTTCCAAGTGCTGCACTGCATTAGTCAATTTCATCAAGAGGACTCTTGTGACGCCCTTCTGCTTTTGCAACAACCTCCTCTCGGATACACTTCCACAGACTTGGGCCATCTCTAACCGAAGGGTTCAGAAGGTCTGAGGGTCAAAAATAACTCGAAAACCGTCTCTAACCAAGGACTAGGCCAGAGAGCTCTTGGACCCCACGGAATCTGAAAGGGCCAAAGGGCTGACCGGGGCTGGCTAGAATTTTTTTTAAAGCTGTCGGTTTTGCTGTCGGTTATAACTGAGAGACATAAAAGAAATAGTGTCGGTTATAACCGACACAAATAGCATGCAAAATTTTGAATATAACGGCTAGTTGACGTCAGCTAGCCGTTATTTTTGAATTTTTTTTTTTTACAGTTTTATTTATTTATTTTTATTTACAAATTTGTTTTCCTATAACTTCTATTTTTTTCTATAACTTCCTATAACTTCTATTTTACAAAATTTGTTTCATATGTTTTTTAAATTCCACTTTTTTGCTCTAACTTCTATTTTACAAGATTTGTTTCATATTTTTTTTAAATTCTATTTTTTTTCCTATAACTTCTATTTTACAAAATTTGTTTCCTATTTTTTTTTAAATTCCATTTCTTCCTATAACTTCTATTTCACAAAATTTGTTTCATATTTTTTTCCTATAACTTCTATTTTACAAAATTTGTTTCATATTTTTTTTAAATTCTATTTTTTCCTATAACTTACTAAGCCATTATACAACATTAAATTAAATTAACATGAAACAACATTAAACAATATGAAACAACATTAAATAACATTAACCAACATAAAAATTATACAACATAAAAAAAAAACATTTAACAACGTGAAACTTAAACAACATTTTTAAAAACATTCAACAACATAAAACTTAAACGCCTACTTCATGCTTCTTTTGGGCCAAAGATATGCAACAAGATCCTGTTGTAGGTACTTGTTTGTGGCACGAGAACGTATCATTCTATAACTCCTCATGTACTCATTTATAGAGATACTACCAGTTCTTGGATTGAAAGGAAAATTAGGCCCATCGTATATTTTTGCACTAGCCCTTCTTGACCTATTTGGATCTTCTTGGTTGTCATTGGACTCTCCATCAATATACCCATCTCGCTCATCCTCCACTATCATCTTGTGTAATATGATGCAAGACATCATAATGGAGTCCAAATTTTCTCGACTCCACCATCTTGCCGGTTCAATAATGATCTTCTATCGTGCTTGTAGAATACCGAAAGGTCTCTCAACATCTTTCCGGTATGCCTCTTGGTGTAAGGTAAACAACTTTTCCGCATCATTCCTAGGGTTTGGAATTGCTTGGAGAAGTGTTGCCCACTTTGGGTGGATGTCATTTTCCAAGTAATACCCTATATTGTGTTGACGGTCGTTGATGTAGTAGTCAAGTTGAGGTGTTTTACCTTCCGTAAGGCGATTGAGGGGTGAACGCCTAAGAACTGTAATGTCATTTTGGGATCCAGGGACTCCAAAGAAAGCATGCCAGATCCATGTGTCATATGAGACAACCGCCTCTAACACAACAGTTGGCTTTCTTAACCTTCCGCTAAAGCCTCCTTGCCATCCGGTGGGACAATTCTTCCAATCCCAATGCATGGAGTATAATGACCCTATCATGCCTGGAAACCCACGGTCTTCAGCTTTGTGAATGAGCCAATTCAGATCTTCTTGAATTGGCTCGTGGAGATACTTGTCTTTGTAAACCTGAACAATTGTTCAAGAGTATCAAGGCATATAGACTCATACATACCATGGGTTTCATCCATCAAATCAGCTGGGGAGCCATAGGCCATCATTCAGAGTGCAACAGTAACCTTCTGATAAGGTGAGAAACCAAGGCAGCCTGCTCTGTCCCACTTCTGTCGAAAGTATGGATTGACCTGATGGACATCATGAAGTAAACGCTCGAAGACATGACGCCTCATCCGGAAGCGAAGTCTGAAATCCTCTTCTGTGTACACCGAGTTGGGGTTGAAGTAGTTGTTTATCAGATTGGCATGCGTCATCACTCTGTTTCGTGGTTTGTAAGAGCGACTGGCAACAAAGCCACCCCATTAAGGTTGTCCCTCAGTTGGCTGACACACCATGGCCGCAGCCATGATTGCTGCTCTGTTTTGTTTGTTGCACCTTACCTGAACTTCTTCATCAGACTTTTTCTTGTCAACACTTTTTCTTTTCATACCTGCTACATGCTCTGCTCTCCGTTTGCACTCATTCCAATCTTCCTCCAATTCTTGTCATGAGTTTTTAAAACATATTTTAATATTTTTTGGAAAATTTGATGAAACTTTGGTTTTATCAAGTTTAACGATAAATTACATTTTACTCCCTCAGGTTTAAGTGCAATTGTAACCTCATACATCATTTTTAAAACATTTCAATCTCATATACAAACTTGTATTTAATTGCAATCTCATACATTAATTAGTCAAACCGTTAATTTAACCGTTAAGTGATGATGTGGCAAATGTTTAACTTATATTTCTGTTGACGTGGCAGTTAAATTTGTCTAGATTAAAAAATAAATTTTAAATAAAAGATCAAATGGGTTTAGAGAGTTGCAAAAGGTTATGGAAAAGGATAATGGTAGCTTCTGGGATGTCGACGCCGAGGATCCTCGACGGACTGGTTAGATCCGTTCTCGGCGACTCACTTCCCCTGGGCTTTACGCATGGCGGCAGGCTTTCCAGACCCAAGCAAATCATCTTCCTGCAGCGCGCCCCCCATTCATCCCTTCAGCTGGGCAGATCTGGGATTTCAAAATTTTGAATTTCTAGGTTGGAATTAAAATACCAGATGGGTGTGAAGGAGTTTCTACATCGGAGCAAGAATGAAGGGCGGAGCAGCAACCGCCAAGGTGGTGAATCGACTCCAAGGTTGTCGTCTGTGAGGAGCTCCTGGAGGACGCTGACCAATCTCATCTTGCTTGCGCCGTTCCTGATGAACTGGGGTCTGATTGAGATTCTCGCGTCCATCAACGAACCCTCTAGATCGGCGATGAACACCATATATACAAGATTTGTAAATCGCTTTGAGCACCTTGAAGGCCTGATCCTTACTGCAGGGCTTGGTGTAGGTTACAAAAGGTGGGGATTGGCTGGGATGATGCCAATATGGGGTGATGTTGGAATCGGGAGGGGTTGGGGATTTACTTTTCTTTTCTAATTTTTAAGGTTTTAATTATATAATTAAAATTATTAATTAAATATTTTTATTAGTTATTTAGCCATATGGCACAATTTGGCAGTCACGTCCGTACAAATGTGAAACCTAATATTTCCACATCATTACTTAATAGCTATTTTAACAGATTTTTTAACGATGGTATAAAATCAAAATAAAATAATAAAAATTGAATGAAATTGAAATGTTTTTAAAATGTTATATGAGGTTGTGATTACACTCATACTAGGTAAAATGTAATTAACCCCATGTTTAACCATAGGGTTGTTTCCCAAAGTTTAATTTGAAGTCTCCTTCTTTGGGCTAACGCCGACCAAAAAATATTTCTTTGCATATGGGCTTTGGTCAGCTAAGAGCAAGTCCAGCGTGGCTTTTTGCTCGAGGGAAGGTGGACGGAACAAGGGCCCGAGGGCCAGGGGATCAGCTCCAGCGTGGGCTAGCCCGACCGAAGGTGGAGGCCCGAGCTCCGGGCCCGTGGGGGATTGCCAGCCCGAGAGCCCGAGGCTATGTGACGTCATCGCTGACGCCAGGCAGGCTGGCGTCAGCGCAATATTAAATTTTTTTTGTGTCAGGCGCGTGCACCCCACTCGCGCGTGGGGGCGCGTCGCCGACACAAAAATCAGGAAAAAAAAAAAAAAAAAAAAAAAAAAAAAAAAAGGTTGTCAGTTACCGTTGGGAAGCCACGTGGCTTCCCACGGTCCTTTAGATCTCAACGGTTACTTAATTTGGACCGTTCGATCTCAACGGTCAAAAAAAAAAAAAAAAGTCAGATTTAATATCCACCGCTCGATCTGAGATCAACAGTGGATATTAATATTCTTTATAAATAAAAAAAAGAAAAAATAGTTTTAAAATTAAGAAAAGTTACCGTTGTGACACTGGCACAATCTGGAGTGTTGGAATTCAAATTTTTTTATATCCAACGGCAGAGATTAATTAATTGAATAAAAATTTTAAAAAAAATTGTAAAAAATTCAAAAAAATTCAAAAAAAAATCTGAAAAAAATTGTAAAAAAAATTGTTTTTACTTTTCTATAAATACCTTCTCATTATCATCTACCTTACACAACAATTTCATATTTTCTCAACTACTTTCAATCACATTCCTTTCTTTGTCTCAAAGTTTGAATCCATTTTTTTTCAACAAAATGACCACTGGTGCAGGTACGAATTGGTCGCTTATTGAAGATGTTGCGTTGTGTACTAGCTGGGTTGAAGTTACTCATAGTTCGCTTACGGGTAATGAGATGCAGTTGCGAGGGATGTGGAGTCTTATTCATACCAATTTTCTTGAGAAAAGTAGTGGAGAGACGCCTTGGCACAAGCTAGTAGTAATATTCGAAGTGGGGAAAATTACTCGGATCAGGTAACAATATACTATTTATTTGATACCCAAATTTACATTATAATTATTTGTTTGTATTATTTATTTGTTACCTACATAATTTATTATTTATTGTTTGTATTATTTATTTGTTACGTACAAAATTTATTATTTATTGTTTGTATTATTTATTTGTTACCGTCATAATTTATTATTTATTGTTTGTATTATTTATTTGTTATTTATTATTTATTATTTGTATTATTTATTTGTTACCTACATAATTTATTATTTATTGTTTGTATTATTTATTTGTTACCTACATAATTTATTATTTATTGTTTGTATTATTTATTTGTTACCGACTTACATTATAATTATGTTGTTTGGATTATTTATTTGTTACTTATTTTCATTATAATTATTTATTTGTATTATTTATTTGTTACTTATTTTTATTGTGTAGGAACTTCAAGCACAAGCTTGGTACGCTGCCAAAACCAAAAGCAAAAATAAATCATTCAACCGGTGGGAATGTTGGAATATTGTCAAAGATTGTCCTAAATTTAGAGTTGTGCCAGTCGGTCCAGAAGTGCACATGAACAGCACCCCTCTACACTCTACACCCGATCTTGTTCATGAAGATGATGCAGAAGAAGTGCCCGAAACGCCCCTCCCTGAACAAGCGTCGGGTTCGACCCGTTATCCAATTAGGCCTCAAGGTAAGAAGGCTTCAAAGAGAAAAGGGGGTGCTTCCAAGAATGATTATGCAAAGTTCATGGAAGAACTTACTCGCCAAGGTGAATTGACTTTGGCGAGGGAAATGGCGAAAGATGAGGCTGATAAGGCTAGAGAGGCAGCAAAAGCAGCAGCTGTTGAGAGAGAATTTCATGCTAATGAGAGAGAAAGAGAGCTACTTAGGCAAGAAAGGGAACATGTTAGAGAAGAAAGACGGGCTCAACAAGATCGTGAGATTATGAACATGTCTTTAGAAGGGAAGTCTCCAAATTCTAAATTTTTTTGGAAGTCAGAGAAAGCGGACGTGGTGCGAAGGAGGCGTGCAAGAGAAACGATAGCAAGCCAGGGTGGTTCTAGCACCGCAAGAGAAGATCATCCTAGCACCACAAATTGGTTAAGTGATGATGAATAGAGTGTTTTTAGTAATCGGAGCCCATAATTTTCCAATCACTTTGGGTTGTAATTTATTATTTATTGTTTGTATTATTTATGTTGTTTCCAATTTATTGAGTATTTATTCAAATTAATTTGGTAAGTTATTTATACTAAGAGAATATTTATTGAAATGACAAAAACACACCAAATAAAATTACATAAGCATACGGAATAATTAAAAACTCACTAAAAAAAATTACATAAGCATACGGAATAATTAAAAACTCACTAAAAAAAATTACATAAACATACCAAATAATAAAACGCACCAAATAAAATAACATAAGCATACCAAATTAAAAAAAACACACTAAATGAACTTAATTATCTTCAGCTTGTTTCAATGCCCACTGGTGCTCTATCAAGTCAATTTGTCGGGCATTGTGCATGTCTGGCATTTGAAATGCAGTATATCGTTGAATGAGCCTTTCATTGTAATGTCCATCTCTTTGTAATGGCTCATATTGCACGGGCTCATCGGTGGCGTCATGAGCACAATATATACGTGTTCTTGAATTGTTCATCGGGTCTGGCTCATATTCATCAACAGCTTCATAATCGTACTCATCTTCCACAATCATGTTGTGAAGAATGATGCACGTCATCATGATGGATCGAAGCGACTCTACATCAAACAATTTGGCAGCACCCCTGACGATCGCCCAGCGAGCTTGGAGGATACCGAAACAACGCTCCACATCCTTCATGCACCCCTCTTGACAGCTTGCAAAGTGTTTTTCCTTTGCACTCCGCGGACGTGGCACTGTTTTGACAAATGTTGACCATCGCGGGTAAATGCCGTCAGCTAGGTAGTATGGCCCGTCGTATATACCTCCGTTGACCTCATACGTAACTTTTGGTGCCTTTCCTTGCAGTACATCGTTGAACACTGGGGATTGGGCAAGGACGTTGATGTCATTTTGAGCTCCCGGGACCCCGAAAAAGGCGTGCCAAATCCATGTATCAAAAGATGCGACCGCCTCCAGAATGATACTTTTTGCTCATTTTCTGTCCCCGTAAACGCCTTGCCATGCACTTGGACAGTTTTTCCACGTCCAGTGCATACAATCAATGCTTCCAATCATCCCAGGAAAGCCACGCATCTCCGCCTTCTTCAACAGCCGCTCCAAGTCCATATGTGTAGGTTTGCGAAGGTACTCAGCGGTGTAGATAGATTCGATTGCTCCGCAAAACCTCATCAGGGACTCAAGAATGGTTGATTTCCCCATCCTCGTTATCTCATCCACTTGGTCTGCAGATGCTCCATATGCAAGCATCCGCAAGGCAGCAGTAATTTTTTGCTCAGGCAGTAGACCCATAACACCAAAAGCAACTTTCTTTTGCACAAAATAAGAATCATGGTTGCAAACAGCAATCATGATTTTGTTGAATAAATGTCGTTCCATTCTAAAACGACGTCTAAAGTACGTATCAGGGAATGCACTATTAGGAACAAAATAATCATCCAAGAGTTCCATACCTCGTCGTTGCCTGCTTCTATCAAGGTTTCCGGAACGGCTGGGCCTGCATATCTGAGTCGCAGCTTGGATGACTCGACGGGAATGTGAGGCTCTGCCCATTCTTACTTCGTCATCTCTCCTTTGACGCTCCTCATCCTCTTCCCTCTCATTTCTTACCCCCTGGTGATTGAACATTGCTTCTGATTCGTTAAACAATTCTTCCTCTTCCTGATTGAATTCCCACATCATCCTTGAGGAAGAAGAAGAAGACATTGTAAGAAAGAAACAGAAACTATGAATAATGATACAGATTTTTGTGAATAAGGAAGCAGAAACTATGAATAATGATAGAGATCTTGAGAAAATTGGTGTGAGATTTGTGAGGATGGATGGTGGATTATATAGAGGATTCAGAAAGGATTAGGTTGTACATAATGCCACGTGGCATGCCGTCATTCGTTACAAATCTGATAGAAATCTATCCTCAAAGATTGTGAACAGATTATGACACGTGGCATGCCGTCATTCGTTAAAAATCTGATGGAAATCTATCCTCAAAGATTGTGAACAGATTATGACACGTGGCGCGACGTGATTAGTTAATAATCTTATCAGAAATCCATCACCAATAATTGTATTTTCAGATAATGACACGTGGCATAACGAGTACGATTAAAAAATTTATCGGAAATCCATCCCCAATAATTGTCTTTTCGGATTTTATGACAAGTGGCGTAACGACAATGATTAAAAATCTTATCCGAAATTACAAATAAAATTATTTTGTATTATTTAATAATACTTTGGATAATGACACGTGGCGCAACGAGAACGATTAAAAATCTTATGCGATATTACAATTAAAATTATTTTGTATTATTTTATAACTAAAAAAAATACTAATATTTTATTGCCTATTGCCAGGGCTATTGAAGTGTAACGGTGGAGATGCAAATTCTATTGCCAGGGCTATTTACTGTTCATTAAGGGCAGTTACTGTTCATTAGGTGGATTGAATAGTGCATTGCCTGGGGGGAGGGCTCCAACGCTGGAGTTGCTCTAAAGTCAGCTAAAGCTGGCAGCAAATAAATTAAAAAATTTTGCCTTAGCACGAAGTTGGATATGGTGAGGCCAACTTAGTGCCCTTTATTTCGGGCTAATGAACCAATGTTTTTGAGTTTTAGGCCATACAAGCAAAGGAGAAACTAAGGGCATTTTCATCCTTTCACTGTTAATGAATGGTGCCCGGAAACTAGGTTGTAGTATATGTATAATTTGTGCCCTTGTCTTCCACCATTGGAAGTTCGGAAATTGGGGGTACATGGGAGGCTGCGTTGGGGTGTTTGTGGATGTGGTGTTCGTATTTGATGGTGATTTGGAAAAAATGTGTTGCACTTAGAAAAGGTTTAGATTTTAAATTTTTAATGGTGAGTAGATAGAAATTGGGGAAAACTTAAGGGGCGTTTTGATATAGACCCCTCATTTTAAGGCTTCTTAGATTAAACATCTGTTCAATTTAACAATTTGATTAAACATTCTCCTACAATTTTGGTGCCATGTGTATTTTAATTAACCCATTGTAATGTACCTAAATTACATATTTTGCCATGGCCCTTAACATATCTCTTTGCCGTATCCAGTTTCTTCACCCCAAAATGCACACAAGTTTCCTAGATTCTTGCTAACTAATGTCTCAAAGTTTTAATCTGAGAAGAATACTTGTTGAATATCAGAAGGATTTGAATTTAAGGATATTGATAATGTTATTTTTCTAGTGAATTTTATTTTCCAGCGGCACTTCCTTCCTATGAACATTCCATAAGTTTCAGAAGCCTTCTTTTCGTATGGAGGTCAACGTTGGTATTCAAGTTCCAGTTACAAATTTTTATTCAATTATCAGTTGGGTGCGTTGATTTTGATTGTCATTCGAAGTCAAAGGTTTTGATTAAAAAAAAAAATTAAAAGATGAAAACTTGCTTAATCTAGGTATAGCTGAAGCTGTTATTGATTTAAAAAAATGATTCGCACGTTAGGGTCGATGCATGTTGTGTATTAGCCAAATTGTTAAATAGGGCTTTAGTATTAATCGAATTAAGAATCCCATATGAAGCTTCCGTTGGATCTCAGATCCATCCAACTTGCTAGGAGTTACACCGCAACGTACGTAGCTAGTATAAGAAGTTGAGGGTCCTGAGCAAGGCTATGATTGGTACGTTCGTTAGCGTACTGCTACATCTCTTTTTGTAGTGTGTTTGAACATGAATATTATATGCTGTTTGGTTTTGATAGTCTTTTGAATTCTAAGATTTTGATCGCAATTTTTAATTGGTAAACATGTTTGTAGTTTGACACCTAGCTTTTGGTATGTTTGTAGCCTAGAATTTATGATTCTTGTAGTGTGCTATATATTTGATTCGTGCGGACATCTTGCAGCCTAGAACTTATATATATATATATATATATATTGGTACAAATTATTTGACTAAAAATGTTTCAGGTACATTATGGCGCTACCAACGGCTAAGAATGGGAGCATGAACTACCGATCTAATCTTCTACACTTCGCTGGTTTGTATGGTACAATTGAAGAATATCTTAAAGCCGGACATGATATTCATATGAAGACAACACCATTTTGGAGACTATATCGAGCATACAGAGATAAGCTTGTGACAACCGAGCACTTTAGTGCCTTGGACAATGATATCAAGATGATAATTGAACAATATGACAGAGGCCAAGGGTGCTTTGTATTTGGTGCCATCAAAGGGGTGGTGATAGCTAATGACATTGCTGATATATTAGGCATTCCTAATGAGGGGAAAAATTTGGAATACACCAGTACGCCTGGAGAGAAAACAAAGAAAACAACATTCATGTCCAGATATTTCTCAGATATGGTTGATTGTGTTACGAAGACTAGAATTGAGGCATCCATAAGAAATATAGTTGCAGGAAGATCAAATGAAGAGCGTGCAGACTTTGCACGTTTAGTGTGCATTTATTTATGTAACACACTCTTATATGTGAAAACTTGGATCAAATTCAAACATATAATTGGGCAGCAGCAATTGCTGAGTGTTTGAACAAATCGCTTGTACATGCCAGTAAGCCGCATTTGGTAATTAACAAGATGTGTTACAGCTTTGTTGGTACGTTTTTCATAATGTGGTTTTTTTTCTTTTGTTGAAAAGTGCTATAGTTGTTGATTCTGATGCATTATACTACTATTTATGTTTATAGTTTTGGTTTGGCGGAAAAACAAGATTACTTACCCCCATCATTGCTAGAGATAACAAACTACCTAACTTTGTAAGGTGAAGTTTATTCCAACTATACAAAACATTGATCAACATGGACTTGAAAACATTGGAGGTACGTTTATATATGTTAGCTAATGATATTATGCTTTTTTGTCTAACTTTCTTTATTTCGTGTATTTTACTATGAAATTAAGTGAACTCGCATATGTTATCGTTGGAATATTGTTTTGAATGCCACCTAGTCTAACACAGTATTTATGTTACATTCCATGACTTCAAGTTGACAAATTCTACCGTTCCATGAAATCTGTATGGCCAATGGTTCTGTAATACACAATCTTTGAGGTCATCATCCCACTTTGACGTTCTTGAATGCGAACGGTGCATGTCTGTTGATTAACTAATGTCCTTATTATAACAAAATGGCCATTAGCACTGCATATAGATGCATGAACACGCCACGGACAACCTTCAATATCTTTCTTAAAGCAAGAAGCTGTTATCCTTTTATGCTCATTTGCGACATACTCAAATTCAAAACCCATCTCAACAGCATACTTGCATAGTTTAAGCCTGAACTCATCCGCTCCACCCTCATAATCCTGACCAACATGACTAATATAGTTTTTCCAAGGATGCGATAAATACATCTTAGCATTGGGTATATTTATCGCATCCTTCAGCCAAAAATGGTTCTGTAATACACAAAGAGTTTACTATTAAGTATAAATTATTACAAAGTATATCTTTATAAAGTTTCAATCTTGTTTATGAGTTTGATTTATATTTTTATTTTATTGAAACCTGTGTGGTTGGGGTTTTGATGGTGATGTAGGCCTATGATGAAGATGATGCATTGCTTGAAACACAAGTAGAATTTCAGGCAGATGATCCTATTAAGGAAGATGAAGTGGCTAAAGATTTCAAAATTGGAGTTGTTGCACATTCGAACGTCCCTGTTTCACCTATAGAATATATTACGTACTCCTACATCCAAATCAATGGAAAACAACATTGAAAAGAACATGTGTAGGTTGAAGACAATAAGTTATCAATTTGAAGCACCTACATGGGATATACTTCCAAGTCAATTCAAATCCCCACTGAAAATATTTGGAGAGGTACGGTCTAATGACATGGATGGAAAGGAGAACATAGATCAACTTCATGCTGAAAAAGAAATTCTAAAGAAGGAGTTGGATGCAATGAATGTTAGGCGTGAACAAGCTGACGTAGAAGCTATTCTGTTGAGTGAGGCATTGGCTGCAACTGAATGTTAGGCGTTACTTATTGTTACACTGACTCATATTGATTGTTTGGTTCATGACATAATATTAAATTAGATCATTCACAGCGTTTGGTACGTAAAGTATTTATTTTTGAAACGTATTTGTTTGGAAAAACGTTATACAGTGAGTGTTTGTATTGTACCAGGAGTTTGGTACGTTACTTAATGTTACACTGACTCATAATGATCGTTTGGTTCATGATATAATATTAAATTAGACCATTCCAGGTGTTTGGTACGTAAAGTTTTTTTTTTTAATTTTTGAAACGTATTTGTCTGGAAAAACATTATACAATGTGTTTGTAATGTACCAGGAGTTTGGTACGTTACTTAATGTTACACTGATTCATAATGATCGTTTGCTTCATGATATAATATTAAATTAAATCATTCAAGGCGTTTGGTACGTAAAGTTTTTTTATTTTTGAAACATAAGGGTTTGGCGAAGTGTTGGTGTGTTAATCCAAATGTATCAATTATTTGGTTTGTCTTTTGTCATTAGCTCGGCAATTAATGATTAATTGGTATTAAACTATCAACTAATAGGTACGTTAATTAGCGTTATAGTTGCAACTATCAATTAATAGTTGATTGGTATTAAACTATCAACGAACAGGTACCTATCAACTAATAGGTACGTTAATTAGCGTTATATTGACACATTAATGCGATAAGTTTGAACTATTGTAAATTTCCGTGCAAATTACTATGCGCTATTTATACTATTTGATTATCAAATGGTTCTCCGATAGGTGGGTTTTTGAGATATTGAGAATATTTTGAAGATGAGCTATGTCTTTCAAAAATATATGATAACTTAGCGTATACAACATTGAGCATGAAAGAGAAGCATTTATTATGGTAAGATAAAAAAACATAATGATTTATTACCAAAACCATAATACTGAGCAAAATCAAAAAGGTGCTGAGCAAATAAAAAAACAATGATAGATATGACTAATAATCAGCAAGTGTTCTTATTGTGGTGTCCAAGCTTCTTGCACCTCCCACGCTTCATTGGTCTTGATTCTTCCCCATTAGACTTAATCCTCTTAACCCTTGATCTGCCGGGTTGTTTTCTTGTCACTGGAGGCTTGATGACAAAATCCTTCACTATATCAAGTGGGGGTTGATGGATGTCAGGAATCGGTTCAATTGGAAAAGAATATGAAGACTTATAGTAATCAGCTATGAAATAGTCTTCAATGTAGTCATAAGGATTGCTACCGTTGTGCATGACAGCTGCAACTGCGTGTGAGCAAGGGAAACCTTTAATCTGCCACTGACAACATGAACAATACCATTTTTCCAAGTCCACCATCACCGAGTCATCACTACGTACTTCAAATACAAACTCGCTTGACCCGCTGATGTGCCAATGTCTTCCCACCTCCAATAACTTATCCAACTTGTTCTCCATTTCGGGGCATAAATAAGAGTTCCATTTCTCTGCAGCAATACGTCTCTCAGCATTCATCACCATCAATTTAACTCTTATGCTTTCTACCAATTGGAATATTGGTAATAATCGTTCTTTCCTAATACACGAGTTGAATGACTCGGCAACATTTGACCACGTTTCACCGTACCTACCAAAAAAAATTGTCAATCAAAACACTGCATAATCCTAACACTATGTTGTTCCATAACCATGTTTTCATACCAACTGAAAACTCCTAAAAAATATACTGTTCAATGAAAGCATAAAATGAGGAAAAGGAATAGTGGTAGGACGGCAAGTCTTAAACCAAATCATGTAAGCAAGCACCTCTTCATTAAAACTCAACATAGCAATTGTACCTTTCACCTAAAAAGAATGCATCTGAATAGTTCTCTTTGGGCAAGTTCTCCAAAAATTTGTCAATTAGTCCACCACCCTTTTCTCTCAAAATCTGCAAGTTTACGTCGAACACTTCTGGAGTGGACAAAGAAGCACAGTTCTTGAATAATTCGACCATTTTCTTACAAAACCTTTTCCCAAAGCCAATAGGATATGTGGTCTTAATATTCTTTTCTATGTGGTAAATACAAAATTCATGTGGAGAAGTAGGGAAAACATTTGTCACAGATTGAAGCAATCCTTTGTGCCGGTCCGATATGAATGTAATGGTACGTTCATCTTCAGATAATACGGCAGATAAGTTCATTAAAAACCAAGTCCAGTTAGCCTCATCTTCAGCATCAACCAAAGCAAATGCAAAAGGGAAAAAACCTGTACAAATGAAAAATATAACAGAATTAATACAGCATGATGTTAATTAAAATACAAAAATATATAAACATCTTTACATGCATACCTTGGTTACCATATTTCCCTGTCGCACCAAGCAAAGTGCCTTTGTACTTGCTTTTCACAAACGTACCGTCCAAAAATAATAAGGGTCTACAATCATTAAACCCCTCAATAGAACCTCTTTTTTTTTTGGACAAACTCAATAGAACCTCTAAAAGCAATAAATAGACGACGAAAGTGGGAGGTGTTTGGGTCGCACTCCAACACACAATGGGCTCCAGGATTACTTTTGCGGATCTCTTCAACATACCAACCTAATTTTTGGTAAGATAAAATGTCATCACCATGAACCATTGTCATCGCCATCTGTTTTTCGTACCATGCATTGTAATAGGAAATATCCAAACCATAATTCTTTTTGAAATCATCAACTATCTGAATTGGTTTAATGTGTGGATTGGACCGAATTTGCTCAACCATTATGGAACACACAATCTTTGAGGTCATCATCCCACTTTTACGTTCTCGAATGCGATCGGTGCATGTGTGCTGATTATTTAATGTCCAGATAACACAATGGCCATTAGCACTGCATATAGATGCCTGAACACACCACGGACAACCTTTGATATCTTTCTTAATGCAAGAAGCTGTTATCCTTTTATGCTCATTTGCGACATACTCACATTCAAAACCCATCTCAACAGCATACTTGCATAGTTTAAGCCTAAACTCATCCGCTCCACCCTCATAATCCTGACCAACATGACAATATAGCTTTTCCAAGGATGCGATAAATACATCTTAGCATTAGGTGTTTTAAATTTCCCCAAAAACTCATTCCCATCGGTGTGCATTATAAATTCAGCCAAAAATGGTTCTGTACTACGAATATGTTGACTAGCATTGCCAATGTCATTTGATTCTTTTAAGCTCACCAATATATCAACAAAATATGTGTTCTCCTTCGTTACAGACATGTGCAATACACGCACATCCATGTCACATTCCAAAAGACAACATGCGCATCCATTCATAGCATATGTAAGGTTAAATGAACCAACTACTAAACCATTGAACCTTCAGCTAACCTAGTTGCACAATTCAGAAAATGAAGTGTGCTAAAAAATGGGAATAGAAGCAGTAATATCATTATGGGTACATCTCCCAACAATAGCTTCTTCCATGAAGTCCTACATAAAAACATAAATTGGAAAATTGAGCCATACATGAGATTACCAATGCAAAATGTAAAATTATATCAATCAATACTGAAAAACTAAATGGACCAGGGAAGTCCTATTTAGCAAAGTAGCAGAGAAGAAAGCAAAAAACAACCTATTCTACAACAACTTATTTACACCAAAGAAGATATATTAGTTTATTAGTTGCTTAATTTTTCTTTCGCTTATTTTGTTAAAAATTGGTGTAAAACATGACTTTCATAAGCCTTACACACCCAAGCAAAATGCACGCAGCACCAATGCTTATTGGGGCATTTCATTGGACATTTGTAGGGCAACTTTCAAATCTTCAAAAACCCAGCCACCTTCTTCAGTGTGCATCTTTCAGTGTTATAACTTATCAATATAAATGAGCATTAATAAGAGAAGGAATAAAAATGAGGAAAAGGAATTAGTGGTAGGACGGCAAGTCTTAAACCAAATCATGTACACAAGCACCGCTCCATTAAAACTCAACATAACAATTGTACCTGGCACCTAAAAAGAATGCATCTAAATAGTTATCTGAAACCCACAACAAAATAACCAATTCTAATCCCTTTTCGAACCCAGATTAAAAGAGACAAAACTACAAAAAAACATTAAATTTAAGAAAAACTAATGAAAAGGGCTTGAAAATTTTTAGTTTTAATAAAAAACCATGTTATAAGTTTTGTTTAATGATTACTACAAGACCCATATTAAAGTAGTCTAACCAAAAATGGCCTAACTATAATAAATTATGATTTGTCGATTTTACCCCTAACTTTTTTAGGTTGAGTTCCAGATTTTTGTCGTTAATGGAGTTCATCGTTGTTTTGCAAACCTTCTTCTTTTTCTTTGAAACAAAAATATAGATCCTCATGCTATTTAATTTATATTTTGTATTATTTGGTTGAAACGTGATCGTCGTTATTATTCATAAAGTATTCGAGGTACTGTTTTAAAATTTTTCTTCGTTAGTGGAGTTCATCGTTTGTTTCTCTAGAAAATAAATTTGAGATCTGCATGTTATTCAATAATAACGACGAGTCACTGTTTTTGGACTGTAAAAATAAATTGTTTCTAAATTTTAAGTAACACTGTATATGGAATCTAAGTTACTATCTATGGAATCTAAGTCACTTTTTCTGAATCCAAATGAAATAGACACATTGTTTCTTAAATGTAAGCTAGAAAAGAAATAGTGAAATTATATTTGGATTCAAAGCAAAATAAGCATCATGTTTCTTAAATATAATCAATTGATGCATGAAAGAAAAGAAACAATAAAAGGTTAAAACATAGACTGTTTCTGGAATCTAAGTCACTGTTTTTGGAATTTAAGTCACTGTTTCTGGATTTTGGTTCATTTTTTTCCAGATACAGTGTTTGTTTGTACATAGAAAAAAAAAACTCTGTATCTGATTTTTTTTTTTTCCAGAAACAATGTTATGTTTTGGGTTCTCCAAAAGGAGTTTTATGTTTTGGTTCTTTTTTTTTTCTTATTTATAGAAGCCTGATATGTACGTACATCACTGGGACCGTAGGTCCTTATTGGATCTGATTGGAATAAAATACAAACACTATAAATTGTTCGTGGTGCAGATAAAAGGATGAGGATGAGGACGATGACAAGAAAGATGAGGATAAGGGCACGAAAAAGGTAGACAATAATTTTGGATGATTTTTTATTAAACTTTGAGACCTTTTGGTTAAATAACATTTTAGGATGGTTTTTGGTTAAATATTTGTTGGCCCAAACCCTTTTCATTAAAGCTCCCTTAACTTTATGATAATTATCTGAAACCCCATTAAGCACATTTATGTCTAAACAACAATATATCATAATCACTATAAATGAGGTATGAGTATTTATCACAACGTACCACAGATAGCAAGGTAGACGTTGTAGAGAATCTCGATAAAACCTTCTGAACATACTAGCCTCAAGCCTCTGAAAATAGGGAATACGTCTAGTTATCTCACATGATATGAATATAAAATAGTGAAAACAACCACTAATTGAAATGGATAAGTCCATTCAAAATTCAAAATTGAGGATCAAAGAATTCAAACGTGGGAGAAGAACCATACGGCTCAAATGTGGAGAAGAAACCATATGACTTCCTACAAAATAGGCCACATACAAAAATATATCAACCCAAAAGGATATACATGGAATTTAATAATTAACATTTTAAATTAAAAAAAACACAATAATGACATGTAATCTAAATAAATATAAAAATGCTGACATGGCTATCGTTTAGGCTTCCTAATCAAATTTCAAAATAGAACCAATGTTTGATCTAAAGACTACTAAAAAAGTGCAGGGGATTCTAATTTTCCCAAAACTTAATAGAGAAGTGGTGTTTAAATAGAATCATGTGATGTTAAATAAAATCGTATGATGTTGCACGCTAGCCATATACGGATATCATGCTCATCTTATTATCAATTTAATGTAGACTTAAAAGATAAAATTCGAACGGTCGTTTTTGTATAAATAAAAAAAATTAAAAAATAGTACAATTTGAACCTATGATCCTCCAAAAAGCTCGAAACTGACTAGATTGCCCTGTTCTCTTTGTTAAACTCGCTAACTCTGAATCGCCCCTGTTTTATTTGATAGCTAAATATGTTGTGGTTGTGGCACTCAAAGTTTATTTAGTATTATTTAATTTTGGCATCTTATATGGTAATATGTTTAATAATTGAGCCTTGATCTACCAGGCCTTAGGGGCTTGGGAGTTTGGTTTAGTTTGTCTCTCACACTAGTGGTATTCTTTTCCTGTGTATATATATACATGTGAAGAATTCATGTGGAACAAAACTGCCAAAATGTCTTAGGTACGTGAAAGTGAAACACCTGAATATACCATTTCCAATGGAAGATCATCATCCTGTACTGATTCACAGTTATTACAATGGAATTGTCGTTGTAATAACAGGGAAAATGTTGTTTTGTGCAATACTGCAACTGGAGAATTCAGGAAACTTCCTGATTCACGCGTTCTTCTGCCCCTTCCCAAGGAAATATTTCAATTAGAGACAAGCTTTGGTGGATTGGGATTGGGCTATGATTGCAAAGCTAAAGAGTACAAGGTTGTGCGAATTATTGGAAATTGCGAGTGAGTATTCAAATGATGAGCGAACATATTATCATCGTATTGAACTTCATCATTCGGCTGAGGTATACACCACGGTTGCTAACTCTTGGAAAGAGATCAAGATTGATATATCAAGTAAAACCTCTCTCTGTTCTTGTTCAGTGGACTTGAAGGGATTTTGTTATTGGATTGCAAGTGATGGTGAGGAATACATACTTTAGTTTCATTTGATTTAAGTAATGAGATATTTTATAGAATACAATTGCCTCTTAGGAGAGAATCCGGTTTTCAATTTTGTAATCTTTTCTGTATAATGAATCCATCGCTTGTTTTTGCTCTCTTTACAATCCAAGTGGGGATTCTAAATTATTTGAAATATTTGAAATATGGGTAATGGACGACTATAACGGAGTTATGAGTTTATGGACAAAACTCCTAATTGTTGGACCCTTTAAAGCCAATGAGAATCCATTGACATTTTGGAATAGTGACGAGTTTCTTATGGTTACCTCAGATAGAAGAGCGACATCTTATAATTCAAATATCAGAAATCTCAAGTATCTTCTCATTCCTCCTATTATGAATGAGGTTATAGATTTACATGCTCTTATTTATGTGGAAAGTGAGTTCCAGTCAAGTGAGTTGAAGGCTAAGTTTTATTTTCTCCTATTTAATTTGTAAAGGCTTGAGCTTGCATCTTCTAATTTTGCTTTGTGGTCGTTGTTCTATGTTTGCTTATCATGGTCTACCTTTCGTTTGTTGGCTTTCCACATTTTGTAATGTATTTTAATTTGAAAGTATATGATAACTATTTTTTAGAGTTAATTAAACGGAAAAAGTACGTAGGTAAATGTTTAAAATGCGTATTATTGGTACATATCTGTTTAAAACGTGTATTGTACCTTGGACTTAACAAAAACGTGCAATTTGCGGGGTGTGATATTCACACACCCCATTTTACTTCTCACACATCCTTTTAATTTCCAGTCGTCGGATCAGATGAATTGAATAAGATCAAGGGACAGAAATCAACATGAGGTGTTGATAGGATTAAAAGCACACCACAAAGTAGCACACAAATGTCCTATTAATTTTCCTTATTAACAATAAGATTTGTCAATTGTAGCATATGAAAATAAGGGCATTTCCTGCAGAAGATTGTTTTATCTAACTACTTAAAATGTCACAAAAACTGGGCTGTTGTCCCTACTGACCAGCTACTGAAAAATAATTATTAGACTGACTTACACTTATCTAAAGTCTACGAAATTTTATATGCAGATACTAGACAAACAGAGCTACACTCACACAAAGTTTTGGGATTTTTGGAGTTGATTTGCTATTTAAATTAAATCGAACAAAAACAGGACAACAACAGATTTTAAGTAGTTCGCAGATTAAGAAAAACGAGTTAGGGGAATTGTTATCCACCACCAAATAATCATGCAAACATGTTATGTTTCATTCAAATTCCTTTCATTATCGGATGAAGATGCTCAAGTTGGCTCAATGTTAGAACGCAACCTATTACTCTTTCTTATGTAGTGTGTTAAGAGAATGACGTTTTCAACTTAACTTAGTCCCTAACATGCAATCTAGAATGGTGTGTTCATAGATTTAACAAGTAGAAATCATTACGAACGAAAAGAGTTTGAGTCATCACAAGGCATCGTAAGTACTAGCGTTGTCTTACTTATCCTAGAAATTGATTCACATGTTAATCGCAATTAACAAGTACTACTCTAGAACATATGTATGTCCTCATTCGACAAGGGCAGGCACATACATATTCATAGCATTAGAATCCTAGATATGCTTACTAAGTATGCATCCGTAGAAAACACATAAAGAATTCATTAATGAGACAAGTAGTGAACCAATTTTCATCCATAACTAAATACAAACATGAAATACCCCCACACTTATTCTTTTGCCAAACTCCTTCAAAGTACTTCACAAACATTTCTCATAAGACAATCTCACATTGCTCACTAGCTAGCTTGGAAAGGGTAAGGAAAAATGTTTAAGGTATAAGGGTAGACATATTTGGTGATAAGAAATAAAAGGCTCAACATATACGGCTCAAATTGGCAATCTAATGATATCATTTTTCTTTAGGAAACATGCTTATTTGGGCCATGGTGATAAACCTAATGCCTCTATCCTTTTCAAGTTCATGCAATCAATGACAAACATTTCAAAAGATCGTTACGCAAGTTCTAGAGATGTAAGTCACATAAGTTCATCAACATGAAAGAATAGGAGTGTATGAAAAATGCACACACTTTCAATAGGCTCAAAAACTCACATAGGTTGTATATGGTCACTATGTTCACATACGAAGCTTTAAGTCATGCTTTAGTTTAACATCAACAAGGCTATGTGCTTTTGGTTTTTCAAAGATGATTAAACATGTACAAAGCTAACAAGAGAATAAGGAATTTCACACAGTACATGCTTACTAAGTTCTTGATCACCGTGGTTCAAATTCAATCCAATTATATCATTGGGTCGGGAAACTAACAAAAATCTAATTCAAAACAATAAAGAAAATAAGACTATTTTTGGATTTTTTAATTTTCAGATTTTTCTCTCTTTTTTTTTTTGGGTTTTTATTTTTTATTTTTTTAGAGTCAACAAAACTAATTAAGAAAACAAAAAACAACAACTAGGAAACAAATGAAACCAATTCTTAGTCAAAGGGACGAAAATTTTCAATTTGGTCATTTTTTCAATCCTTACCCCCAAACTTAAACTGGACATTGTCCCCAATGTCAGAAAACACAATAATGCATAAAATAAAAATAAAATAAAATTGTAAGAAACAAAATAAAGCATTTGGACTAAAAACCTCCCCAATTTGCAGTAAAATCAAGTGATGACCCCCAAATTTCAATTTTGCAATCAACTCCAAGGGTGGACATAACCAAATATTCCTACAAAGAAAATAAATAATTCAGTTTAGCACGCAAGAAAACTAAGAAAAAGCAAACAAAAAATTGAAAATGACATAAAAAGACAATGAATAGAAATATTGGGTTGCCTCCCAATAAGTGCTTGCTTTTACGTCTGTGGCCAGATGGTACCAAGAGTAATCATTCAAGGGAAGCTGGATCTTGGAGGGGTACAACCTCCACATCATGCTCCGCAAAAGACTCGTAATATGGTTTGAGTCTATGTCCATTCACTTTGAACTTGTTTCTGGTACTTGCACTTTGGATTTCCACTGCACCATGAGGAAAAATATTAGTTATAACAAACGGACCAACCCATCGAGAATGAAGCTTACCTGGAAATAACCGAAGGCGAGAATTAAATAGAAGAACTTTCTGTCCAATGGCAAAGCTCTTCCTTGATATCATCTTGTCATGAAATGCCTTTGATTTCTCCTTGTATATTCGACTAAACTCATATGCATCATTCCGGATTTCATCTAACTCATTCAATTAAAGCTTCCTCTGTTGTCCGGCAACACTCATGTCCATGTTGTAGGCTTTGATCGCCCAATAAGCTTTGTGTTCTAATTCTATTTGAAGACGGCATGGTTTCCCATAAACTAACTGAAATGGGGACATTTCAATAGGAGTCTTATAAGCAGTCCTATAAGCCCACAATGCATCGTTCAAGCGCATGCTCCAATCCTTCCTACTAGGACTCACAGTTTTCTCCAAAATTTGCTTCACCTCACGGTTTGATACTTCTGCTTGACCACTAGTTTGCGGATGATAAGGTGTAGACACCTTATGTGTGACATTGTACTTTCTAAGCAATGCTTCAAATGTTCGATTGCAAAAGTGACTCCTTCCATCACTAATGATTGCTCTAGGTGTCAAATCTTGCAAAGATGTTAGTCTTAATAAAATCTGAAAAAACTTTTGAATCATTAGTTTCGGTGGCTTTTGCTTCCACCCATTTAGAAACATAATCCACAACCAATAAAATGTAAAGAAAACCATTTGAAGATGGAAAAGGTCCCATGAAATCAATGCCCCACACATCAAAGATCTCAACAATCAAAATAAGGGTTTGTGGCATTTGATTTCTTGGGCCCAAGTTACCTGTTCGTTGACAACGATCACATGGTGCACAAAACTCGTACGCATCCTTAAACAAACTAGGCCAATAAAAACCACTCTCTAACACCTTAAGGGTTGTCCTCTTTGCTCCAAAATGGCCGCCACATGCATAAGAATGACATAAAGTTAGAATAGATTTAAACTTAGATTCGGGGACACACCTTCTAATAAATTGATCAGGGCAATATTTCCACAAATAAGGATCATCCCACTCATAGTATTTGGCGGTTTTGACAAGCTTATCTTTCTGAGCAAGTGTAAAATCATCCGGAATCTTTTTGGTGATCCTGTAATTGATAATATCTGCATACCAAGGGTTAGTAACCTTTAATGAAAATAATTGCTCGTTCAGAAAACTCTCACGTAAAGGGATGAGATCTTCCTCTGTGTTTGAATGCACAAGTCTGCTAAGATGATCTGCTACAACATTCTCACTCCCTTTCTTATCCTTGATCTCCAAGTTAAACTCTTGAAACAGAAGTATCCATCGAATGAGTTGCAGTTTTGCATCTTTTTTTGTGAGTAGATACTTCAAAGCTGCATGGTCAGAAAACACAATAACTTTAGTTCCAATCAGATAAGATCTAAATTTTTCTAAAGCAAATACAACAGCTAAAAGCTCATTCTCTGTTGTTGAATAATTCAACTGTGCATCATTGAGTGTTCGTGATGCATAATAGACGACATGTGGCACTTTGTTGACACGTTGTCCTAGAACTGCAGCACCGACAACATAGTCTGAAGCATCGCACATTAACTCAAAAGGTAAACTCCAATCTGGTGGCATGATCACAGGAGCCGTGGATAACAACTCCTTAAGTTTGTTGAATGCTACCACACACTCTTCATTCATATCAAATGTTACATCCTTTTGAAGCAAACGGAACAAGGGTCTAGAAATCATTGAGAAGTCCTTCTTAAACCTATGGTAGAAACCTGCATGTCCAAGAAAAGAACGAACCTCCCTGACAGTCGTAGGGAGGGGTAAAGAACTAACAAGTTCCACTTTAGATTTATCAACTTCAATTCCATTTTCAGATATGATATGCCCTAGAATTAATCCATACGAAACCATGAAATGACATTTTTCCCAATTTAAGACCAAATTAGTTTCTTGACAACGTTTTAAAACTAGGGACATATTATGTAGACATGTATCAAAAGAATCACCATAAACTGAAAAATCATCCATGAACACTTCAATTATTTTCTTAATCATATCAGAAAAGATACTTACCATACACCTTTGAAATGTGGCGGGGGCGTTGCAAAGTCCAAACGGCATCCTCCGGCATGCAAATGTGCCAAATGGACATGTGAAAGTCGTCTTTTCTTGATCCTCCGGAGCAATTGCAATTTGATTATATCCAGAATAGCCATCAAGAAAGCAATAATGAGAATGACCAGCTAACCTTTCTAACATTTGATCAATGAATGGAACTGGAAAGTGGTCCTTGCGTGTGGTGCTGTTTATCTTTCGATAGTCTATACAGACTCTCTAACTATTTTGCACACGTGTAGGCACTAGCTCACTAGCTTCATTCTTAACAACTGTGACTCTGGATCGCTTCGAAACTACTTGAACAGGGCTCACCCACTTACTGTCCGAGATAGGATATATAATGCCAACATCAAAAAGCTTGATAACCTTTTTCTTGACGACTTTCATCATGAGTGGGTTCAAACGGCGTTGAGCCTCCCTTGTAGGTTTTGCACCTTCCTCCAGCAGAATCCTATGCATACATGTAGCTAGATTTATACCTTTGATATCTGCAATGCTCCAAGCTATGGTAGTTTTGTGATCCTTCGGTACTCAGATCAGTTTCTCCCCCTCTTCTGCTGTGAGTTGTGACAATATGATGATCCGTAATGTTTCATCCTCTCCCAAAAATGCATACTTCAAATGTTCAGGAATCAGTTTAAGCTCCAATTTGGGTGCTTGAATCACAGAAGGAAGAATTTTTTTGTTAGAAGTAGGAAGAGAAATAAAATAGGAAGAAGACTTACCGCGAATTGGTGAAAAAGACTCAAGGGCTGCCACTGTCTGGATTAATTCTTCTTCAATGTGCTCGAAATAATTAAGTTTTCCATGTGTAATGCTATGCACTAACGCCTTCTCTAAATTGTCTTGTCCCACACCTTCATTAAAACAATCCTGCACAAAATAGTCAAACGCATCAGTAGACAAACAAGATTCAAAATCACTAGGGTACCTCATAGCATTGAAGATTTTGAACTTGACGCTTTCTCCATCAATTTCCATGGTTAAGGTACCATAAACATCAATCTTCGTACGTGCCGTTCTAAGGAATGGTCTTCCCAATATAAGAGGAAGTGCAGTAGGCATAGAGCCATGTTCCATCTCAAGAACAAAAAAGTCAGTGGGAAAAATAAGCTCATTCACTTGCATAAGTACATCCTCCAATAGGCCTTTGGGATATCTATTTGAACGATCTGCCAACTGGATTACTACCTTTGTTTCCATTAAGTCTCCAAGGTTTAGTGATTCACACACTGAATATGGCATTAGATTGATTGATGCCCCCAAATCACACAATGCTCTCCCAAACTCTTTTCTTCCAATTACACATGGAATGGTAAAGCTACCGGCATCATTTGACTTCGGTGGTAGCTTTCTCTGCAAAACAGCTGATACTTCCTCGCTTAATGCCACAGTTTCTTGATCATTGAATTCCTCTTGTTCGTACAAAGCTCTTGTTCGTACACAGTTTCTTAAGGAACTTTGCATACTTGGGCACTTGTTTTATGGCATATAAAAGAGGTAAGTTGACTTGGACTTTTCGGAAAGTATCCAAGATTTCCTTATCAGTTTGCTCTTTCTTAGACTTCATAAACCTACGAGGAAAAGGAATAGGGTCACATGAGTTAAATGAATTTTGAACTTCTTTACTTACCTTATCAGAATCTTTTTTGTTCAATTCTGTATCTTTAGGAGACTTTTCAGTTTTTGTTGAAGCCTCATCTTGCTCAAGATTTTTGGTTTGTTGCTCGCCTTGCTCATTTGTAACTTTTCTAGTCCTCTTTTGCATCCTTGGCTGCTCAAAAACTTCTTTTCCACTCCTTAAAGTCACAACATTCATCTGCTCCGCATTTGGATTCACCATGGTTTGGCTAGGCAACCTTCCTGGGTGATGTTGTTGCCCCATCAAACTTGCTAACTGACTCATTTGGCGCTCAGGTTTTCAATTGCTTTGTCTGTTTTTTGTTGATGAGATTGAGTAGAGTTAGCTAAAGAAGCAATTAAATCCTCAAGAGACTTACTTGGAGCTTCTTGTTGTTGAGGCTAAAATGGTGCCTGCGGTTTTGCTTAAAAGAAGCTAGGTGGATGGTTATAGTTGTTGGGAACAGATTGTTGTCCATTGTCTTGATTGTTCCACTTTAAGTGTGGATGATCGCGCCACCTCGCGTTATAGTTGTTGGAGTATGAATCATACTTTTGTCTTTGTTGCCCCTAAAACCCTCCTAACGCATTAGCTTGCTCAAGTCCACCTTGATCCATTAACGAAGGGCACATATCCGTGGCATGTCCCATCATTGAACATACACTGCACACCTGTTTTGGAGCCACCATAACCTGTTGCACAAGATTAGTCAAGTTAGGTAATTGTGATTCAATACTAGAGTTAGCTTACCTCGTTAACTTTCTTAACAGGTAGCTCATCTCTCCCTCCAAATTGTCATGTGTTGCCAGCAATGTTCTTTAATAATGCATTAGCATTTGTTGGTGTTTTGTCCATGAATGCTCCTCCACTTGCTACATTAAGCATTACACGATCAGTACCACACAATCCTTCATAAAAATACTGTATTAAAAGATACTTTGAAATTTGATAATTAGGACAAGATGCAACCAAATGTGTGAATCGCTTATAGTAATCTCCAAAAGGCTTTCCATGTTGTTGTCGGATTGCACATATGTCTTTCCTTATGCTTGCAGCTTTTGTGGCCGAAAAATATTGCTTTAAGAATGCTTGCTTCACCTGGTTCCATGTGTTCATTGATCCCGGAGGTAAATTGTAAAGCCACTCCTTTGCCATAGCTTCTAATGTAAATGGGAATGCCCTCAACTTGACTTGCTCCTCATCCACATTGGCTGGTCTCATTCCCGAGCATACCACATGAAACTCCATGAGATGCTTGTTGGCATCCTCTGTTGAGAAGCCATGGAACTTAGGCAAGTAGTGAATCATGCCGGACTTAAGCTCAAATCCTCCTTCTGCATTTGGATATGTGATGCACAATGGTTGTTGATCCGTATTTGGCGTTGCTAACTCCCTCAAAGCACGGTTATCAGCCATGCCTTCTTGTGATTCTTCCTCCTCTTCTGAACTAAAATGTGGTGGAGAAGATGGTGGTAAAGACACCGATGCACGTTTCTGCTTGATTGTTCCTCGAAGCTTTCGAAGTGTTCGTTCAACCTCAGGATCGTATGAAGCTAGATCAATGCTCTTGGACCTTCGAGTATGCATATACTACGAAGAGTACCTAAAATAAAAACAAAAACAAAAACAAAAACACTAATTAGACAAGAAAAGAAAACAATAGAAAAATAAGTAATTAGAAATAACAATCCCCGGCAACGGCAACAAAAATTTGATAGGATTAAAAGCACACCACAAAGTAGCACACAAATGTCCTATTAATTTTCCTTATTAACAATAAGATTTGTCAATTGTAGCATATGAAAATAAGGGTCTTTCTCGCAGAAGATTGTTTTATTTAACTACTTAAAATGTCACAAAAACTGGGTTGTTGTCCCTACTGACCAGCCACCGAAAAATAATTATTAGACTAACGTACACTTATCTAAAGTCTACGAAATTTTATATGCAGATACTAGACACATAGGACAAAAACAGAAACAGGACTAAAACAGATTTTAAGTAGTTCGCAGATTAAGAAAAACGAGTTAGGGGAATTGCTATCCACCACTAAATAATCATGCAAACATGTTATGTTTCATTCAAATTCCTTTCATTTTCGGATGAAGATGCTCAAGTTGGCTCAATGTTAGAACTCAACCTATTACTCTTTCTTATGTAGTATGTTAAGAGAATGGCGTTTTCAACTTAACTTAGTCCCTAACATGCAATCTAGAATGGTGTGTTCATAGATTTAACAAGTAGAAATCATTAAGAACGAAAAGAGTTTGAGTCATCACAAAGCATCGTAAGTACTAGCGTTGTCTTACTTATCCTAGAAATTGATTCACATGTTAATCGCAATTAACAAGTACTTCTTTAGAACATATGTAGGTCCTCATTCGACAAGGGCGGACACACACATATTCATAGCATTAGAATCCTAGATTTGCTTACTAAGTATGCATCCGTAGAAAACACATAAAGAATTCATCAATGAGACAAGTAGTGAACCAATTTTCATCCATTCCTAAAAGAAATTCAAACGAAATGTCATAACAAACTTGCAATCATATTCGGGGCTTCAAAACAGCCCCTAACTACTAAAAATTAGTTACACATAATTCTCAAATTAAACCAAAAGAAAGACATGAGTTTGAGAAGATAAAACCGAAAGAAGAGAATGCCAAGATTTCTTCCTTCATTTCCTTCCTTCCCCAATGCAGCAGCCTTCCTTTTTCCTTGCTTTTCTTCCTTTTTTTCTATCTTTTTTGTTCCACCTTCTTTTCCCCTCTTTTCTGCTGCAACCTGCAGCCCTTTTCTTCTTTTCTGCTACCACAGTTTTTTTCTCCATAACTCACCCCACCAACAGCCATTTAGTGATGACAATAAGTGAGAGGAAATGCTAAAACAATTGTAACTCTTTGGGCAGCCTTTATGCCCATTACTCCCATTTAATTTTTCATTTCCTTTGCATCAGTTTTGGCTGCTAGTTTTATTGGATTTATTGCTTTCAATGTTTTCTTGTCAGTTACAAACTGCTCAGCCTCTTGGGAACCTTTCAGTGTTAAAATGGCCATAACTTCTTCTAGAAAAATGATATTAACAATCCGTGAAATACTCAAGCAAATAGACATCTGTAGCTTTCCAAGCATATAAGGCTCATTCTCTAATTCATTCTGAGCAGTCCGCAACTTGCTTCCAAAGTCAGCTGACCTGCACAGGCAGTTTTGACGAATTTGTTACTTAAAATTCCACTTGTGCTATTTTTCTTTTCTTTACTTGACAAATCCTACAAAACACAAAAACAAAGTAAATAACTCAAAAATATAAGGAACTAACTAAGAAAAGACAACTGAATTTGATATAAAATATATATAAATATGAGTTTATCAGATGTGTGCGAAGTAAAAAGGGGTATGTGGATATAACACCCCTTTAGTGAATTGTTAGAACGTATAAGGAAAATGGAAGAATTTATATTTTTTTTAAAAGTAAGTACGTGTATAATATGCGAATTTAGTAACTATGCCCGTAACCACTCATCAATAAAATAAAATAAAATTATAAAAAGCTGGATTTGATGAATAGTATCATTTTGAGTGGCAAAAAGTAACATGCATTTCATGACTTCATTGATTTAAAACCATGAAGAGAAGAATTTGTAAGTGAGGAAATGACTTCTACCGTTGCAGCAGTTATTGTTGGTGTTTTCCATGGGGGTTTGGATGCTGTGCTCCTCAACCTGTTGAAAAGATAGACTTTGTGATTGATCACCCCTTTCTGTATTTTATTAGAGAGGAAATAACTGGAACAGTGCTTTTCATTGGTCAAGTGATCAATCTGCTTGAATGATGATTTGATCAGAAATCTCTTGTTTTCGTTCCTCCATTCATTGCAGTCTATTTGATCAATAGCTTCAACTACTCCTTGTGGTTTATTTAGAACTTGCATTACCGACGATGTTATTTCTTAAGAAAGTTGAGGTTTTCACCATAATTAATTAGCAATACAAGAAGTAGCCCATCCTTTCAAAGCCCTTGCTAGATTTTTCATTTTACCGATGTGGGACACTTTATATATCCTCACACGTCCCCTCACGTGTGTGACTTGTTCCATTAGCATAACCCAATCATTTATAGACATCTTGCCGCACCCCCTTGGCCGTACCTCCCTAGGGTTAGCGACATGGACTTGTGCCATCAGCCTAGCCCAATCACATAGATACCGACTTTGGGTTTGTGACTGGATTCCTTTTTAATTAAATAAACCAAATTCCTAATTAATTGAAGCCACGCCCATTAAACAAAAATAACTAATCCAATATAATTAACAGCTAATTATATATGATCATCATCCATATAACGTTACTACAACTTATCATATGTGTGACCACTTAGGTTCTAGCTAAAGCTGGCAGTGAAATTAATTAATGAACTAATTAAATTCCACAAACCATGAGTGGCACCACATAGCATCATGTCAGGGCTCCACAAGTTAAAAAAATAAAAAAATTTATAGAAAGCACAACTGAAAATAAAAAATAAAAAGTTTAATTCGCAATTTTAGGGCCTCTAATTCACTTTTGCACAGGACCTCCAAAACCTTAGAACCAACCCTAACAATTGGCAGACAGTTCCAACAGTATTTTCAGACAGCAGTATTGCACAATTGGCATACAGGACATACCCTTGCCATTTGCCGAATTTGAATGGTAATTGAACCGTGGGTTGATGACCGGAACTAGGATGCCTCATTTTTTTTACTTTATTAGTATTAAATGCATTAACTTTCACTAAAACAATATCAAAATTACACAAAAAATAACATAAATATTCGAACCTGTTGTGGCCTATATTTAACTGACAGAGGAAGGGGCCCAGCGGCACATAGCGAAAATAGTGAGAGATGTGTTTGTAGGGTTGTGTAAAGAAATGTGTGTTATCCCCCTACACATTGCCTTTATTTATAGTAATAAGAGAGAGAAGAAATCCTTCTCCTCCAAGGAATACAAGTCCATATAGGAAAGAATAACTAGAATAAAATCTAATCTAGAATTTACACATCCACACTTAAACTAGAAGTTTACAACACTCCCCCTTAAGTGTGTAAATACTCAAGTAGATTCGACATCATGTAGAGGTTGAGGAAGTCGACTCATCGGCATTTATTCCGGGAACACGCTATTGGCAATAAGGTAGGAACTTGCATAAGGAAGTAAGTCTCACAAAAAAACCCTATGGCCATGGTAAAAACCCGAATAGGGACAAAATCCATAGTCTAAGGAAAATGCGTGAGAAATGCAAAGTTAAATGAAATGTCTCAAGACGTCATCAGGGATATGATTAACCCAAGGTGGGTGCCTCGTCAAAACCTAGTTAGGTAGCAAAAACCTAGTGGGAAAAATGTCCCTAATCATAGGGAAAAAGAGTACATTAAGATCAAGCAAGTATACTTCAGGATACTCCCCCCTGAGTTTGACATAATTCCAAAGAGAACTAGCAATGTTACAACTCTGAAAGTTTACGTATACCAATTCCTTGAACAAGTTTTTGAAGGGCATATTTGTGAAAACAAGTTCATTTGAGCAACATCTATGCATGCTATTAACAATTAAAAGGCGGAATCATGCTTGTATGCACTCAAAAACAAAACTTTATCCATGAAATTCAAAGCCTAGTAGTTGGGTGAACCAAGACTCAACTCAAGAACAAAGTGAGTTGAGAAATCTTATACCTTTGTTGATTCCTCTTTGCATAAGCAAAGGCTAATCACCCAAAGAGAGGGCCTTCATTCCTTGCTTCTTAGCTCCATGGATTTCTTGGAGGAGGATGGTTGAAAGGATTCTCCAAGTTCCCAAAATAGAGAACCTCTAATTTTTCCACACCAAGGAGAGCATTGATGAAGAGATGAGTAACCTAGGAAGAGATAGATGCTAGTAATCTCTTCCAAGGTGGCCGGCCTCCTAGAGAATCAAGAGAGCGTTTGTTCTCATCTTTTCTCCAAAGAAAACCCTAAGGATGAAATGGCTATAAAGTTGCCTTTATACCACCTCACAATGTAGTGGCAAACTTGCAATTAAAGCAAGTTCACTACCCTTTCTCTATATGGCTGGCCTTAAGGGTTTATAGGGCTTTTAAGTCCTTTGTGTTTTCAAGTTGTCATACAACTTGAGTTATAGGACTTGACATTCAAGTCCAATTAGGCCTTGCGATCCAAAACTAACTCGAGGTCTAAAACGAACTTAATTAATCATCATATTAATTAATCCTTGCCATAAATAATTAAACCATTTAATTATCCTTACTCATCTCTGTTATTTCTTCAATCTCTACCTTACATGGTGTACAATCCATTAGGTTCCTTTTAGTGAGGCAGTGGGCGATTATAACTCTTCATATCGATTGTGAATTGAAACGTACTTTCAATTCTCCCTTTAGTGATTATACAAATTTAGGGCTTCCACAAACCATGAATGACACCTGGCAGTATGTCATGGTTACCCACGCTAATCAGAAAAGGTGAAGAACCTATTCAGTTTAGGATTACAATGCAATACGGTCTTTCTCTAATACAATACTCTTGACCACATTGTTTGGTTTGATAGTTTATTCATGTCTACCATCCAATGTGATTCTTTTACTTAAATGATTACCTTGAATGTGATTTGGAATGACTTCCTAAATCTCATTCATACTCTGGCCATAGATTCTTAATCATATCATAGAGTATTCTCCTTCAAATGGTTTGAAGGTTAGAGATCCCTTGTTGCGCATTCACTTGCCTCCATGGCTAAGTAGCTTAACCCCAACTATGCCGTGGACACCCTTTGATGGAGTGACTTTGACAAAGTCAAGGATCAAGGACCTAACTACAAGACAACTATGATGCCTTAGGTCAAATGACTACTTTGCATTATCCCAACCATGAGTTCTTATGTGACATGAGTATGAGAACTCCTCGCTGATCGTGTTCAGTGGACTCATTCTCTATTGGGCACCTACATGCTTGTCTTGGTGTCAGTCACACCAATGATTTGAGACCAGTCACTCTCCCTAAGAGAAGACATAACACGTACTGATCTTAATGGACTGTCAATGCCCAATTGGCAATCCTATGATCAGGAGCGTTTAGGATATGTATACGAAAGAGAATGGTCTCATGCATGTAACATCTTTAGATCACATTCTTCCAGTTGCATATTCCTTGGACTTATTGGTAAGCATATAACATTTATATGAGACGGCTTAAAACAATAATTTTTGCCCTTTATATTAAAGTAGATTACTTTAACATATGAAATGTCTGTAAAGTATCATCATATGATTGTTTTTAGGGCATATTTCCAACACCCACAACTACTCTCAACCAAAAGCATTCCCAAGTTTCTTCATGTAAGGTGAGTATTTCAGCATGGTAGACGAAGTGGCAACTAAGGTCTATTTAGTTGACCTCCAAGACATTGCAGTGCCTCCAAAAGTAAAGACATAACCCGGATCAGATAAGTATCATGTGTCGACATAACCAACAAGGTGAGAATCGACTGGAGATAAGGGGGTGCGGCATCACTCGAGGATCCATAGGGATAGTGCAAGCCCAAATCCGTAGTACCCTTTGTAAACACGAAAATTCTGTAACGAATGAAACAAGAACATGTATACAAAGTAGATTTGTATTGATTTGAATTTGTAGGTTACAATCTCTGTTTACAATTTCTTCTGATTTAGTCTTCCAATTTGATGTAGATACGTAGGTTGTTGATCCAAAGGCCGCAATGACTTGATCTCAAATGAATGATTGAACAGTTGCTTCAAGTTTTGAGCTTGAAACGATGCATGGATAGTCTTCACCTCAGGTTTAGGGCTATGGCAAAGGTAGTGATGATGTTGGATTTCATTGATTCAAGGGTCTTGGGCGACTTGATCTTGAATTGAACGTTGTTACAAGTTTTGAGCTTACAACAAAGTCTTGAAGGAATCGGCACAAGTGCTTGTTGATTCTTCAAGGAAGTGCTTCGGTTTGGTCGAAATAAAGCTTCTGCTTTGGTTGTGCGTTCTTAGAAGAGAGTTTTGGCAGCGTATTAGTCTTCAAAGATTTGGCAGAGGTTCTCCTTTTGTGAGAATTTCGGCCCTTTAATGTAGAAATTATCAACCATTCTGATGTCTTGGGACCTTGTATTTATAAGCTTCTCAAAGCTTGCCTTTGGATGGATTTGGCCTTGATTTGTGTCTTGATTCATCCATAGGAGAATTTAGGCATGTTTTGTGTCTTAATTTCAGACACTTTCCCTTGCTTGGCCGAAATCTATAGGGCTTGTTGCCTATTTTGTGAGCAATCTTCAATTCTTGCTTGTTTTGTGAAGATGCTTTAACATTTTCCAATTTTAGGAGCAATTTACACCCCTTGCCAATTTTAAGGGATATTTCCCCCGTTTTGCCGAATTTTGGGGAAGTTTTATTCTTCATTTGCTTGATTTGTGCCACATGTCATTGATGACTTGTCCATTTGTAATGAGCCATGTGGAGCTTTGTGATGCATCATTTATATGCAACTAAATTTACATGTCTACAAATGCCCTCACTTCAAGGCGCGTTGTAGGCATGTGCTTGTCACATGTAGGAAACGTGTTTTGAAGTCCTGCAATGTGAATGTTCTAACTCAGGGGTTGTTGAGACTTGATCTTGAATTAGTTTGCTTCTTCAAGGACTGTAGAGGTGAAATCTTCCCTTTTTTCCTTCAATTACATCTGAAAACGACTCGTAAACCTTATCATGACCGTCCCTCATTGGTTAGGCATGTTACTACTTTCAAATGTTGTTTTAATTGATTAAATGAGAGCTAAGTGGTTACTGCGGTTAAGTATAAGCTCAAGAGTAAGGATTGCTAAAATCTATGTAAGTAATGATTTTTAACATGTCATGTTTTATTGGAAATCCTTGAGGCAATTATTGGAAGGTTTAGGTTTTGTTTTGTTTTCTTTGTTTTGCTCGAGGACTAGCAAAAGCTAAGTGTGGGGGAATTTGATAGGAGCGTATTTATGCGACTTTGTTATCTTATTTCTTTGCAGTTACTTCATTAATTTCCATTCACTTTAGTAATTTATGTTTTTTTTCGTATTATTGTAGGTCTAGTTGGTAAAGATGACAATAAATAGCTAAATGGAGCAAATTTGGACTTGGAATGGATAGCATGGGTGGATAGCATATGGGCTAATCGTTATGAACTTATATTTGCGAGTAGTAAAAGTCACTAGTCATGATTGGGTTAAGTAAATTCTTGGCATGAGTATCATGCTTTTCATAGTTACGAATGCTCTGTCAATGCTTATGATTTTCACAAAACTTAATGACCTTTGAGATGTATCTCTATCATGCTTTTCATAGTTAGGGAACTTGAGAAGAATAATTTGATTGCGTCACTGAGTCCAATTCAATGAACTTAGAAAAATCTGAGAGTTAATTAGTGTTGTTTACAGTTAATTTGAGGCATTGTCATTCATGGTTTATAGGAAGAATAACTGGAAATTGATTTGTACGCATATGATTCATGTGTGGAGAAGAATCCTTTAGCTATCCTTTCATGCATATTTCATTCACAACTTAATTTACTTGCTGCCTTTTGCTTTTGTTTAAATTAAATTCGTCCAAAATCCCCCTGGTCATTGTTTTGTTGTTAGTTTAACTTAGTTTTCAGTTTTATATGTTTAGTTTGTGTTGATTAACATCCCTTCTAATCCCTGGAATATAACGATCCCTACTTACTTGTACTACGATTGCATAAGTTATAGGGTTTAATTTGTGTGTTAGTTTTTACCACATCAGCTTAGGTAGGAGTCCTAGGTGCCGTCCTATATGCCCAAAGTGCTTCACTTATTCTTTCATGCCAATCTCTCTTTGTTAGGCCGATTACCTTCTTCAAGAGGTTGTATAGCATTTTGTTGAATGCTTCTGCAAGACCGTTGGTCAGAGCATGATACATAGAAGACTTGTGCTGTTTGAACTTGTATTTCTCACAGAGCTCGTCAATGAGTCGGTTGGAGAACTGTTTTTCATTGTCGATGATGATGTAGCGAGGCACACCATATCGGTGGATGATATGCTCCTTGATGAAACGGACGACAGTTTCCTTCTTAACTTCCCTTAGGGGTACGGCTTCAGCCTACTTGGAAAAGCAATCCGTTGCGGCTAGGATTTAGGCTTCTCCTGCAAATGACTTTGGTGTGAATGGTCCTACTTGGAAAAGTAATCCGTTGCGGCTAGGATGTAGGCTTCTCTTACAGATGACTTAGGTTATCCCCTTCCAAAAATATTGATATCTTGGCCATGATTCCTTTGGATGGATATTTGATTTGATTGGTCTTTTTGTGTATACTACAAGACAAAAGGGCTGCTGCTGCGCCTTTTTGTTTTTGCTTTTATTGATAATAAGTTGATTATGCGACTTTTTGATAGTATAAAATTTTGTTGGCAACAATTATAACTTGTTTGTATTGATAAATTATGAACGATACTGATATTGTCTACTATCTAAAAGGGTTTGGTTGTCTACATTTTTTTTGAGACCATTTACGATTTTAAACTCACCCCTACCCTCCACGAGTCCTGGCTGCGCCAGTGCTAGTATGGGAACCTTTCGTGAGGAGGTTATACCTCTATGTGCCATTGGGCATCCAATATCAATTATGGAGACCTTTCATTTCCTCTGGGCGCATGGTGATGCAATTACTTTCCATGCATATATAACCGCAATACGTACAAATAACTCCAATATTTGCAATCATTATTTTCTTCTTCGTATTAAATATGCACGCTACCGTAATCCTATATTTATTGGTGGTGTTATTTGTCCATCACTTAATCTCCCTACTCTCTATTCAATCAAACCCAAAACTAAGTATTGGCACTTACTCTTTCACGGCTCCAATGGGTCACAACCTCCAGTTGCTGCTACTTCCTCCCGGTTTAAACCGTGGGAACCTCCAATTGTCGTGGAAAATGACACTTGTGAGTTCACATTGGAAAGGGTGCGACTGGGGTTGACACCAACGTGATCTCCAGCATTAACGTCGAGCATATATATGAAGAGAAGGGTGTTGATGGGGAGGATAGTCACTGCATTGGTTCCGACTCCTCCCAGAAAAGAAAAATAGGTGTGTTAGTTGAAGGTGCAGGCAGTAGTCTGCGCGTGGGTGACAACAAGTGATGTGGAGTTGGCAAGTTTACAAGTTTAGATGGTTTAATTTTAAGGTTTAGGAGTTTGAATTAATGTTTTGCTGTTGTGGTACTAGTACTTTATGTTTCTTGTTTTAATTAGTAGTGATCTTGTGAGGTTGGTGGTTGATTGTTTAATTTAGGGTTTGTTTTGTGAAATATGCTTTAACTGTGTGGAATGTAACATTTAGTACTCAAACTAATTATCGTTACTTAGCATATTTACTTTTGTGATCGCTGTATGTTCTTCTGCATCTTCTTCTTCTTTTCCCTCTTCTTCTCCTTCTATGATTTGCTTTCACACTATGATTTGTTCTCTATATATTTGAAGCCAAGGCACAGGGAAAGGGACACTCAAACAATCAAAAAAATCTCTCTACAATAGCACTCTTTTCATTTCAAAGTTTTCTTCAATATTGCAAGCTCTTTACTTTCTTTCAATATTGCAACCTCTTTCATCTTCTTCAATATTGCAAGCTCTTTCATTTCTTTGAATTAAAGTCAAAGTACTCTTTCAATTCATTATAACTTTGTTGTCTTTACGAGTATTCCTCTTTAAGTTTTTCTCTTGTAATAGCTACTTGTATTTAAATACAATCTCTCTTTGAATAGTTATGATCATCTCAATACAAAGCACAAGCAATTTCTCTTTCACTTTGAACCAAAGCTTGAACTCCTAGTGTCGAACTTTAATTCCCATTAAGTGAAGTACTTATCATTAAAACAAAGAAAGAACCTAAGTTGAGCCACTCCAACTCAATTGCACAACCTTTTTGGTTTGAAGTCAATTAAGCACAATCTCCATTACTCAAATCCCATTTACTAGCGCTAACTAGTAGTGGCACACTCGCAATTTCAAATTTCATGCTCGAGTAAATTTGTGGCCTATAGGCAAGACCCATGGCGTATTTAGGGGGCGAACAGTTGCTCTAGCCCATCCACTTAGAGACACAACATATGATCAAATACATGTGATCAAATTGATCAACTGAGGGCATTGCACATGACTAGTTTGAATAGAAATATTAAAGGACAAAAATTTGCTATAAATTTATTGAATATGTGATTAAATACACGTGATCTTGGCTGATCAATTAGAGCTATTAGATCAACCTCTTATTTATGCATACATGTACGCATATGCCTACAACTAGTAGCCTAGTACGTACTATAAATACACGAGCTTAATTGATCTCCAATTGATCCTCACCACCATCACTACTACTTCAAAAGTTCAAACGGATGTAATTAGTAATTAATCTGCCTCGCTCTTGAACAAATATTATTCAATGGGGATTACGGGGATGATATATATGGTTCCGACGGTATTTTCATTAATTGTATTAATATTGTCTTCGTCCGCGGCGAAATACGATTATTTTCAATTTACGCAGCAATATCAGCCGGCTGTCTGCAACTCTAATCCTACCCCTTGTAGCGATCCTACTGACAAGTTGTTTACGGTTCATGGTTTGTGGCCTTCAAAGTCGAGTGGACGTGATCCAAAAAGATGCTCGAAAACACCCGTGCAGTCTCAGACGGTAATATTATTAATAATCAGCTAGTCGATATTGAATATTTCATATATACATTGCTAAATATATATTTCCATGTACACGTGTGCAAATATTACAATTAATCATAGAGTTTTTCCATTATAATGTTACATTGTCAGATAACAAATCTCAAAGCCCAGTTGGAAATTATTTGGCCGAACGTACTCAATCGAGCCAATAATATAACCTTCTGGGAAACACAGTGGGAAAAACATGGCACCTGTGGGGGTCCCACAATACAGGGGGATGAGCATTACTTTCGAACAGTAATCAAAATGTACATAACCCAGAAACAAAACGTCTCTAAAATCCTCTCAAAGGCGAAGATAGAACCGGAGGGGAAAATCTGGGCACGGGAGGAAATTGTAAAAGCCATACGCCAAAGTACCGATGATAAGCGACCAAAACTCAAGTGCAAAAAGAATACACAGAATACTGAATTGGTTGAGGTCACTCTTTGCAGCGATGAAAACTTAACCCAGTTCATAAATTGCCCCCGCCCATATCCAAAAGGATCACGATATTTCTGCCCCATCAATGGTATTCAGTATTAAGAGCGCGGCTAGCTAGCATCCTATATACGGATGACGATTTCCATAAATAGGACAAGAACAATGCAGTTATTATGTGTGACTGTATTTCTAATGAATAAATTGGCTTAATTAATTAAAATTCGTGTGACTATGTGAATTTTCCTTTTATGTGAACTTACACGTTGGCCTATATATGGATATTATAATATATAATAAAAGAAGTAAAATTTGAAATTGTTGTAGGCTTAATTTACTGAACTGTATAAAGAACAGAGAGAAGGGTTGCAGCAATAGTAGAGAGAAAAAGAGAGATGTGTAATTGTGAGGTGTGCTCTATTCCACCCCATTGATGTGGTAAAAATTAACACACAAATTAAACCCTTTTTAGACAATTGTAGTATACGTAAGTAGGGATCGTTCTAGGCCGGGGATTAGAAGGGATGCTAATCAACACAAATTACACTTAAAAATACAAAACTAGACTCTAATGACTCAAAACTGACCAGACTGACTCAAAACAACACAAAACAAACAAATTGACTCAAAACAGGAACTAAAGGGTGATTTGGACGAATTCTAGTCTTAACTTGACTCAAAATACTAACGGGGTACATGTTTGAACGAATTTTAAAACTAAACTAAGACGACACAATCACAGGGGGTTTGGTTTGGACGAAATTTAAAACTTAAACTAAGTAACTTGCAGAAAATAAAATAATTGATACTAAATTGGGGTGAATGAAAGGGGTGAAAGGCTAGCTAGAGGGTCCTTCTCCACACATGACACATATGCAAACAAATCAATTTCCAGTTATTAATTCCTATAAACCATGAATGACAATGCCCAAATTAATCGTGAACTGCACAAATTAACCATCAGATTTTCCTAAATTCATTGAATTGGACTCAGTGACGCAATCAAATTATTCTTATCAAGTTCCTTATATGAACTGCATGATAGAGTTACATATCAAAGATCATTAAGTTCTATGAAAATCATAAGCATTGACAAGGCATTCGTAATTATGAATTGCATGATACTCTTGCCAGGAATTTACTTAACACAATCATGACTAGTGATTTCCACTACTTATAAATATAAGTTCATAATTATTAGGTGAAATTCCCTTATATTTTAGCATCAAATTCATGCATGCAAACTAAGTAGGCCTCCTTAATCAACATACAAGAATAAGTTATCAATCAAATAGATAAGTAAATTGCATTCACGATTTATGAAACAATAACTGGATGTAATCAATTCATATCACACATATGTTCATGGCTTTGAATTCACCTCTAACTAAAACGGAATTAGTTCCACATGTCTATCATAACTGAAAACCAAATTAAAACAAACATTGAAACTTAAAACAAAGATAGAATACACCTAGAAATGCTCCAGCAATCAAAAGGCCTTGGATGGCAGGCACGGCTCCAAACTCTCTTCCTTCTTCCTTCCTTGGAAAGCTGCAACACACTTTATATTTTATCTCTGAAATTCTCTCTAAAGCTCTCTCTCTCTCTCTCTCTCTCTCTCAAATTATGGCACAATGTGTGTATATATAGGGTAGGGTTCACGACACCAATCCTTGGAGGACAAGGATAGGTACGGCACAACCCACTCCATGAAAGAAAAGGACTAGGTGCGGTAGATTTATAGGGGGAAAAGGATAGGGTGGTTCGGCACAATCTTAGGGCTTCTAGAACCAGATAACAAGTGTTTTCATATGAAAAGGAGTCCCCCTTGCAGCTGGAAATAAGGTAGGATAAGATTAGGATAGGATAAGATAAGATAAGGTTGGATAAGATCTCCTTGTTTTCAGCTGATTCCTTGTCTTCCAATCCTTAATTTAACTCTTCCAGATTTGTAGCACTTTTTTAGCATCATTTGTCACCAAAAATGTCCATCCATTTGTTGGAAATGTGCCCTAAAACCAATCATATGATGATACTTTACGGACATTTCACAAAGTTAAACTAATGTAGTTTAAATGTAAAGGGCAAAGATTATTGTTTGAGCCGTCTCATATAAATGTTATATGCTTAAACGATAAGTCCAAGGAATATGTGATTGGAAGAATGCGATCTAAAGAAGTTAGATTCATGAGACCATTCTTTCGTTGACACATCCTAAACGTTCCTGATCATAGGATTGTCAATTGGGCATTGACAGTCCGTTAAGATCAGTACGTGCTATGTCTTCTCTCAGGGAGAGTGACTAGTCTCGAGTCATTGGTGTGTGTGACATCAAGACAAGTACGTAGGTGCTCAATAGAGAATGAGTTCACTGAACACGATCAATGAAGAGTTCTCATATTCATGTCACATGAGAACTCATGGTTGGGATAATGCAAATTAGTCTTTTGACCTGAGGCATCACAGTTGTCTTGTGGTTAGGTCCTTAATCTTTGATTATGTCAAAGTCATTCCATCAGGAGAGTGTCCACGGCATCGTTGGGGTTAAGCCACTTAGCCATGGAGGCAAGTGAATGCGCAACAAGGGATCTCTAACCTTCAAACTGTTTGAGGGAGAATACTCTATGATATGATTAAGAATCTTTGGCCAAAGTATGAATGAGATTTAGGAATGTGTTCCAAATCACATTCAAGGTAATCATATAAGCACAAGACTCACATTGGATAGTAGACATGAATAAACTATCAAACCAAACAATGTGGTCAAGAGTATTGTATTAGAGAAAGACCGTATTGCATTTGTAATCCTAAAACTGAATAGGTTCTCCACCTCTTCTGATTAGCTTGGGTAACCATGACATGCTGCTAGGCGTCAACCATGGTTTGTGGAAGCCCTAAAAGTGTATTATCACTAACGGGAGAATTGAAAGTAAGTTTCAATTCACAATCGATTAGAAAGAGTTTTAATCGCCCACTGCCTTGCTAAAAGGAACCTAATGGATCGTTCACCGAGTAAGGTAGAGTTTGAAGAAACAACGGAGATGAGTAAGAATAATTAAATGGTTTAATTATTTATCTAAGGCTAGGATTAATTAATATGTTAATTAATCAAACGAATAAGTTCGTTAAAGACCTCGAGTTAGTTTTGGGCCGCAAGGCCCAATGGGATTTGAATGTCAAGCCCATTAACTCAAGTTGTATGACAACTTGAATAAACAAAGGGCTTGAAAGCCCAATAAACCCTATAGGCCGGCCATGTTAGAAGAATAGGGCTTTTGGTTCATTAGGTCACTTATTTGAAGGGACTATATAAAGGACTTTATAGCCTAAAATTCATTAAGGGTTGTTTTTGGAGAAAGGATGAGAACACAAGCTCTCCTTTCTCTCTAAAATTTTGGCCACCTTGGAGGGATCATCTAGCAATCAAACTCCTCCAAGGTCACTCATTTCTTCTTCATTATGCCTTGGTGATGAATCATTAGAGGTTCTCAATTTTGGGAACTTTGGAGAAACCTTTTTCATCCATCCAAATCCATAGATCTAAGATGCAAGGAATGAAGGCCCTCTCTTTGGGTGATTAGCCTTTGTTTAAATACAAAGAGGAATCTACAAAGGTATATATTTCAACTCACTTTGTTTTGAGTTGATTATTGGTTCACCATTTTACTAGGCTTTGAACATTCATGGGTAATGTTTTGTTTTTAAGTGCATGCTAGTATGATTCCACCTTTAATTTGTTAATTGCATGCTAATGATGTTGCTTAAATGAACATGTCATCTTCCAAAATAATCCTTCACCATTAAGCTCCATACACATGTTATCCAATCCAAGTCCAAAACTGCTCCAAATTGCTCCATTTTAGCCATTTATTGTCATCTTTGCCAATTGGACCTACAAACACACGAAAATAGCTTAAATCACTATAATAAATAGAAACTAACTCACTAAATGCAAAGAAACAAGCTAACAAAGTCGCATAAATATGCTCCTATCACCCATTGTGCCTTTATTTATAGTAGTAGGATAGGTAAAATCCTTACTCTTTAAGGATTACAACTCTTAATAGGTAATCAACTCCTAATAGGAATATAAGAGATATTCCTAGATTCACTAGGATTTACATAATAACATTCCTAATCCAATAGAACTGCAACAATCCCCCTTGAATGTGTAAAAACTCAAACAAATGACGCATCAGGTCTTCAGCTATGAAGTAAGTATAGTTGATGAAGTCGTTGGCACAATGAGCGAATACGAGTCTCAGATCAACAGAAGAATGCATAAAAAGTAAAACTCACAAAACCTTGCTATGGTAAAACCCAAGGTGGGAGCAAAACCCATAGACTAAGGAGAAAAGTGAGAAGTTGCATTAAGTCAAAACTAAACGTCTTTAGGATGCAAGTAGAAGAGCTCACAAGGGTATGATCAACCCAGGATGGGTGCCTCATTAAAACCTAGTTAGGTAGCAAAAACCTAGTGGGAAAAATTCTCCTAATTTTAAGGAAAAAGAGTACATTAAGATCAAGTGAGTATACTTCTGGATACTCCCCCTGAGTTTGATAGAACTTCCAAATGAGAACTACAAGCATTGTATATGAATAGTTAGGCATACCAATTCTTTAGATAAGCTTCTGGAAGGTTGACTTCGGTAATGACGTCGGGTAGAGGTCGGCTGGGATTGGCTTGCATGACTTCAATCTCCTAATGCTTTGCTGATGTAGATGTTTCATATCTTGGTCAAGTTGATACATGCGGTATAGTCTTCATGGATCGTCGTTGGGAGTCAACGATGGATGAAAACAGCAAGTACTTTAAATATGCTAAATAAGAACTTCTAACCATGTCTCATGTGTGGTGATATGAAGTGAGGTGAATCTTGGAATGATTCGAAGATTTCGCAACTAAGGTCATATTGTGGACCTCTAAGATATTGTGATATCCTTAATGGTAAAGACAACCATTCGGGGATGTGCATTGTGCAGGCTTCATAAGTAACCCTCATCAACATAACAAACAAGGCAAACATCATTCTGAGGATCAGGGGGGTTGGATCCACTCGAGTTGCGTTGGGATTAGCCTAAATCCGTAGTACCTTCAAGGTACGTCTTTAATACCAATTAAGTGGTTGCATGTAGGCGCAGTGCTGCATCTTTACCAGTAAATCAACAACGAAGGAAATGTCCTATCTAATGTAATGAGCTAAGTACAACAAAGCTCAAAGTTGAACTCAGATATTGAACTTCGGGTTTCATAATCTCTTCAAGGGTATCATTTGCATAAAGCGTATGGAAAATCATAGGTATACTCAAAGGTAACACCTTTAGGGTGTAGTTTAACGGGTAGACCAAAATACCGTCAAAACAATGCTTGAACTTCAAGTCAAGATGAGTTTTCCCAAGATCCATCATCTCAAATTATGCCTTTAGATGCGAGACAGTTTTCTCAAGCTCTTTTAGAGTCTTAGTGAGATTCGTGTCAACGACATAAACTGTAACTCTAGCAATTCAAAGTAAGACTTCATAGTTTAACACGCAAGGGCATTCATTCATATCCTTGACTGATCAAATAATCACTTAGACGAGTACATCAAATCCGCCAGATTGCTTCAATCCATAAGTGAAAGCCTCAAACAAGTTGAGAGGGTGTTCTGTGGTTTGTAACTATTTGAGTCAATCCATGTAATTCTTTGGGAACTTACATGTAAATCTCCGTATCTATATCTCATTATGCTTCCTTTCCCACAGTGTTACCTTGGGCAGTGTAGGAACTACGGGTCCAAACACACTTTGGTAAGGAATTTAACATGGATTGTAGTTTCGGTTGTCCAATTAGTTCTACATTGTCCCTTAATCAATGAAACACGGTTCGATATCGTCGCTTTTCATTTATGTCATTAGCTACCATATAAGTGAAAACATCATCAATGATAATCTCATTCTAGTTCCATTATCTCATCCAAAACTAATATACTGGACCAAGAACTTCAAGTCTCGGGAGTAATCCGGATTAATCTCATGAGATGGAAATGATTTGAGACAACGATCGAGTATAGATTCATTGTTGTGTCGTGGCTTCCTTTTCTAGGGAAGTGAATCCTATGAACCGAGTGATTTATCGTGCTCTAGGCCAAGATAGATTGATTGACTATCCGTTAATGTACTGAACCGTCTAACAGGGGCGTCCAAACCGTCCAACAGTGGTGGCACACCCTTCGGGGATATTGACTCGACGTCTATTAAGTACGTCTATCCTTGCAGGCATGTTTGCAGCTGGTATATGATCTCGTCACTTTACCTAGATCAGAGGTCTGGAGCAACATTTTGAACGCTATAATTCATCGCACTTGCTTATCACACTTGTGTGGTACGGGGATCGAGATGAGACATAGTGGGCAACGTCCACGACAATTTACGCCGTTTTACAGGAACTTTGACATTCTTAACTCCCCCAAATGCCAAGAATAATGTCTCATTGAAGTGACAATCCATAAATGAGCGGTAAAGAGATCGCTTGCAAGGGCTCTAAGAGAGCTAGTGTGAAGGAGAATCATATTCGACAAAGATTCACATCCTTCTTTGAGGACCCATGTTGGTACGTTGCAGCAGCGCAACTTGGCACGTGGAATGCACACCCAAATGCGTAAATACAAAAAATGTCAAGTTCGTGCCCAGTAACCAACTGTAACGTCAAATAGGTTGGGTGGCAATGACCCTCAAGGTGGACCAACATAGTTGTATACATGATTGCATAGCCCTCGACAAAAACCAAAAACTTGGTGCGTTCACCAAGGTTCGGGCAATCAATTAAATTGCACTTTATGATCACTTTACAAGGCTGTTTTGGGGTGAACATGTGAATTCAATGTCCAATTATAAACCCAAAAGACATGAAATACTTTATCGGAAACCGTCGATATAAACTCTCCGACATTATCCAGTCTTCCAGACTTTATGGGATAAGTAGGGTGGTGAACCCTTAAAATTCGCCAGAAGGTTTAGCAGCAACGTGTGTGGACAAATATGTGACCAATTTGTCGATTCATTAACCAAAGCCATAAGTATTTATATGGTCAGCATTTTGGTTGGATTAATCCACATATATTCCCTTGAATCCACTGTGATAAGAGGGTGATTTCGTATCCTTGCGAGGGATGATTTAGAAAATCAATTTCTCTAACGAGTAGGCTTGGCAAAATGTGCTTGTAGGCATAATATCCTTACTTCGGGTAAGAAGATGAGTCGTGGCATCATTGTTCGACCTAAGTGTCATAAACGGTCATGCCAAAACAAGTAAACTGCTCAATCACTAGGCTCTAGGCCAGCCATACGTGGCATATTCTTAGCTAAGAGGTAGCCCATTGGCCCCAAAACAAAGCTTCATGCTCATTTTTGGAGGTGGCGCAAAGATATTCAACTCTGTTTTCCATCAGTGGTTTCATTCATGATTATTGTCATCTCGAATATCTTTAAGACTCAACGACGTTCTTCCGGAATGGGGAGAGTATAAGGTCTCTTAAATGGTAATATAATACCATTCATACCACGAGGAGCGTGCCAATGGCTTAATCAAGTTGGATAGACCTGAAGTCGTTGCTAGAGATATGATTTAAGTGTAAAGTTAGTGTGTGTAGTATTGCATTCATCCAGACAACTAACTTTCCCACATTCGTACCTAATAATGTGTTTAATTGAATTTGGTCACATGTATACAAGAAACAGGATTCAATTAACTTATATTCGAGGACAATATCAATAAAATTATCCATAACTAAAACAAACACCAAATGTGAATCTAAGAACATTGAAAAATGTTCACAAAGTAAATGGTTTACTAAGGGGATTCAGCTAACAAGCCCATGTCAAAATTCTGCTCTTCCAACGATGTTAAGTGGAGCAAAATTAGTCTCCCATATTGACTATGAGAATGGTACTCCTCAACGACATTGGTAGAAGCATGAACGAGACCATAACTAATGATCTATTCCATCAAGACAGAAGTACATTCTGCAGGGTTAAGGTTTGGAAATACTATCCCTTATTCATAAAGTTTTAGGTCTTAGGTGCCAATGATCAAGCTTCAAGCATGATGGCATACATTGGTAAGCCCTAATTCTACCATATGTTGTAAAAACAAATTCAGAATTGGATCATGAGAGAGACAGACCCAAACTTAGGTTCGGTAGGCTCCAGCCGAAGCTGGAGAAGCCTGTTCGGTAAGCCTCTGCCAAAGTAGAGCAGTACCATTTGGTGGATCTCTGCTGAAGCAGGGCATCACCATTCGGTAGGCTTTAACCGAATTGGGTTGATCATTCAATAGGCTTCAGCTGAACTGAGTTTATACTGTTCAATAGACTCCAGCTGAACTGAGTCTATAACTTTTTCTCACGTTTGTGGTAGTAATCAGATCCGAGAATTTGGTAAACTTCTGCTTTCTACACTGCTTGCTTCAGGAGTGAGTTAGAAACAAGGAAAGAGGAGAAAAGTATTTGTAGACATGTAAATTTTGTTGCATACAAATGATGCATCATAAAGCTCCACGTGACATATTACACGTCACAAATGAACAAGTCATCAATGACATGTGGCACAAATCAAGCCAATGAAGCTCAAAAGCATTCTTAAAATTCGGCAAAGGGGAAGAAATCTCCTTAAAATCGGTAAGGGGCCCAAATTGCTCCCAAAACCAGAAAGAAAGCCAAAGCATCTTCACAAAACAAGTAAGAATTGAATATTGCCCACAAAATAGGCAACAAGCCATATAGATGTCGGCTAAGTAAGGGAAAGTGGCTGAAAACAAGACACAAAACATGCCTAAATTCTCCCATAGATTAATCAAGACAAAATCAAAGCCAAATCCACCCAAAGGCATGGCTTTGGAAGTCTATAAATACAAGGTCCCAAGACAAGCATAAGAGGGGACAATTTCTACATTCAAAGGTTGAAATTCTCACATTGGGAAGAACCTCTGCCAAATCTTTGAAGACTAATACGTTGCCAAAGCTCTCTTCAAAGAATGCACAACCAAAGCCGACTTGGTTGCAAGCTCAAAACTTGTAACGACGTTCGATTCAAGATCAAGTCGTCAAGACCCTTGAATTAACGAAATCCTACATCAACACTACCTTTGCCGCAACTTTAAGGTGAAGACCATCCAAGCGTTGTTTCAAGCTCGAAACTTGAAGCAATTGTTCAGTCATTTGGCTGAGATCAAGTCATCGCGACCCTTGGATTAACAACCAACCATCTACATCAAATTTGAAAACTGAATCAGTGGGAAAGTTGTAAACAAAGATTGTAACCCTACAAATTCATCAATACAAATCTACTTTGTGCACGTGTTCCAGTTTCATTCATTACAGAATTTTTGTGTTTACAAATTTGGCATGCCTAATGGGATATCTCTGCCTTTCGTCTCTATCTTCAAATCTGCAAAAAGCACAAATGGCATCAAGAAAGGATCAAGCTGTTCCCGCAACCAACATGAAGAACAAGAACATCCTTGCCACAAATGGTTACATTTTAGGTGTCACAAAGCGAGGCAAGAGCTCTCTCTACCATGCCTTCCACTCTGCCGAAAGAGCAAGAGCACCAGAGGCATAAGCCCGTGATCACTCTGGCCTTGCTAAGAGCGACAAAAGAAGAAAGCCCGAGAGGTACTCCAAGTCGTTTACTGCTGATGTTGACTTAAGCAACAACTTGTATCTCGTAGCCATGCAAGTCATGACTACTGGTGTAACTTCAATTGAGGAGCAGCTAGCACAAATGAGTAAAGTAATTGCAAGGCTGACAAGGACCGTGGAAGAAAAGGACTTGCAGATTACTACACTCGTCAACCGTCTAGAAGTGCAGCACGACGAGAAAGTTGACCCAAAGGTTGATCCACCAAAGAAAGAAACCGATGAAGAAGAGGAACCTTTGGTGGAGAAAGCCGAAGAGAAGCTGGAGGTGGACCAAGCTACCACGCTCATGGGATCTCTCTCTATCTAACAGCTGCAAGAGATGATCATAAGCACCATCAAGGCACAGTACGAAGGGAGTTCACATGACTCCGTGCTGTACTCAAAGCCCTACTCCAAGAAGATTGACGCCTTGAGGATGCCAATGGGTTATCAACTGCCCAAATTCATGTAATTCGATGGAAAAGGGCAATCATAAGCAACATATTGCCCATTTCATTGAAACCTGCAACAATGCTGGGACAAAGGGAGAGTACCTCGTCAAACAGTTTATGTGCTCGCTAAAAGGTAACGCCTTTGATTGGTACATCAACCTCGAGCTTGAATCCATCAACAGCTGGGATTAGCTTGAAAAGGAACATGTCGTCAACTACATCAATAGATGGCATTCATTAAGCCTGGATTGCAAAGATCGGCTTTTTGAAACCTCCGCCATTGAAATGTGCGTTCAAGGCATAAAACCAAGAACTTTTGAAGAATTGGCAACTCAATCCCATGACATGGAGTTGAGTATTGCCAATCATGGGAAGAAAGAGCCGATGAAAGAAAAACAAAAAAGATGAAAGATGAGCCTTCTCACACCCAAGTTAGGTACAAAAACACCTTGAGGGAACTGGAGCAGAAGATGTACCCTTTTCCTGACTCTGACATGGTTGTAATGCTAGATGACTTGCTGGAAAATAAGGTAATTAAGTTACCTGAATGCAAGCACCCCGAAGAGATGAATCGTGTTAACGATCCTAGGTACTGCAAGTATCATAGTATTGTGAGTCATCCTGTTGGCAAGTGCTTCATCCTCAAGGAGCTCATCATGAAGCTAGCATAACTAAGGCAAATTGAACTCGATCTGGAAGACACAGTCACAACACAAACTACCATAACTGTTTTTTTTTTTATCCCGTGCCTCTCTATGCATGACCACTCAATCCATGCTCAAGCCATATGGCACATTCTGTACAACCATTACTAGGGGCAAACGACCAAAATACACTTACCGATGATGAAGAATGATGGACATTAATGCCCTACAAAAGGACAAGGAGGCCAAGAACACAAGCAATAAAGCCAAAGGTAGAACAAGGGAGAAAGCACCATTGCCGCAATAGTAGGAAGCCCAAAAGAAACGTAAGAAATGCTAAGCCAACGTATGCTGGGAAACCTATGGAGAAAGAGCCACGCATTCCCGTCTCTTTGCACGAGTACTTCCCGGAGGACTTCTTCCAACAATGCACTACCGTTGTTGTCATATGGTTGAGGTAGAGATAAAACAGCCATTAAAAGGCAAAACGGTTGCCATTGAGGAAGAGATGACCTTTACGCCCAAAGAAGGCTTACCAACATACTTTAGTATCGAGGAAGCACTATTATTACCCAAGGAGATGCAAAAAGCACTAGTAGCAATCTTGGTGAGTTCTGACGACCACGAAGTGCAAGAAAGCAAGGACGAAAACCTAAAACTTCAGCCACATGAGTATGCCACGTGTTGTGCTGCCATGACGCAATCAACTTCACTAACGAAAACTTGGTGCTGGGATCAAAGCCTCACAACCGTTTTCTCTCCTCTCTGGGTACGTAAGGGTGCATAAAGTCAACCACATGATTGTGGATGGTAGATTGACCATAAACATCATGCCAAAGTCAACAATGACCTCAATCAGCATCAAGGTGGATGAATTGTCCTGAAGCCACCTCCTAATCCAAGGTTTTAACCAAGGAGGATAAAGAGTTATAAGCATGATCTTAGTAGAGATTACTATTAGCGAACTCAAATCAAGTACACTACTTCATGTGATTGATGCAAGAACTTTCTACAACTTGCTCTTAGGAAGGCTTTGTATTCACGAGAATGGAGTGGTGCCGTCCACCCTTCATTAATGCTTGAAGTTATACCGAAAGGAGTAAAGGTGATACAAGGCGACACCAAGCCATTCAATGAAGCTGAATCATACTTCGCAAATGCCAAGTTCTACATAGACGAAGACATGGTACCCGAAGCTCTTCCAGAGGAGATCAAATCCATAGGTAAAGCCGCACCTCAAAAGCAAGAGTGGCAAGCCGTGCCCAAGAAGAAAGAAGAGGAAGCTGTGCCATCTTCAAACAAAGATGTTAATGAGCATGCCAAACGCAGAACAACCAAAGGGAGTGTGACACCCTCAAAAGGGCCAAACATACCCGTCTTTCGATACATCCCAGTATCAAGAAGAAAGAATGGGCAATCCTCGTTCGAAGCTGGAACAAGCAAAGCTGACATACAGCTGCATAAGGACGATGTAAACCTACTCAAGACAAACGTAGTTTAGGGTCTGACACAGCCAAGTGACGCAAAAGTTTCAAAACCACCGCAAGGTTTCGTAAAACCCTTGCCAAAGGGGGCGGAATCGAGCACTCTTCCAACTAAGATGACCAAAGAAGGTTCTGACCCAAACGCATACAAACTCATGTCAAAGGCTGGGTACAATTTCGCCTCTCTTTCAAATCTTGGAAAGATGGTTTCAAACACCGTCAACGACAAAGAACATGACCTCACCGAGACACAAAAGAAGTTCAAGGAGCATGGTTAAGAAGTTGACAACAACGAAGTTGGACTTGGCTTCACACCAAATACACCCATGAAGATTTCAAGCTAAGCAAAAAAACGTTAACGCTTAACATATCAGCATGAGTGTTGAATAGGATCAGGAGGAGCCTAAGCCCGCCCTTCGAACACACCAACACCCCAAAGTTGTGTTTTCAAAAGGTTGTCAAAACCTAAGAAGCAAAGCAACATGGCTAGCTTTTCTCCGCGACGGTCGATCTTGGAAAAACTTGAAGAAACCAAGAAGCTTTCTAGGAAGGAAAAGACAACACCGAAGGAAGAAAAGCTCGACGGTTTAGCAAAAAAAGACGACTTTCAAAGCTTGATTTCTTCATGGATGAAGCACAAACCAACCTTAGAAGTCAACACAAAAGAATAACTAAAGCTAAAGAGGCACACCATCGTATATACTAGCCAATCTTCACGCCGACAAGCCTAAGATGACAGCATTGAAGACAAGATCTAAGACGTCTTCCACTTCACGATCCAAGAAGACAAAGAGAACAAAGCCCCCAAGGAAGACGTCACTGCTGCACCATCACAATTGAGGATGAGGGGCAAGCCACAGTTGATGATTTAAAGTAGCTCAACTTAGGAACAAACAAGGAGTCGAAGCCGTTCTTCATAAGTGCGCTGCTAAGTGCGGACGAGAACGTGGAGTACTACCAATAGCTATTAGAGTACAAAGATGTCTTTGCTTGAACCTACAAGGAAATGCCCGACCTTGACCCTACCATCGTCGTTCATCATCTTGCAGTCAAGCCTGGAACGCAATCGATAAAGCAAACTCAAAGATACTATCGATAAAGTAAACTCAAAGACGTTATCGATCCGAGCTCATCCCACAAATTGAGGCCAAGATTGACAAGCTAATGGAAACAGGCTTCATTTGAGAAGTGCAATACCCTAAGTGGACAAATTACAATACTATATGTTACATCCTGGCCCGGTGTCCACCACATCCATGGCCCGCTCCACCACCGTAGCACGATATTGTCCACTTTGGGCCCTGACCATGCCCTCACGGTTTTGTTTCTAGGAACTCACATGAGAACTTCCCAGTGGGTGGCACATCATGGGAGTGCACTAGCGCGCTACACGCTTAACTTTGGAGTTCCGATGGAACCCGAAGCCAGTGAGCTCCCAAAAGACCTCATGCTAGGTAGGGATAAGAATTTACATATAAGGATCACTCCCCTGGGCGATGTGGGATCTTACAATCCACCCCCTTAGAGGCCCGACGTCTTCGTCGGCACACCACGACCAGGATTAGGCTCTGATACCAAATTGTCACATCCTAGGCCCACTCAACCACTGTAGCACGATATTGTCTGCTTTGAGCCCCGACTACACCCTCCCAGTTTTGTTTCTAGGAACTCACATGAGAACTTCCTAGTAGGTCACGCATCATGGGAATGCTCTTGCGGGCTACTCGCTTAACTTCGGAGTTCCGATAGAACCTAAAGCCAGTGAGTTCCTAAAAAGCCTCGTGCTAGGTAAGGATGGGAATATACACATAAGGATCACTCCTCTGGGCGATGTGGGATTTTACAATGGTGTCGGCCAGCATGACTCGATTCGGGGTCCTAGTGGACATTCCGGGTCGGGGTATGTCACTATAACCTCAAGATGAACCCGTTGAAATGTGCATTTGGCATCACCTCTGAGAAGTTCCTTGGCTTCATTTTCAAGCACCATGACATTGAAGTGGATTAATAAAAAATTAAGGCCATTCAAAGCATGCTAAGGAATCTACACGAGCTGAAAAGTCTACAAGGATGGCTAGCCATCATTAGGCGCTTCATCTCTAACCTTGTTGGACGCTGTCAACCCTTAAATCGACTCATGAAGAAGGATACTTTATTCATATGGGTTGACGCTTGTCGCAATGCCTTCAAAAGCATAAAAAGGTATCTGGCAAACCCACATGTCTTAGGAGGGTCGATGCTTGGAAAGTCGCTTATCCTATACATTGCAGCAAAATTAGGTTTAGAGCACTCTTGGCACAAGAAAATGAAGTTCAAAAGGAAAGAGCACTCTATTACCTAAGTAGAACTCTCACTGGTGCCAAACTCAACTACTCATCAATTGAGAAGATGTGCCTTGCCTTAGTCTTTGTCGTCCAAAAGCTAAGACACTACATGCATGCTTACATCATCCACTTGGTTGCTAAAGTTGACCAAATCAAATAAGTTATGTTCAAACCAGTTCTGACAGGGTGACTACCTAAATGGGCATTGCTTCTCAATCAATATGAAATCATCTACGTCCCAGCTAAAGCCGTCAAGAGACAAGCCCTAGCAGACTTCCTTGTCGATCATCCAATCCCAACCGATTGGAAAATCTTGGATGACTTGCTTGACGATGAGGTGTTCCACATCGGTATTTTCCCGACATGGACAGTGTTCTTCGACGGATCCGCACGAGCGAATGGAGCGGGGGTGGGAGTAGTATTTGTAACATCCCACATCACCCAGGGGAGTGGATCCTGTAAGCCTTATATGTATATTGTCATCTCTACCTAATACAAGGCCTTTTGGGAGCTCACTGGCTTTGGAGTTCATCGGAACTCCGAAGTTAAGCGAGTTTGCGCGAGTGCAATCCTAGGATGGGTGACCCACTGGGAAGTTCTCATGTGAGTTCTCAGAAACAAAACTGTGAGGGCGTGGTCGGGGTTCAAAGCAGACAATATTGTGCTACGGTGGAGTCAAGCCAGGGATGTGATGGGGGCCCAGGCCGGGATGTGACAATTTGGTATCAGAGCCAATCCCTAGCCGGAAGTTTGCCGATGAGGACGTCGGGCCCCTAAAGGGGGGTGGATTGTAACATCCCACATCGCCTAGAGAAGTGGATCTTGTAAGCCTTTATGTATATTCTCATATGTACCTAGTACGAGGCCTTTTGGGAGCTTACTAGCTTCGAAGTTCATCCGAACTCCGAAGTTAGGTGAGTTCGCACAAGAGCAATCCCAAGATAGGTGACCCACTGGGAAGTTCTCGTCTGAGTTCCCAGAAACAAAACCGTGAGGGCGTGGTCGGGGCCCAAAGCAAACAATATCGTGCTACGGTGGAATCGAAGCCTGGGATGTGGTGGGGGCCCGGGCCGGGATGTGACAGTATTCATGTCGCCACAAAGACAAGTACTACCCTATTCCTTCCGGCTAAGTGAGCTATGCTCCAACAATGTCAATGAGTACCAAGCACTGGTCATTGGACTCCAAATGGCAATTGACATGGAAATCTCAATGCTAGAAGTGTATGGCGACTCCAAGCTCATAACTACCAACTTAACTACTACAAAAATTCTTGATTGAATATGAAGTGAAGAAAGATGATCTCGTCCCATACTTTCAACTACCAACTCAATTACTACAAAAATTCGAGCTCGTGACGCTAGAACAAGTGCCAAGAAAAGAAAATCAAATGGCAGACACTCTCGCTAACCTAGCCTGAAGTATGGTGCTAAAGGAAGATGAAGTTGCAGACATGCCAGTTTGCCAAAGATGGGTGATCCCACTCGTCACTGAAATCCTATTGGATGATACAAACGTCATCTCAATACTTCCAATCGACATTGAAAAGTGGAGGTAGCCACTGATCGACTACTTGGAGCATGGTAGGCCTAATTTACTAAACTGTTTAAAGGACAAAGAAGAGGGGGTACGGCAATAGTAAAGAGAGAGATGTGTAATTATGAGGGGGTGTTTTATTCCACCCCATTTTACCTTTACTTATAGTAGCAGGATAGGTAAAATCCTTACCCTTTTAGGATTACAACTCTTAATAGGTAATCAACTCCTAATAAGAATATAAGAAATATTTCTAGATTCACTAGGATTTACACAATCACAATCCTAATCCAATAGGACTGGAACCAAAATGTTATTTTTGTATTAATAAAGAAATGGTTTTTATCATGGTTGGACTCTGATAATATATCAATCAAAATGTTCTCTAAAATATAATATTTATCAATTTGGTATCTAAAAATGGACTCGCCTATCCAATTATATGGTGTAACGTGAATTAATTGGGATAAAACCCTAAAAATAGTAAAAAATTGAGCGTATCATTCCTTCATAAAGTACAAACTGACCGAATCGCTCCTGGTTTTTGGGGAAACTCAAAAAACGCAAACCCTGGCTTCCATTGAGCCCGAGGCACGTCTTCACGTCTGTACCTCGTAATTTCTATATCTCTAGCTTATTCCTTATTTCATTTTATACTTTTCTCTTTTTTTCTCTGTAATCTTCATTTGAGGATGGTCTTTTCTAGCTATATAGAATGACAGAATGTTTCTGCACACTAGTTTATTTTTTTCCCTAAGCATGGTTTATAGATTATAGAATGACAGTCAAAACTAAACAGCCAAATTAAACCTAACAAAAACTATTTTAATAGGTTTTTTTTTTATTTATTTATTTTTTATGTTGTAATTCAGTCAAAAAATAATTTATCCTTTACCCCTTAAGAGAAAATAAGAAATTAAAATTTGACTGAATTGCTATTGTTAAGTTCTAAGTTGGTAGACATAGTGAAATCATACTGTTGTAATTTGTTGCCTTGATTTTTCTTATAATTCTAAATTTTGATACATGCATATTTAGATTCAATTGTATATAATCAATCTTCGAGATATGATTGATACCTATATATGTTGTGGTTGTGGAACTCCAAATTTATTTAGTACTATTGAATTTGGCATCTTATTTGGTACTATGTTTGATAATTGAACCTTAATCTACCAGGCTTTAGGGAGTTGGAGTTTGATTTAGTTTGTCTATCAAATTAGTGGTGTTCTTTCCTATGTATTTATGTGGAACAAAATTGCTGACTCTACTACATTTAACAGTTTTCACAAACGAAGGACACTCGGTCATGCAAGGAGAAATTTCATCACATCAGGAATTAGGCATGCAATATTCGTCTCGCAAAGGTTGTGAAAAAAGGCCTTGCATGACGAAATTATGAACTTCATCACGCAACAAATGGACATGCGACGAAACAAAGTTGTTTCACATTAAATGTATTGGAATGAAGTGCTTTTTCGTGTGAAAGACAAGGGTACAAAAGATTGTCGTCACGATGTACTCGTGGGGACGAAAAAGCTGTGTTAGTAAAGACCTCACGCGACTAAATGTTTCATCGCTTAAACATTCATGCAACAAAATTGGAGTAATTCTAACATTATTTAATTGTTTAAAGTTTGTCGTATAAATATTTTGTTGCATTTAATGTTCAGCAACGATTGTAACAACTTATCTCTAATTTTACAAGTTTATTAATTTTAAAAGAGTGAATTGACAAAAATTCCCTAGTGGCAAGATTGTTAACTTTTGTTGACCTTCTTTTCGTGATGTGTATGAGCTATTATTTTACCGTATTCTCAAAGTACTCAATAGTACGAATGCGTAGGCGCAAGCGAAATTGAAATCGGAGTTACGATGGAAGTTTTATGGAACTACGAATCCAAAAAATACTTTTGTAAAAAATTACTACTTAAATTTTCATAATTATATATTATTATACTATTATTTTAATATTATATGATTGGATATTTTAAATATGTTATAATTTTTCTGACCCATGGGGCCCACACCTCACCCAAAATCTCCACTCCTCCCTCGCTACTTGTTCTCATCCTCTATATCTCATTTCTTTTTCTCTCTTAGCTCTCTCTCCCTCACATCTCTGGTATCTCTTTCCAACAACAACAACAACAATGAGCACCACCTTTGCCACTCTTCCTCCAGTGAGCCTCACAACCCAGACCATCTCCATCTCATCCGTAAAAGCTTAACCCAGACCATCTCCATCTCAAACGGAGCTCTGTTTTAGACTTGAATTTTCCGACGAGTTCTTCACGATCCTGACCAAGGTAAGCCTTAGGAAGTCTCTCTCTTACCTTTCCGTTGTCAGTGAACGATGTCAAGGTTAAACATATTTTTTTAGGGTTTGGAAGTTGTTGGGACGAAGGGGAAGCTTTCCCAGATTTCTGTAAAAAAAAAAAAAACAAAAAAAACCGTGGCCATCTTTAGACCACCTTCACGTGATTGTAGTACTAGAGCGTAAATCATTATTACATCCAGTCTTGTTCATGTCATAATACTTCTGCATGAACTCGTGTGTCAACATATGTCGATGAGCACCCAATATTATATGTTCATTTATGCGAGATGTTGTGATTACCAGTTGTTACACATTTTATAGGTGAAACATTGTGATTTTTCGTATTTTTGAAATGTTACTAATTATGGTAAGTGTTTTTATACCATATGTGGTATATATATTTGGAAACTATACTTGTTTTACAGTGAGGGGTTATATGTTTTCAAAAAGGTTTTACAAAATTTTGTTTTCAGGCCCACTCACCCTTGTTTTTCACCCTTCCAGGTTTTAGTAGCGGAGTTTTCGTATCGAGGAGGAGTTTCTGGCAAAACGTTGTTATGGGAATACTCTTTATGGTATCATTCTTCTTCTACCTTACTGTACTTTACTTATGCTCTGACATTACGTGTGAAATGGATTATTTCCTGCTCACAAGCATACTCTTGCATTTAGTCACTTTTAGGTTTAAATTTACTCATATTTCCATATCACTACACTTTACGGCTTCGTCACCTTTCTGGTGTTGACTAGCACATCTCGATTCAGAGTCTAGGTGGACACTCCGGGTCAGGGTGTGTTAGTTTGGTATCATAGCATAAGTTTTGGGTAGTATTGCATTCGTCACACACGTGATGTAAGCATTCTCGGTTCTCAAACCTAATTGTCGAATATTGCAACCTCATCAAATAGGAAAACATGTTAGCTTTTCCTAAGTTTTGGACAATTTAGATGACTTTTGACGCTCTAGTTGATTATTTTGGTGACCGCCTCAATATTTAAAAAAAGAACCTCCCTGCCAAGAAAAGATTTAGATTGGAGACGAGTTGATGGCCCTAAAGTAGGGCTAATGTATCGATAGTTGTGTACCACTCGAGATTTACCAACTTAATCCCATTACCATTCTCCCGTTATCATTACCAAACCTTTCGAGATAAGAAACCACAATTAGTTTTGATTCTTTGGTAGTACCCGTTAGTATACTATCTATCAAAATTCCTATGAAGCTTTGCTTTTCGTCGAAACCTTTGAAAATGTCTCAAATGACAATGTGGTGCTAAAGTGGTAGCACTCGACGGTAGATCATCTGAGGGATAGTAACCTTTGTTCCCTAACTATACTAATATTTCAAGCATAATTATAATTCAGGATCTTTAAGAGGAAGATCAATTTCCATTAAAGTCCATTCTAGAGTAGGTTATTAGTAAAATCGTTTTTTTGACCTTAGAACATTTCAACCAACATTAGTTCCTTAAAATTCTTTCGATGTTGTACTCATTATTACTATGGGTATAGGCATGGAAGTACAAAATGTCATACCTTCGGTTAGCAATAATTAATTTTTTCCTAGAATCAATGAAGCCACCTCATAGGACAAATTCCTTACCAATCAACCAAAACTATCCACCAGAGTGGGCACTGTCAGAATTTGAGATGAAAGATCTAGGTAAAACTTGATACTGTCTCAGTCTCAAGATAGAGCATTGTTTAGATGGAATCTTAGTACATCAATCGAACTACACCTAGAAGGTGTTGCACCGCTTTAATAAGGATAAAGCGAAGCCTTCGAGTACTCTTATGGTCGTTCGATCACTAAATGCAAAACAAGATCCCTTCCGTCCAAAGGAGGATATGAAGAGATTTTAGAGCCTGAAATTCCTTATCTAAGTGTGATAGGCGCTTTATTGTACTTAGCTCAATGCACTAGACCTGACATCTCATTTGCTGTTAATCTTTTGGCAAGATACAGTAATGCACCTACATGCAGACACTGGGCTGGTGTGAAAGACATCTTTCGTTACCTTAAAGGTACTACGGATTTGGGTTTGTTATATTCCTACGAATCCTCGAATGATGCTGCACCCTTTGCTTCTCGAGTCAATTCTCACCTTGTTGGTTATGCCGACGCAGGATACTTATGTGATCCGCATAAGGCGCGCTCTCAAATGGGTTATGTCTTTACCGTTGGGGGCACTGCAATCTCTTGGAGGTCAACTAAACAGACCTTAGTTGCCACTTCGTCTAACCATGCTGAAATTCTCGCCTTACATGAAACAACTCGGAAATGCTTTTAGTTGAGAGCAATAGTGGGCCATATTTGAAGCTTTTGCAATCTTTATCCCACCGTTAATGCCCTGACGATGATTTTTTAAGACAACGCAGCTTGCATCGAACAGCTCAAGAAGGGTTACATCAAAGGAGACAACATCAAGCACATTGCGTCGAAGTTTTTCTTTACACATCAACAACAAGAGCATCAGAAGATTAAAGTCATGCAAATCCGTCCACAAGACAATCTGGCCGATCTCTTCACCAAATCATTCTCGAATACGACGTTTCAGAAGCTTGTTCATGGAATTGGTATGCTTAAACTTTCTGAGTTGTAACTTTGCTATTTCTCTTTTGGAACTGTGTCAAACTCAGGGGGAGTATCCTATAGATACTTGCTTGATCTTAATGTATTCTTTTTCCTTACGATTAGGAGGATTTTTCCAATGGGGTTTTGCTACCTAACTAGGTTTTAACGAGACACCTATCTTGGGTTGGTCATATCCCTGAATGACGTCCTGTAGACGTTTCTTTGACTTTGCATTTCTCATACATTTTTCCTTAGACTATGGATTTTGTTCCTCCTCCGGTTTTTGAAATAGCCTTAGGGTTTTTTAGTGAGACTTACTACTTATGCAAGTTCCTACCTTATTGAGAATAAGCGTTGTTCCTTGAAATCAGTGCTGATGAATCGACTTCCTTAACTTCTGCATGATGTTAAATCTACCTTGAGTTTTTACACACTTAAGGAGGAGTAGTGATAACAACACACACACATTTCCTTACAATTCAACACACACATCTCTCTCTCTTCTCCTTGCCGTCGACCCTCTCTCTCATTGTCAGATAAAATTAGGCCTGGCAATTTCTGACACGACCCGATAACCCGACACGACACGACACGAAATTAACAGGTGTTTGGGTAGACATGATAACGAATCGGGTCGTTATCGGGTAACCCGATAAGCACCTGTTAAGATAACGGGTTGGTTCGGGTATACACGTGGGTAACACGATACACGATAAGCAGAATATTATTTTTATAATTTTATAACCGTAAAAAAATACTGTAATAATTATATACATTAATTTTACAATTGTATACCCCTAAAAATTATAATAAATATATACATATATTAAATTAACTATAAAATTTATAATAATTATAATAATTATATATACTATAATAATTATACCCCAAAAATATTAAGACTATCTATAATAATTATATATATATATATATATATATATATTAAATTTTATAAAAACTATAATAATTATTAATTAATAATTTAATATGCATGAATATGATGCATTGCATTGCATCCATTGAAATTTGATGTGATTTGTTTCCATTCAAATTTCAATAATGAATTTCTTGCCGTTGCCAACTTGCTGCCCTTTTTGAAAAAAAAAAAATGGAGGGAAAATGAAAATGTTAAGAAAAGTTGAAAATGAAACAAAAAAGTGAGGGAATTAGGGAAAGATGTTGGAGGGAAAAGTGAAAATGATAAGAAAAAGTTGAAAAGGAGACAAAAAAGAGAGGGAAAAATGAAAATTAATAGAAGTGGTGAGAAATTTTTTTTTTTTTTTTTTAAGTTATTAACTTTTTATCACACACATGACTGTCATGACATATCTCACTATTTTTATAATGACACACGTGACACGTGATGTATGTACTATTCCGTGTACCAGTCAATTATAATTTATACATACAAAATAAATAGATTTAAATCTACTTAATAAATATATATATACACACACACACGGAACTTGATTGATGGCATACGAATTCTCCAAAACTAATTTCAACGATCCCAACCGTCAAACTTGTTTGTATATACTTTGAGATCACATCAATAAAAAATCATAAAAATAAACATTCAGAGATCAAGTAACGGGACAAAGCTTTTCAACGGTTATAAACGAAAAATCACGATTTAACAGTTATTTTAACTCCGATTTTGATGATTTTTTATAACTACACTCCTTGACCCTATATGAATACAATGAATGAATTCGATCTTCAATTTAAAATATTTACACAAGTGGATACCACAAAATCTTATGTTATACTTAATGAAAGTATAAATAAACTCTAAGTATTAGTCAATCTATCGTTTTACGAATTCTCCAAAACTAATTTCAACGATCCAAACCGTCAAAATTGTTTGTATATGCTTGGAGATCACATCAGCAAAAAATCACAAAAATAAACATTCAGAGATCAAGTAATGGGACAAAGCTTTTCAACGGTTATAAACGAAAAATCACGATTTAACGGTTATTTTAACTCCGATTTTGATGATTTTTTATAACTACACTCATTGACCCTATATGAATACAATGAATGAATTCGATCTTCAATTTAAAATATCTACACAAGTGGATACCACAAAATCTTATGTTATACTTAATGAAAGTATAAATAAACTCTAAGTGTTAGTCAATCTATCGTTTTACGAATTCTCCAAAACTAATTTCAACGATCCAAACCATCAAAATTGTTTGTATATGCTTGGAGATCACATCAGCAAAAAATCACAAAAAAAAAACATTCAAAGATCAAGTAACGGGACAAAGCTTTTCAACGGTTATAAACGAAAAATCACGATTTAACAGTTATTTTAACTCCGATTTTGATGATTTTTTATAACTACACTCCTTGACCCTATATGAATACAATGAATGAATTCGATCTTCAATTTAAAATATTTACACAAGTGGATACCACAAAATCTTATGTTATACTTAATAAAAGTATAAATAAACTCTAAGTGTTAGTCAATCTATCGTTTTACGAATTCTCCAAAACTAATTTCAACGATCCAAACCGTCAAAATTGTTTGTATATGCTTGGAGATTACATCAGCAAAAAATCACAAAAAAAAAATATTCAGAGATCAAGTAACGGGATAAAGCTTTTCAACGGTTATAAACGAAAAATCACGATTTAACGGTTATTTTAACTCCGATTTTGATGATTTTTTATAACTACACTCCTTGACCCTATATGAATACAATGGATGAATTCGATCTTCAATTTAAAATATTTACACAAGTGGATACCACAAAATCTTATGTTATACTTAATGAAAGTCTAAATAAACTCTAAGTGTTAGTCAATCTATCGTTTTACGAATTCTCCAAAACTAATTTCAACGATCCAAACCGTCAAAATTGTTTGTATATGCTTGGAGATCACATCAACAAAAAATCACAAAAAAAAAAAAACATTCAAAGATCAAGTAACGGGACAAAGCTTTTCAACGGTTATAAACGAAAAATCACGATTTAACGGTTATTTTAACTCCGATTTTGATGATTTTTTATAACTACACTCCTTGATCCTATATGAATACAATGAATGAATTCGATCTTCAATTTAAAATATTTACACAAGTGGATACCACAAAATCTTATGTTATACTTAATAAAAATATAAATAAACTCTAAGTGTTAGTCAATCTATCGTTTTACGAATTCTCCAAAATTAATTTCAACGATCCAAACCGTCAAAATTGTTTGTATATGCTTGGAGATCACATCAGCAAAAAATCACAAAAAAAAAACATTCAGAGATCAAGTAACGGGACAAAGCTTTTCAACGGTTATAAACGAAAAATCATGATTTAACGGTTATTTTAACTCCGATTTTGATGATTTTTTATAACTACACTCCTTGACCCTATATGAATACAATGAATCAATTCGATCTTCAATTTAAAATATTTACACAAGTGGATACCACAAAATCTTATGTTATACTTAATAAAAGTATAAATAAACTCCAAGTGTTAGTCAATCTATCGTTTTACGAATTCTCCAAAACTAATTTCAACGATCCAAACCGTCAAAATTGTTTGTGTATGCTTGGAGATCACATTAGCAAAAAATCACAAAAAAAAAAAACATTCAGAGATCAAGTAACGGGACAAAGCTTTTCAACGGTTATAAACGAAAAATCACGATTTAACGGTTATTTTAACTCCGATTTTGATGATTTTTTATAACTACACTCCTTGACCCTATATGAATACAATGAATGAATTCGATCTTCAATTTAAAATATTTACACAGGTGGATACCACAAAATCTTATGTTATACTTAATGAAAGTGTAAATAAACTCTAAGTGTTAGTCAATCTATCGTTTTACGAATTCTCCAAAACTAATTTCAACGATCCAAACCGTCAAAATTGTTTGTATATGCTTGGAGATCATATCAGCAAAAAATCACAAAAAAAAAACATTCAGAGATCAAGTAACGGGACAAAGCTTTTCGACGGTTATAAACGAAAAATCAAAATTTAACGGTTATTTTACCTCTGATTTTTATGAATTTTTACAGCTACACTCCTTGACCCTATATGAATACAAAGAATGAATTTGATCTTCAATTTAAAATATTTACACTAGTGGATGTGGATATCACAAAATGTTATGTTATAATTTATATACTTAATAAAAGTATGAATCAACTATTTGGAAAAGGAGGTAATATATTTTTATATGGTATAGTATTATTATTTTATTTCTTTTCATAATTATTTTGTTTAACTTTTCATAATTGAATGATTTTTAATGTTTGCTTTTTCTATACTTAGTTTATGCGGAAGAGAGTTATGACGTGGAAAATTTTACTGAAAACATCTTCAACATAACTCTTGAAGGCAATAGATCAAGCCAAAGTTCCAATACAATTTCATGATGATCGATGTAAATTGAAGGTTTTGTAAATGGAGGTGTAAACTTTTGAGAAAGACTTACAATCTTAAAAACAAAAACTCTTTATCCTTGCACATTTAATATTTGTAATAGATTAGTAGTGTATGTATTATTTTTTTTATTAGGTTTTTATTTTCGAGTGTAGATATAGTACTTGAACGAGAAATGTTTTAATGTTTTGAAGTAATATTTATGTGGCAATGTGTGGTATGTGCAAATTTAAAAAAATATATATTTTTCTTAACGGGTCATAACGGATCGGGTCACTTTACCCGTTGGGTAAAGTGACACGACCTGTTAAGGACCCGTTAAGATAACGGGTGTGACATGACACGACCCGTTAAGATAACAGGTGTTACACGAAAACGACACGAACACGATAGATACAACCCGTTTGCCAGGCTTAGATAAAATAGACCACAACATTTATTAATTTTTGTTTACTTTTATCTTTTTGCACGCATCTCATCCCATCCCGTAACCCGTTCACCCAGCCAGTTTCAGGTACAAGGTCCAAATCCAAGATCCACAACCCAAACCCAAACCCAAAAGTCCACCAGAACGACTCCACGTTTGATTACTTCGATCCCTCGCTAGTCTTTTTAGTCGGACAGTCCATCTCTCTTCCATTGTTTGTTCAGCAATGGCGGGATTTCGATTGGGGACCGATGACTCGGAGATATCGCAGCAGAACCGACCAGCACCGCCCGATCTCGTCTCGGACGACGACCGCTCCGTCGCCGCCGACTCATGGTCCATCAAGAGTGATTATGGAAGCACTCTCGACGACGACCAGCGCCATGCTGACGCCGCCGAGGACCTCTCTGCTGCTAACCTCCGTGGCCCCTCCGAATACAGGTTTGCTTCCCTCCCCTCCACTATCTATTTGGTTTCCAGGAAAATCTCTGTAAATAAATAAATAAATAATTAATTAATTAGTGCAAAATTAAGTTCTTAAGACTAAATGTTTGCATTGCTTGTTGTATCTATGCTTGTGCTGTTCTGAATTTTGAGGAAGAATTAATTGACTATTAGTATAGGAACAATTATTTATTCATTTATTGCTATTGATATTGTGGTACTTGCAGTTCTGACAAGGAGGAGCCAGATGCTGAAGGGGTGACATCAATGCTAGGTCTTCAGAGTTATTGGGATGCTGCATATGCAGATGAGTTGGCGAATTTTCGGGAACATGGTCATACCGGTGAAGTTTGGTAAGCTTTTCGCAACTGTGCAAATTAACTTGTGATGCATTTCTTGTGGCTTTGGGGCACAGTAGAAAACAGCCAAGTGGTAGCATCAAAGAAATATCCCGGAATCGAAGAAAACTCTTGAAGGTAGAGAGAGAAATTAGAGGGAGAAAACTTTTTGTATTGTTTGAGAAGATGAATCTTACAAAGTCTGGTATTATAGAGGAATTATTATGAGCTAGTAAATATTTAAGCTAACCATGGCTAACTAGCTAACAACAACAATTGCAAAACTGTTAAGAATTAGCTAAACACCGTCATGTGAAGATCACATGGGTTAATTTTTACTACGTACTAATTATGCTATATGCATTTGTTGCTACTTTTCAAAGACCATATTAGTGAGGGGAGATTGAAGAAAAACCTTTCTTAACAATATTGATATCCTTATCATATCAACTATATGAAATGAAAAGGAGTGATGCTAAAATATTACTGGCCCTGCAAATCAATTTTGTCGTGATTTACCAGAATTTTTCAACCTTTACTCCTTTCTTTTTTAAATCCATATTAGTGAGGGATTCGTATTTAGTTCCCCTTTGTGTCAAAGTGAGTAAATACTATAAGGCGTGGATTCGTATTTAGTTCCCTTCTGTTTCTGTAGGTTTGGAGCTGACGTCATGGAAGTTGTCGCCTCTTGGACCAAAAGCTTATGCATTGATATTTCTAAAGGTTGCACACCAAATCATGTTGATAATCATAAGTCTGATCCTATGGAACAAGGTGATAAGTATCTTTCAAGCTGGAGTGTACTTGACATTGGGACTGGCAATGGATTGCTTCTTCAAGAACTTTCCAAGCAGGGGTATTCTTATATTCATTGAACTGTATCTGGTATTATATGCTGAATTAGATTGAATTCCTGTATGGAAGCAAATAAAATGCAAACTAGGCGAATCATGTATCAGATTGGAATGTCTAGGCTGGAGAGTATAAGGCTTCGACAGGTCTTGTTTTAAGGTTAACAAGTTGCCCATAGATGAGAGAGTATCAGTATGTGTATGCCAATTGGTTAAAGTGAATTATGCATTTAGGTTCTACAGAATGGTGTAGCAGTGAAGAAAGTTAACTATAGAAGATAAATAGGTAACAAACTTGATTGAAGTGTGCAAATGTCCTTGAATATTTATTTGTGGTTTATAATAAGTTATAAGATTTAAATGTAGAAACTTGAAGGATCAGAAGGTGGACAGAACGTCAACTCACCCATTCTTATTTTGTGTTCTCAATCAAATCATCCCTTTATTTATTTAGAACAATTTAGGTTATGAACTTGATTATGTAGTATTATTATTATTCTTGTTTTTGAATTCTGGCTATGCTAGTTATTTTATTATCATGAGATTGGATGTATTACATAGGCCTTAATGTAATTGTTATAGACTTTCTTTTTTTATCATAATACAGCCCTTGAGAATCCAATCAACACAGCAAGTCTGCATCAGTTTTTCACCAACCTACTTACTCTCAAGTGCCATCACTGTCACCACGGCACATAGAACACCTTTGCCGCTGTTAAATAAGGCTTCCTTTACTCATATGGTTGGGTATTTTGATATGTTTCATCCTCCAAGAATCAATTCCGTCTTAAAGGGGGCATGATATTTTGAGAATGTGCATTTGGCCTTTTTATTTGTGTTCAGTACATTTGTTGATAAGTTAATATACTGGGTAAAGTCAACTAAAGGAACCTTTCAATATTTAATCTAAAATCTCATAAACCCTCTTTCTTCAATTGAAACTATCTTAAAATCTGATTTAAATGGGCATGTTTTGCCCTAGGATCATTCCTATGTAATTATTATTAGTTATTGGGCCCCAATTCACCCCCCAAAATATACAATTTTAATGTTGAATGTCCTTTTTTGCCTCCCTTGTCGGAGGGTTGGTGAGAAGGGCTGGGAGCCAGAGAGTTGTAAATAAAATTGAGTCCAAGATTTCATGAAAGTTATTTGGTGACTGAATTTCCATTGTTTCTCTAAATGTCAGAGACACCATAATGAATGAAATTATGGTGTTTTGGGTTCAGGTTCTCTGATTTAACAGGAACTGATTATAGTGAAGGGGCGATTCACCTTGCTCGAAGCCTTGCTGATCGTGATGGATTGCCAAACATTAAATTTTTGGTATGCCTTTCCTTTTGGCCAATGTTTTCTGGTATGTTTAGGCTTCGTAAAAAAATTATTAGATTACCTGATGTCTTCTATAATCCTTATGCCTGTATATTTCCGGTGAATGAAGTTGTATGAAGTGAATTTCTCTTCTTTAGTATTAAATTCTTAATGTCTTCCAAATCATTGCTTGTAGTTAAGCTCTTATTTTGATACTTCCTTTCTAAAATATTGCAAAATGAATTGTGTCACTATTTTTTAGGTTGATGATATTCTAGAGACCAAGTTGGAAAGGCAGTTTCAACTAGTTGTGGACAAAGGAACCTTGGATGCCATTGGATTGCATCCAGATGGTTCTATCAAAAGGTAAAGGCCAGCATAGTGTGCTATGCTGCATGTATTCTGTTACAATTATTACTCTTTATCTATTTTCTGATTGATAATTCCTCTGTTTCTGTACGAATGATTTGTTTAGTGACTTTAGTCTATCTAATTGCTCAGGTTATTAAATAAAAGGAAAGTGGAGTTTGGAATTGCTAATTCATAATTTTTTATACAGGGTAATTTATTGGGATTCAGTTTCACGATTAGTGGCTTCTGGTGGATTAGTAGTAAGCATCTTCACTTTGGCTAATACTTGTTACTTAAAACTGCAGTTACCTTCATTTAGGGTGTGTTTTCAAGTGCTAAAAGGAAGAGTATAGATAATATATTTTGTTATGAACCCTAGCGCTTCTTGCCTGTTCACTTTGAAAGTGCTTGGTTTTGTTTTCGGCCATACTATGAGTAGCTGTGCTCCTACCAGAATCATGCACTCTTTCTTTTCTCTTCAAATTTCTCTTTGAGAAGTTTTTGTTTCTTTCAACACTACCTGATGTTTCAATTGCTGTTGGGGAACACCATTGCAGGTGATTACATCATGTAACAACACAAAAGATGAATTGGTGCAAGAAGTGGAAAGTTACAATCAAAAAAGTGTGACGCAGGAACATGAAACATGCAAAGATCCTCCTAAGTTTCAATACCTTAGTCATGTCTGCAGATATCCGACATTCATGCTTGGTGGATCTGTAGGATCACGTGTTGCCACAGTGGCATTTCTCCGGAACTAAAACACTAAACGTTGCAAGTTATAGTTACGCGTGGCTGTATACAGTCAATGGATTTATGTTTCCGCATCCAGAAAGTGCCTGTCTGACTTTTCAAGTTCTTTTGTTTGTTTGAACACCGTGAAACACTCTGATACGTTTTAAGACGTTTCTACTGTCGGGTTTTATGCGAGTTACGCAAAATTTATACAGAAAATGAACATTTCGCTGTTAGTTCCTGTAATGTGTTTTGGTCTAATAGTTTACAAACTAGGTTATCGTTTACTCTGTTTGCAATTCAAGTACTCTGTAAGCAGGGGCGCAGTTGATGAAGGGCCTGGGGGGTAAAGGGATAACTCATAGCTAACAGCTTGTACAGCTGTCTTATACAACTGTATTTCAGTTGTAACAGTTTTGTAACTAATCTCTGTGTTAGAGATTTAATTAAGTAAAATTAGTCATTAAGCTTTATTAGAGAAATGTATAAATACTGAGTTGTATTCCTTACACACTAAGAAAGAAATGATACAGGCATCTTTCTTTACATGGTATCACCCGCCTCCTTGCTTCACCGCCTCTCGATCCTTCTTTCCTTGCGATTCCTTCTTCGATTTTTGCATCTGCGATCCTCGCTTCTCTGATCTTTGATCTTAAATCGTCTCATGTGTAGCCTGAAGTTGTTGCCCCTAATCCTACGATTTCTTCTCCCTTTTTTGCAAAGATGAACCCTAATTCTTCAAATTCTCCAATCTCGTCGATTTCTTCCATAACTGTGCAGAATATCAGTTGTATGGTTCCTACGAAGCTCAAGTGTGACAATTACCTCGTCCGTAAAGCTCTCTTTGCTCCAATTTTTCGACGATACAAACTTACTGGAATTGTTGATAGCTCTGAAGTTTGCCCGCCGCCTTATGTTCTTGATCAATCTGGTCAAAATACTGGAATTTCGAACCTTACCTTCAAGATTTGGTATGAAAAAAAATCAGAATATACTGATTTGGCTAAATTCAACTCTCTCTGAGGATATTATTTCATTCATTGTTGGTGTCACATCGTCTTGAGACTTCCAATTAAATCTTGAGCATTGATTTGGTGGCTTGTCTGCAACTCACATTCATCAGCTTCGTTCTTGTCTCCACTCTGTTCACAAAGGCAATCTTCCTATCTCAGATTATTTGCAAAGAATTAAAGGCATTTCTGATTCATTAATGGCTGCTGAAGCTCCTGTCACTGATCATGATCTTATTGCTGTTACTCTAAATGGCTTACCTGATGAGTATGAGTCTTTCATTGACTCTATCATGCTTAGGATTTCTACCACAACACTGGATGAACATCATGGATTGTTGATTAACAAGTTTTCATGAATAGCAAAAAGAAAGGTGTGGCTTCTTCCACTTTTGAGCCTTTTCAGGCCTTCATTGTGCAGTCTCAACCTCCTCTTCTTTCTACACCACCACAGTTGTACAATGTTCCTCAAGCTTATGCTGCTCAACGGTCAAACTACAATGCTACACCAAAGTTTCACAACAACAATCATGGCCGAGAATCCTTTCAACGCAACAATCGTGGTAATTTTCATAAAAACTTCAATAATTCTCCTAGTAACTTTTCAATTATGGTGTAAATCATGGCAACTATAGAAACAATTCTGGAAATCACAATAATTTTGGTGGAAATCATAACAATTCTGGTGGAAGAACTCCCTGCCAAATTTGTAACTTTTTGATCATGAAGCTATTGACTGTTATGAGAGAATGAATTATTCTTTTGCTGGAAAAATCCCTCTTGCAAAGTTAGCTGCTATGTGTGCTGACACAAGTCTTAAAATTGCAGTCATGGTAAAATTTTGGTTTATTTAATAATTAATCATCAGGGACTCCTAAGCACACGAATTCTTTATAAATAGATAAATAGAAATAATAGATAATTAAGCAATCTCCTCCCACTTGCTTGATGGTCTTGGGTGCCACATCCCATATTACTAATAACATATCTGCCATTCAATCTCCACATCCATACTCTGGCGAAGACAAGGTGTATATTGGTGATGGACAAGGTATGGTTATCCATCACACTGGTAATTCTATAATTTCAATACCACATGCTACTTTCAAATTGAGTAATGTTCTTTGTGTTCCCTTGATGAAATTCAATTTACTGTCTGCCTATCCATTCTTGAAATATAACTATTGTTCTTTGACCCTTGATTCTGATGGTTCTGAAATCAAGGATCGTTCTTTGGGGAGGACGCTTTTTCGAGGGCCAGTTAGAGAAGGGTTTTATCCTTTTCAAGGTCTCTCCAATGTCCCTTCTTCACATTTTGCTCTTATCATCACTAAAGCATCATTGAAGACATGGCATAAAAGGCTTGGTCATCCTTCCTTTGCTATGTTTAGAAAAGTATTAAATAAGCATAGTCTTGTTCACAGTGGTGACAAGCTTGTATCTTTCGTTTGCACAGATTGTGCCATAAGCAATAAGTTGTCTTTTTCCTCTAGTACTAGTTTTATTTCTACTAGTTTAGAGTTGATACATGCTGGTGTTTGGGGTCCATCTTCAGTCACTTCTGTCAGTGGTTACAGTTTTACTTGTTAATTGTGGATGAGTTTGCTAAATACACCTGGTTGTTTCCTATGAAAGCTAAGTATGAGGTTTTCTCTATATTTGTAACCTTCAAAGCTTATGTAGAAAGCATGATTGGAAATAAAATAAAAATCTTGAGATCAATTTTAGGGGGTGAGTTCACTAGTTCAATTCTTTTCTATCAAATAATGACATTTCTCATCAATATAGTTGTCCTCACACTCCAGAACAAAATGGATGTGTTGAGAGGAAGCATAGGCATCTTACAGAGACTGCAAGGGCTTTTTTGATTTCTTCTCTAGTTCCACACAAGTTCTGGGTTGAAGCTTTTTCGATTGCTCTTTATCTCATCAACAGACTGCCAATTTCTAGATTGGACAAATCTCCATGGGAACTTCTCTTCAGGAAACCTCCAGAGTATTCAAAATTAAAAATGTTTAGATGTAGCTGATATCCTTGGCTTAAACCATATGTTCGATCAAAACTGGAAGGCAAAAGCAAGCATTGTGTCTTTCTTGGTTATAGCCTTCAGTATAAAGGATATCAATGTTTAGAACTTAAATCTCAGAGAATCTATATTTCAAGGTATGTTTTGTTCAATGAAATGCATTTTCCTTTTCATGATGTACAGAAGCTTCACTCCTTATCACTGCCACAGTACATAGTGCATGCATCTTCTCCAGCATTTACTCTTCCGTTTACAACATCTTAGCATACTCCAACATTTTCAATAGTGTCTTCATCACAACTAGTTGCATCTCCATCACCTGCAACATCTCAGCAATCCTCATCTTAACAAGTACCATCTCAATCATCATCTCCACAACTTAGTCACTCATTACCTTTGCAATCAAGTGACTCTTTTTCCTACTAATTCTCATCCTATAATTACAAGGTCTAAAGCAAGTATCTTTAAACCAAAAGCTCTCTTTGCAACTAAACATCCCATTGATATTGATAATTTTGTGCCTACCACTTATTTGTAAGCATCCAAGCATGCTCACTAGAATCAAGCAGTGCTAAAAGAATTTCAGGCTCTCAGAAACACAAGTACTTGGACCTTAGTACCATCATCTCCACATCAAAACATTGTAGGCTGTAAATGGAGGTTTCAGATTAAAAGAAAACCCGATGGTACAATTGATAGATGATAGAGATTTTACCACCTACAAAAGTAGGGATAAAAACACTTAAAAATACTTGCAAGAGAACAAGGTTGTTGTAGTATAAATGACTCAAGCAAGGTCATTTTCCACTAGGATTGTTTAAAAAATTTTATGAAAAACCCTAATCCTAGTTAATTATTTGAAAGTAAAGATTGGAAAAGGTTGATTTTGAATTTAAAAGTATTAAAAACGAATTTTAATCAAAGTAATTTAGGGAAAGCAACTAATAACCAATTAAAAAGGAAACAAATCAAAGAGAAGAGATTTTAAGAAACAAATTTGGAAAAGCACTAAGGTTCCGCCGTCACCCTAACAATCCTACGTAGTTCTTCTAATTCCTTACGAATTACACATGCATATTTTGAAGGTTAGGTTTTCCTAAAGTATGCCCTACTTGGAACTCCTAACATAGAACGTATATCTAACATGTAACCCGTCCGTGGCGTCCAGATCGAATGTGAACATGCAAGACTCATTAAGTTTTGTGAAAACCTTTTGAAAAACCATATAACTCCTAAGACTTGTCGTCCATCCTAAGTAGTTACACATGTTAACCACAAGAAGCCTTAGTCAATTTTAGGGACAGCCCTTCGCCAAAATTGCATCAAATTACTTTTTTAATTATCCTAATGGTCACGAATCACTAAGACAAATAGATAGTTTAAAGCACATTGATTAACAATCCAAAACTTGCATGCATAAATTCATAAGAAAATTAAAAAGAGACTACATATTCTTGCTAAGGATCATGGCCTCACCCTAGCAAAAATGATTAGTTACGCATATTTATAATTAAAATCAACATAATTGTATTAAACTAGAAAAAGAATGAAAACACCTAAAAGTATAAGTCTTGAAATCTCTAAACTCTAGCCAAAATCTTCTCCCAAAAGTTGCATACCTAAAAGAAAACCTAGGTCTGCCAAAAGGCTTATTTATACTACTCTATATAAAATCCTCCTAGTAAAAGGTCTGAGAATAAGACTAGGAAACCTAAAAACTTGAAATAAAATAGGAAACATAATCCTAAATTGACTTGGTAAATTTGCCTAAAAATCTGCACAGCAACGTTTCGAACCCAAATCAGCTCCAAAACTGGCCCAAAATAGCTGGATTTAAAGCTTGGACTATTCTAAACACTTCTCCAGAAAGCCACAAACCTAATCTGCGATCATCTTGGGCTCCAAAAACGCAGTTTAAGCCCAGAAACGTCACTTTCCAGCAACGCGCACTGCTTCTTTATTTAATCGCCAGAAAGTAACCGTTCGGTAGAAAAATCCCAAATTTTGACACGAATAAGCCAAGAGATACACAAACATCCTTCGATTTGAATCACTCCAAAATTCGTCTGTTTGATCATGTTTTGCTCCAGAGGAATTCGAATGTCCTATATTGAAAATATAAAGCAAAGTATCAAAATTCTACCAAAATAATTACCACTAAGAATAGGGTAAAATATATAATATAATATTGACTCATCAATAGATAAAAGGCTTACCTTTTGGCAAAAGGGTTTCACCAGCAATAAGGTATTGATTTTAAAGAAACCTTCAGTCATGTTGCCAAACCAGTGACCATTCACATTTTATTAACTCTTGTTGTCCAAAATGATTGGTTCCTAAGTTAGTTGGATATTAGTAATGCGTTTCTTCTTGGTACACTGAAAGAAGAGGTGTTTATGCAACAGCCTCCTGGTTTTATTGATGCTTCTCAGCCTTCATTTGTTTGCAAGGTCAATAGGTCTCTTTATGGCTTAAAGCAAGCTCTGGGGCTTGGTATGATAAACTTGGTCTTACATTACTCTCTTTTGGCTTTACTAATTCTCAATCAGATTGTTCCTTATTTGTGCATACTTGTCCTTCCCTTATGATAGTACTTGTATATGTTGATGACATCTTAGTCACTGGTCCAAATGCATCTCATTATCAAGCTTTTATTTGCAAGCTCAGTTCTTTGTTTCCTGTTAAAGACTTATGGCCTCTCCACTATTTTCTTGGTCTTGAAGTTTCATCAATCCCCTAAAGGTATATTCTTGTCACAAGGCAAATATGCCATAGATCTTCTAGTTAAGACAAAAATGGAAGGATCTAAACCTTGTGCCATTCCTCTTGGCACTAATAAATTGGATCGCATTGGAACTTTGTTGTCTGATCCAAAGGAGTACAGGTCCATCGTTGGTGCTCTTCAATACTTAACATGGACAAGGCTGGATATTTCTTTTGCCATGAACCAAGTTTGTGAATTTCTTCACTGTCCTCGAGATACTCATTTTCAAGTAGTTAAACGTATTCTTAGGTTTCTCAAAGGTTCAGTTGATCAAGGACTCTAATTTAAAAAAGGTTTTATGGAGCTTACAACCTTCTCAAATGCTGATTGGGCTGGATGTGTCTTTGATAGAAGATCTACATCTGGTTATTGTGTTTACTTAGGTCACAATCTTATAAGTTAGAGCACTAAAGAGCAGCCAATTGTTGCAAGATCTTCAATTGAAGCTGAGTATCGATCTCTTGCTCTCATTCCTGCGGAAATCACATGGATCTGTAATATTTTCAACTACATCACTTTTCCTCTTCCTCATGCTCCTACATTGTGGTGTGACTGTTGGAAATGTGCCCTAAAAGCCAATCATATGATGATACTTTACGGACATTTCACATGACTAATCTAGTTTAATATATATATATATATATATATATATATATATATATATATATATAAAGGGCAAAGATTATTGTTTAAGTTGTCTCATATAAATATTATATGCTTAAACGATAAGTCCAAGGAATATGTAATTGGGAGAATGTGATCTAAAGAAGTTAGATTCATGAGACCATTCTCTTTCGTATACATATCCTAAACATTCCTAATCATAGGATTGCCAATTGGGCATTGACAGTTCGTTAAGATCAGTACGTGCTATGTCTTCTTTTAGAGAAAGTGACTGGTCTCGAGTCATTGGTGTGATTGACACCAAGACAAGTATGTAGGTGCTCAATAGAGAATGAGTCCACTAAACACGATCAACAAGGAGTTCTCATACTTATGTCACTTGAGAACTCATGGTTGGGATAATGCAAAGTAGTCCTTTGACCTGAGGCATCATAGTTGTCTTGTGGTTAGGTCCTTGATCTTTGGCTATGTCAAAGTCACTCCATCAAAGGGTGTCCACGGCATAGTTGGGGTTAAGCCACTTAACCATGGAGGCAAGTGAATGTGCAATAAGGGATCTCTAACCTTCGAACTGTTTGAGGGAGAATACTCTATGATATGATTAAGAATCTCTGGCCATAGTATAAATGAGATTTAGGAAGTCGTTCCAAATCACGTTCAAAGGAATCATATAAGTAAGAGAATCACATTGGATAGTAGACATGAATGAACTATCAAACCAAACAATGTGGTCAAGAGTATTGTATTAGAGAAAGACTGTATTGTATTGTAATCCTAAACTAAATAGGTTCTCCACCTCTTCTGATTAGCCTGGACAGCCATGACATACTGGTAAGTGTCACTCATGGTTTGTGAAAGCCCTAAAGGTGTATAATCACTAAAGGGAGAATTGAAAGTATGTTTCAATTCACAATCGATTTGAAGAGTTCTAATCGCCCACTGTCTCGCTAAAAAAAACCTAATGGATCGTACATCGTGTAAGATAGAGATTGAAGAAACAACGGAGATGAGTAAGGATAATTAAATGGTTTAATTATTTATGGCTATGATTAATTAATATGTTAATTAATCAAACGAATAAGTTCGTTATAGACCTCGGGTTAGTTTTGGGCCTCAAGGCCCAATGGGACTTGAATGTCAAGTCCAATAACTCAAGTTGTATGACAACTTGAATACACAAAGGGCTTGAAAGCCCAATAAACCCTTAAGGCCGGCCACATTAGAGAATGAAGGGTTTTTGGTTCTTTTGTCACTTAAGTAAAGGGACTATATAAAGAACTTTATAGCCAAAATTCACTGAGGGTTTTCTTTGAGGAAATTGGAGAGAACACATGCTCTCCTTTTTCTCTCTAAGAGGCCGGCCACCCTAGAGGAAAATAGCTAGCAATCTTACTTCCTCTAGGTCACTTATCTCTTCATCAATGCTATCCTTGGTGTGGAGACTTAGAGGTTCTCTATTTTGGGAACTTGGAGAATCCATTCTACCATCCTCCTTCAAGAAATCAATGGAGCTAAGAAGAAAGGAATGAAGACCCTCTCTCTTGGGTGATTAGCCTTTGCTTATGCAAAGAGGAATCAACAAAGGTATAAGATTTCTCAACTCACTTTGTTTTGAGTTGAGTCTTGGTTCACCATAACTACTAGGCTTTGAATTTCATGAGTTAAGTTTTGTTTTTGAGTGCATACAAGCATGATTCCGCCTTTTAATTGTTAATAGCATGCATAGATGTTGCTCAAATGAACTTGTTTTCACAAATATTTCCTTCAGTGACAATGTTTCTGCCATATCTTTGGCTTCAAATCTTGTGTTCAATGTGCATACAAAGCATGTCGAAATCGATTATCACTATATCAGGGAGCTTGTTCTTGCAAATTTAGTCAAAGTTTTGTATGTTAACACTAAGTACAAGATTGCAGATATTCATACAAAGTTGTTGTCTAAGGCAAGGTTCAAGTATCTTCAGTCCAAGCTTTCTTTGGGTTCCCCTCCGATTAGCTTGAGGGGGTGTAAAGGGATAACTCATAGCTAACAGTTTGTACAGTTGTCTTGTACAGCTGTATCTCAGTTTTCTTTTGGGTTTGACAAACCTACCTCAAAATATATTTTCCTCAATCCTTCTTCGTGAAACAACACAAATGCTAAACCACATTGACCTCTCATACACCTTGTTTATTTAGAGTGTTGATTTTGTTTTTATTCAATCCAATGACTAGGAATAAATAAGGGGTGCAAAAATTACTTTCTAGACAGGTGTCATAGTTGGTTATGATGGCTCACAAAGAAGAAGAATAAGTGAAAACCTATATGTTTTAGCAAAACGGCAGCATTTTTCGAAAATGGTTAAGTTGATCATTTTTCTTAAATAATAAAGGGCCCATTAATTCTCCCTCTTCCTACCCATTAATTCTCCTCTTGCTAATCATCTTATAAATTTGAGTCACACCCTTATACATATATGATTTAACTCTTTATTCAGTATAACAATATTGATCTAAAGACACAATCAAAATAGCACTAGATGATGAAGATGTATGATAAGCACACAATGGTATGGGTCGACAAAGTGTTTGACGAAATGTCTCACCTAAAAAGTTAGAAAAAGAATTTTGACGTTGTATGCGCTATTGTTAGAATGCAACGAGAATATAGTCTTGCATCCATCACTACTTAATTGTGTCCTTTAATTTTTTAATTCAAAATTTTAGTTGTGTTTTTATTTATAAAAGTGTATAAATGGGTAAAAAAATTAAAAAATAAAAACTTTTCCATGTTCTGGAATGCTTATTCCACCTCCATGTCAACAACACCTTCTCTATTCACATACTGCCAGTGTTTGCAAAAATGCTAGGAATATGATTATTTCTGTTCTTATTTCGATATGAAAATTAGCTAGTCGAATTTACAAATGTTGAAGTGCAAATTGAATGGAGGAGGTTTGCCGTAGAGATTTCAGTCTGACATGTTTTTTCTTAAAAGGTTTTTTTAATGGTTTTAGCCTTACATAATGGATTCTGTACCACTAATAGCTTTGTTTGGAAGTATTTTTTTTTTTAAATGATCAAGTGTTTTTTAATTCTAAAAGCACTTGAAATGCATTTTGAAAAAAACATCAGTTATATGTTTCTTGCACGAAGTAACTCAAGTGTTTTTCTTAGAATTCAGATGTATTTTTACTAAAAATATATAGATTGTAGAAAATAAATTCTAAGAGCATCTTCAAAAGTGAAGTCAAATTTTAAACATAAAATTTAAATTTAAAAGCTTATGTGGCACTTTAATTTATTTATTTTTTATTGTTCACTTAATATGTCAAATTTAAGCTATAATTTAATTTTCATAATTGTAATAAATATTTTTGGAAGAAAAAAAAATAATCTCGACAATAAAAAGGGACAAAAAAACAATAATAAAAATGATAAGAAAACATTTATTAATCAATTAAAAATTGATTCAAGGTTGCTGTCAAATTTGACAACTACTTTTGTTGTCAATTCACATCATACCACATAAGAATTGACGCTTTGCTCGGAAATCACTAATATTATTTTTATTACTATTATTGTAGGGAAATTTGGTAAACTAGCCATATTTTGTACCACAAAATGGAATTTAGCCTGCCTATTGCAATTCTTATAAATTTAACCAAAAATCTATGCGAAAGTTCTAAAACACCCTTGCATACATAAAGCTTTTACAAATAGGTTTTAGTATTTGTCTCCTCCGATTCAGTTGCCTTTTCCTACGCCGCCGGAGAGCTTCCTCGAGTCTCTGAATGAGGACTCGGACCCGGCAGTCCCACTCCGGAATCTCTTGATGGTCCGACCAATGGATGCGCTGCAGTGTTTTCTCACCGAATCAATCCACTCAACGCTCTAATATTCAAGGACCAGATGGACATGGTACTGGGTCGAATGTAGTGGTCTCCAGTTCGATTGGATCGTAAAAAGACGAGTCACTCATGGCACTGGGTCGAAATAGTTGTAAATATCAGTTAAAGAGCCTGCCTTTGCAAGGTCAGAGACTAGAAATTTACTTAAAACTAACCAACCCGGCACGCCAATACGCACAATCCAAACCTATTAGAAAACAAAGCAAGCAAACAAGAAACTCAATACATTACTTACACAAAATTAAGCACAGATATCAAACTTTCGAAGAAAAATAAGCGGTGGGTATTGACTATTACACAACAGATTACCCATCTGGGGGCCGTTTCGATATCGAAATCAAATCACTAGCAACTCATTTCAAATCCAAAAGTGTAGAACTCAAATTCTCAGTGAAACAAACATGGACTTATCACTAGCAATTCGATCTTTATATTTACTAAATTATCAAATCAGACCTCAAGTGAAGTGTTAGCAGAACAGAAAATTCTGAGGAAGAAGAAAACCTCTCCTGACTACGCCGGGTGAAGAAATGACTTTCTCATCAGCATGTCGGTGCAACCGGAACAAGGCGCACGAGAAGTTCCGGCCGTTGAAATCGGTGATTTGCGTGAAGAATCATTTCAAGAAGAGCCACTGCCCAAAAATGTACTCGTGCAGCCGGCACAACAAAATGAGCTTCTCAGTGGTGGCGGATTTGAAGAGCCACTTGAAGCACTGCGGCGAGGCTAGGTGGTGGGAGTAAGTTTGTGACAGCTATGGAGCAGGATGACGAGGAGAGGAAGAGGAGGGCATGGCATGATTGTGAAGGACTTTAGTCATTAAGAGTATATTAGTAATTTTATGTTAATAATTGATTATCAAATTTTAGTTAATTTTCCACATTTCACGTTACTGTAGACGTTGATCTTTTAACATTTTTTTTAAAGATATTCTAAATAACTTTAGCATGACCTCAATCGTGACTATATTTTATTTGTTCATAACTTATCTCGCTACTTGAATTATAGCTGAGTTAGCATCAATTTGAATTATTACAGTTTTACCAGTCATTCAAGTCACCAGCAGCAAATTCGATGTTCAACTGCTAACCACAACATGAGTACAAAAGGGGTGGAAGTCGAGCAGGATCCCGGTGCCAAACAATATAGGATCCCTTCTTCTTGTCGCAGGTAATTTTTTACCCGGCTAATTTACGGGTTAATTAGTGTGTTAATTAGTTTGATAATTTGGGGGTTGATAATCTAGGGTTAGATAATTTCTTTCTATCAATCTCGTCTTCTCACCGCTGCTTCCTACCTTAAATTTTCGAATTCTTTTAGCTGTTTAGGTCTTTATTTTTGGGTTCTGATTTGTTTTTCTACAATCTTTGAGTTGTTTTTCTACAATCTTTGAGGTTGTTTTATTGCTCTTGAATTGTTTTGTTGGGTTTTTCAAACTAATTTCAAGTTCTAAGGTTAGGGTGTCAAAATTTTGGGGCTTTTCTTGGCTTTGTTAAATTAGGTTGGGAAAGTTAGATTGTTTATTCAAGCTCGGTTTTCCACTCCGGGTGCGTGCTTTTTAATTCTCGAAGAATTTATGAGGTAAACTGAGTTCTTTTGTTAGTAATGAAGTGCATGTCGTGGAATTGCAAGGGTCTTTGAAGACCTGATGTTAGAAGTAATTTTAATCTTTTGTGTGCTAGTGTTAAGGTGGACCTTTTCTGTTTAATGGAAACTAAAATTGATGCGGAAAGGTCCAGGGAAACTTTTATGGAAGGTTTTTTGATAAGATGTTTAGTTGTAGCCCTACTGGTAGGGCTGGTGGTCTTTGTTTAGTTTGGAACTCCTGCAAGGTTGTAGTTACTGTTATCGCTTCTACTTTTCGTTATTTGCATTGTTTAGTGAATGACCCTTGTTCTAATCAAGATCAGTTTTTTACATTTGTGTATGCTTTTCCTAAAAAACAGTTACAGTTGGAATTGTGGGAGGATATTCTTAAACTAGACCCCATGAATAAACCGTGGTGCTTAATGAGGGATTTCAATAATATAGTAGACATAACTGAGAAGAAGGGTGGTTGCCAAGTTACAACTTCTTATATGACCAGGTTCATCGATTTTTTAAACAGAGGAAACCTTTTATCTCTAAATGCTTCTGGTGTCCCTTTTACTTGGTGTAATAACCAAGTTGATAACAACAAAATTTACGAGAGACTTGATAAGGGTTTAGCTAATACATTTTGGTTAAATGAGAACCCGAATTATAACTTGTATAACTACCCAATTTATGGTTTGAGTTGGATTAGCTAAATCCATAAGTATGCATTCCATAATTATCGTTTTGCGTAGAGATGGGTGAGCTTAATTATGGAATGCATTACTTCAACTTCCTCCTCGATTTTGATTAATGGTTCTACTTATGGTTATTTTTACCCTAAGAAGGGAATTAGGCAAGGGGATCCTTTATCACCTTATATTTTCATTATTTGCATGGAACTGTTGATTAGACACTTTAATGAAATGGCTACTACCCCTAAATCGCATGTTGGTATTCTTTCCTCTCCTGGTGGATTTAGAATATAAAATCTAGTTTTTGCAGACGATTGTTTGTTATTTGCTAGGGCAACTACACAAGGTGCTAGGAATGTACTTCATGTTCTTAATACGTTTGCCAAAGCTTCAGGTCAAAAGGTAAATTTCCACAAATCCTCGCTTTATTTTTCAGAAAATACTAATGTTCAAACTAGAAATGCTATTGTGAATGTTTTACATATTCAACATAAAACTACCATCAGCAAATATCTGGGCATTAATAATATTGTGTTTTGGAAAGATCCAGTGAATGAATGTGAATTAATCAAGAGTTAAGCAAAAGTTTGCTTGGTGGAAAGCTAATACTCTCATTAAGGCAGGAAGAGTAACCCTCATTAAGTCCAACTTATCTGGTATGCCGAACCATATCATGTCTTGTTTTAAATGTCAACTCGAGTAACTAAAAACTTAAATAATGAGTGTAGAGACTTCTTTTGGGGGAGAGATAGGAAGTTAAAACCTATGGCTTGGAAAAGATTGTGTACTTCTAACGATCAAGGGGGTTAAGCGTAAGAAGAGTGGATCATTTCAATAATGCATGTTTGGCTAAGTTAGGATGGAAAGTTTTAAAGGATGAAAACAATTGGTATGTGCAAATTGTTAAAAGAAAGTATTTAAAGAATGATGATTTTTTTAGTTGCAAAGTCAAGCAGAACCACTCTTTGGCTTGGAAAGGGATTTTGAATAGTAGACATGTTATTCATAGAGGAATTAAGTGGGTTGTGGGTAATGGTGAGGATATAATTTTTTGGACCCATCATTGGGTTTTTCCTTATCCATTGTTCCTAGGGGTGGGTTCGGTACGATTACCGTACCAAAACCCTTGTATCAATTTCTGTACCAAACTTTCAGTTTGGTAAAATCTATTACTATTACCGTACCAAACTTTCAGTACATCGAAGTTCGGTATTGCCAAAAGTTCGATTGGCATGGTATGGCAATGGTAATTGCCATTTTTTTTGGGACAAAATCTCTTTTTGTTTTTTTAACCCAATGCAAGGACAAAACTTTTCTTTTTTGTACTTTTATCTCATATATTGTAGCTTAAATTCATCTATTATTCATCGTTCACAATTCACACACAATAATTCAAATGATGCATCAAGATTTACGATGAAAATTAAGCTTGCAATCCAAATAGAAGTTACAAACCAAAACAAATAGAAGTTAACAATCTAAATAGAAATTAAAGTTTCAAACCAAATGAAAATTGGAAGTAAACTTCAAAAAGTAGGATTCATTGATCAGTTATTCAAGCTTGAGATGTCGAAGCTTTTGGAGAAGGCGTTGAACTTGTAGAAGATTGAGATTGTGTCAAGCCTACATTACAAACAAAGAAAACATATTAATTAGTAGCAAGAAGAATTAAAGTTGAAAACTATTTAATAACAAATTTACTAAAAAAATTAAAGCATATCTTTTTTGTTTCCTCTTCTTCCATTTCCTTGTAAAATTGAAGCATATATTTCGTTGGTTCCTTGTAGAAGTTTACTTCATCTTCCCTAAGCCAACCACTAGTACACACTAGTGCCTCTACTATTTTAGGAGTCAAGGATGCCCTAAAAGGGTCCACAACCCTCCTCCCTAGGCTAAATGCATTTTCATTAGCAACGGTAGAAGTGGGGGTTGCAAAGATATCTTGGCTATTTGTGAAAGAATTAGAAACTCTTTTGTGTTTGATTTCCACCATTTCAAGAGATCAAAGTCACCAACAACAATGCTAATATAAGTAGGGTTTTATTTTCACATTATTGGAATATTATAAATGTATTATATAATTATCTATTATATAATTTATAAATTATATATTATATTGTATTTTCAGTATGGTACGGTAATACCGTGGTAATGGTATCCGTTACCAATACCGTACCATGAAATTTCAATACGGTACAATACCGTACCATTACCGATTGGCACAAAATCGGTATGGCACGGTTGGCACGACAATTTGGCAAAAAAATCCACCCCTAATTGTTCCAGCTAATTCCTGAAAATCAACGACAAAACATAAATTGGGACACTAAAGTGAGTGAGTTTATTGATAATAAAAGTTGGGATAGAGTTCGTCTCTCCCAAGGGTTGGACCTGGATGTTGTGAGGAAAATTTGTCTGGTGCCTATTTCCCTTCAAAATAAAAGGGACAATTTCGTGTGGGAACACTCCTCTAATGGTGAGTTTTCAATCAAGTTAGTGACTTGGATTCAGAGTAATAATAATCAAGAAGTTAAAAGGCAGAAACTCCTTAAGAAGATATGAAAGTTATCGATACATCCAAAGGTAAAAATTTTTGCATGGCTTTTTATTCATGAAAAACTACATACTAGAATGAGATTGAGTAAATTTATTCAAAATATTGACAAATTGTGCCTTATGTGTGGCAATGAGGATGAGACTCAAAACCACCTTTTTCTTAATTGTAGGCATGCTAAAGAAATGTGGAACCTTTCTCCGGTAAGTCCTTGGAAGTATAATTTGACTCAGTTTAATAATGTGTTAGATTGGATGGAACTAATTGACAATGTTGAATGCAATGATTTAAGTGATCTTCGTAAAGCGATTTTGAATTGTTGGCATATATGAAATGATAGAAATAATAAAGTTTTTAGAAGTATGATTCCTAGTCCGGTTAGGAGTATCTCCATTGCCGCAAGTGTAGGCTTATCTTTTTTTTTTTTTAAGGTTAATTGTAAGATCTCTAGGGATGATCCTTGCTACCAACACCCCATGTGAAATTAAACTTTGATGAGTCAGTTAGTTTGGATCGGTTTGTAGCTGCTTTTATTCTTAGAAATGAGGAGGAGCAACGTTGGTGCTAGGGCATTGAACCTTGATGGAGCCACCATTTCGGTTGCAGAGGCCGATGCTTTAAAGGAAGGGCTTTTGTTCGCTAGGCGCAAAGGTGTGAAGAAGCTAATGGTGGAATGAGATTCTAAGCTTATTATCCAAGTGGTGCAAGGTGTTTGGATGCCTCCATGGCATCTTAAACCTATCATAGAGGACATCAAATGGTTGGCTTCTAAATTTCAGCACATCAATTGGAAGCATATTTGTAGGAAGGCTAATTTCGTGATGGACGCATTAGCTCATGCGGGACTCATTGTTGCCAACCCACATTTTTGGGATTTTCGTCTTCCGAATTTGGCTATCGAGGTTTTTAATTTTGATTGTATGGGAAACGATTGTATTAGAGGTTTTAAACTTTAATAAATTTCCTTTTCATCCAAAAAAAAAAAAAAAAAGAAGAAAAGTCATTCAAGTAAACTGGTGAAACAAACTTTCATAAAAGCAGTTTCTGTATTCATTTTACCCTGCTTACGGCGGGCGCCCATCTTATAAAATTCAGGAGGTGCCCAAACTAACATAGTCTATCTGATTTGTCTCTTTTTCCCCTCTCTCTCCTCTCCTCTCTCAACAACTCCTATTCTGCTGTTGAACGGAAACTCACTGTAAATTCGGGCATTGACTGGCTGACCAAGCTCCGACGACTGTCAGTCGTCTCACCGCCGGATCGGAGACAGCTGAGCTGCCGCCGTTACCTCCACTCATATACATTTTGCTATTTCTGTAAGCCTTTTCACTTTTCAGAAAATCGAATATTCTCTCTGTATTTAGCATGTTAGGTGGGGAGACTTGGTCTCTGAAAATTTTCCGGTTGTGTGTCTTGCCGGAATTTGAATGCTGATACGGTAATTGGTAGCGATTTTCAGGTATATATAGGATACTGATTGTATTATGCATTCATGGTAGGTGGGAGGGAGTATTTAGGCGTTTTGGCACCGGGTATTTCCGGCTATGGGGATAAGAAACAAGGAAAACCGGACGTTTTCGGTTTTCAGCTGAAATTATCTGATTAGAAGGAGACCAGGGAGAGAGTTGATAGAGAGATTAATGTAAGAGACAAATCAAAAGAGACTTGCATGGTTTGTGAATTGTAGGGGCTCAATCAAGGATGAAATTTGGAGGGGGATTTTTTATTCCCCAGGATGACGATTTTCGGGTCATGGATTCTTGGGTTCCGGTGACACCACAGAAGCCGACTCCAGTGAAGCCTCATCCGGTCCCAGTCAACCTTTATGGGAACCTCCATCAAGGAGGAAATTGGCAACAACTGACTGGAATTACGAGGGAGCATGTACCAGTGGGGGCTAGTTACAATGGCATGACTCAAGCTGTTAGCCCGAATGGTCAGCTACATAGATATGGTTATGATGGTAGTTTGGGGGAGAACATTCAAATGATCAATCACATTTCGGACTCCTACAATGCAGGATCCTTCACACAGTTGCTCTGTGATGACGGCTCAAGTTGGAACGATAATCCATTGACACAACAGCTGCTACATGATAATGCTGCTTATGTTGCCTCAGCAAACAGGAACCCGAGCAGAAGTATGGACATACCAGTGAACACGCCTCTAATTCCTAAGTTGCATCCTCAATTGAGAAACCAAGGAATCAATTTGGATAGTTTCTTGCTAACCAACCAAAATTTCAACAATGTTTCGTATCCTTCAAGTAGTGTGGACATAGCAGCGAACACACATCTATATCCCAAGTTGCATCCTCAATTGAGAAACCAAGGAATCGATTCGGCTAGTTTCTTGCTAACCAATCAAAATTGCAACAATGGTTCATATCCTTCAAGTAAGGTGATGAGCAAATCGTTGGCTATGGATTTTCCTTCTCAAGTTGACAACAGTTGGAGAGATTCCAACTCAGTTCATTGGTTATTTGGCGACCAAAATTACTGCTCAAGTTTAAATTCAAACCCATTGAGTTATGGTGACAACTCTTCCCAGATATGCCAGAGTAAGTATTTTTGTTCGGTTCCCATATATGTGTCATACACTGCAAACAAAGATTTCCATGAAATGTGTCGCAAATCCATTTCAAGTCACAACAGTCGAAGTCTTACGTGACAAATAACTGATTCAAACATTTGGAATATTGTCATAGATGAGATCACTACCAAGCGGAACTTTCACGTCTTGAAATTTCAACTTCATTGCAATTATCTTTCACATTTAACCAATGGTCTATATGCACTATGACTTGTTTGTATCTTGTCTTTATTTTTCACTTAACCTAAGGACTTGACGCTGTTGGATGATGTTAACGAAAAACAAAAGAAAAGCAGGGGAAAGAGGGGCAAAACAAAGCAAGAACGTAACACTTTTTGAATGCCATTAGATAATAGTGATTCTTAGTATTAACCTCCGTAAATTTTACCCACTTTAACTTAGATGTGGTGGTTGGCTCTCAAAATCAAGTGGCTCGTTGTACTTGAAAGCCTAAAACATTTACCTTTGCACCATTCGGAGGCTTAAGGCAATAGACCAATATATATAAGCGATCCATAAAATATTTCAATTTCAATTGGAAAATCACAAATTGATGAATGTGAAACATTTATAACTTGGGTGTGTCATACTGCATCTAAATGGTCTTGAAATCATTATGAATTTCACTCCAAGTGACAATTTCTTAATGACCGTATAATTGCGAAAATCCCTTCACTGTTAAAATTATTTGACAGAAAAACTGCTTTCTGCACAGATGATTTCCCTGTACCATTCATGTCAAGCTGTGATCTAAACTCCTTACCAACAATAGAAGCCGATGCTGCCTCATGTGTTGCCAGCCAACACCAATTCACAACAGACCAGGAAAAGAATTTGGAGAACGACCAGCTTTCTGCATTACTGAAATTCTTGATGGAGGAAGGTTTTAGCAAGGAAAAAGACGAGCAGGTGAAACTAACCATGTCTATAGGAGATGAAGCAATTCAAAAAAATGGTGATGAACTCTTGCAGAACATTGTGAAGTCATCAACAGCAGCAATTTCTACATACAAGGGAAACAAAGATTCTGACTGGGAAGGTGACAGAGGGACTGATCTAAACATTACACAGCAGCAGAAACCATCGAAGCGAAGAAAACACAGGCCCAAAGTAATCAGAGAAGGCAAACCCAAAGGGACACCAAAGCCTACAACTCCAAGCAATACAGAGTCTAACGAGAGCCCACCAGTAAAGAGGAAGTATGTAAGAAAGAATGTTCAAAAGGAATCCCCAAGTCCACTGGCAAACGGTATAAGGGAGACGATAGACCCTAATGCTGGAAAAGGTGCAAAATCATGCAGAAGAGCTCTCAATTTTGATTCGGAAAATACCATGGATGAAAACCAATGCAAAGCAGGTGGTCAACAAGATGAGATGCAGCAAGGGATCAAGATGAATTTTGATTCTCAAGGGACACCTATTGTCCCTGTAACTAACAAGGGTTTTAAAAGCCAGACCAGCAAAGCAAGTTGCCCTACAGAACGAATTGATGGTAGAGAACCAGATTCCAGGAACTATGAGTAACTGTACCTCTTCCATGAATCTTATGCCAAATAACTTTTTATTCCTGCCAGAAAGGCGACCATCAGCATCCCTACTTGCTACAGCAAAAGACATGCATCTGAAAAATTTGCATGTTATGGGGAGACATGTAGAAAATGGGAATTATGATTTATGCCAGAGAAGATGCAGAGATGGATACACTCCCTTGCAGCAACTTAGCCATGATGAAGGAATGTGTCAAGATGTCATTCGAGCAAAAACTAGTGGTAAGAGCCTTCAGATGAAAGAAAATATTACCCAGGGTGACTCTCACTCGCTACTAAAGATCTTCTCCCTCTCCCTTCCAAGTGAAGTAAGGGGATCCAAGAGGGAGTATTGTCGAACCGTGAGCATACACATCTTTCTACCAATCATCCACCTAGTTCACTGTCTTGCCAAGAGATATATCAAATGGATGGCCATCTGAGAATGCTAAGCCAGGATTTTTCACTACGTCATAAGAAACAGAAATTTGAGAATGGGTATTTGGGCATCTATAATACGCCTTGTGAAGTTACACCAATTGAGAAGCGTCTGGGAAAATTTGAAAGAACAGGGCAAAATAAAGTCAACTCAAATGGATTCGCATCAAAGAAACATACGATATTGAGTTCTTCCATTGAAAGTAACAAAAGCATGGATAGACAGAACAAAGGAATGGACAAGTTTACGAGGGACAGATACACTTACTCAATCGCTTCTGGCAATAATTTTCTAAATCCGCAGATCTCATCCAAATCACATTCATGCCACGATTTCGCCCAAGGTCTTAGTTTTTCCACCCATTCCACGATTGAAACCTGTAACCAGCTAGCCTCATCATATCCCAAAAAATCCGTTCAACCAGGAAACAAGCAGGTATCTCAAACTCACCATGATAACATATTAAAAATGAAGCAGACTGTGGGACCCACACAGGCAGGTATAGATAATGTCCTGCAAGAGAAGGATGCCTCATACAATTATCAGCAGCCTTCTTCAAAAGCAATCGGTACTTCTAACTTAAAAAACCTCTTAAAAAAAATGTATCATCACAATAGTTACTTTCAACTCACAGATAATGACATACTCTTGATTTTGATGCAGGGTTTCCAGTAAGAGGACATACTATATCAATAGATAACATCATACATGAGTTTAATAATCTGAACCTCAATGGAAGATGCAGCAAAATTTTAGAGCACGAGCAAAATGCCCTTGTCCCGTACAAAGGAGACGGTGCAGTTGTTCCCTATGAAAGATTTATCAAGAGACGTAAGCCACGGCCTAAAGTAGAGCTTGACCCAGAAACAAATAGGATATGGAATCTTTTGATGGGCAAGGAAGGAAGCGGAGGCATTGAAGGAAATGATAAGAAAAAGGAAAAGTATTGGGAAGAGGAAAGAAAGGTTTTCCAAGGCCGAGTTGAATCATTCATTGCACGCATGCATCTTGTTCAAGGTACAATAACTTATATTTTAGTCCTAAATTGTATTGTCATGAACTACCATGTTGCAGATGTTAAAAAAATTATAACGTCTACATTGCCGTCTACATGCTTGAAAGCTCTTTAACAGATTTAATTGCAAAGTATTATTAAATATTGAAGCTCTGAACTAAAGAGGACGATCATCCTTGGATTCATTACTATACTGTAGTGCCTGTCCAACTGTGTGAACTGCAAGTTAAGCCACCCACCTAGTAAGCTAGAAAAAAAAACATGTACTTCCTTCTTTTTATTCTTTTCTCTTTCTTTTTCTTTTTTTTTTTTTGGGTGAAAAAAGAAGGGTTTTTCACACAATCACACCTGAAATAATGAGAAGGTAATAGAAGACTGACATATTAGGGATTAAAAGGTCTTTTGATTACATAGACGTCTTGAGAAACAATAGCTTTAGAGAAGATACAATAGTAACACACAATTGCGTAAGTCTAGGCCCTTATTTTGTAATTGAGTGAATATGTACTGTAAATTAATCAGCTCTAAGCACTTGATGTAGTCCTTTCTTAATCTATACTCCATTATAAACAATGATTAATACAAAAGCCTTTTCATTACATTAAAAATGACTGACTAGGAAGAATTCAAGTGCAAAAATGACCAAAATATGAATAAAAAGAATTAGCATTGTTATGTTGGCAAATACATATTTTTCCAAGTCAATTTGAAAATCTACTAAAAAAAATGTTTAGTAAATTACCCAGAAGACCAGCGCAGCCTTGACCAAATGGTTAAACCAGTGAACCATAACCTATTTATCAGAGTTGATGGTCGGTAAAATTTTGATAAATATGCAGTGAGGTTCTATCTAGCAGAAAATCTTAAATGATCACAACAATGGTATACACACACACACACATGTATGAAAGCTAGGCTGACCCACATTTCCTTTTCTCCTTTGGCAGCAAAATTTCTGGCTCACATAAACTACTTTAGTGGCAATCTGCAGCACAAAATACATTTTCACCTATGTCAAGAATCCACAAAGTTTCAATTTTATATTCAATATGGAAAAATTAAGCTCAATCTAACTTGACTACATATGAAACATATATAAACCAAGCTGATGCCATTTTTTGCAAAGAAGTTTTTCATTGTTAAAGATTGCACAATTTGTATTTCTCTCAATTAGACAACGGATAAGAAGTACTTTTGCTTCTCATGTACCATAAAGACATAATTCATTATAATTTTCTCCAATTAGTTGATGGGTACTTCAAAGGGAACATGCAGAACCTTTGATAAAATTAATCTATACAGGAGACAGACGTTTTTCAAAATGGAAAGGATCAGTTGTTGACTCAGTGATTGGAGTTTTCCTTACTCAGAATGTTTCAGACCATCTATCAAGGTACGTTCACAACTTTAGCATGTATATACAACCAGATTTCCCATACGTGAATGTCTTGAAGTGAACAGTATTCTTTTTGTTCCTTTAACCTTTGTAGCTCTGCCTTCATGTCTTTGGCTGCACAATTTCCGCTTAAGTCAAGCAATCGCGAAGCTCAACAGAAGGTTGGGGCAAACATATTTGTAAAAGAACCAGCAGTTCGCATGACAAGTCCAGATGATGTCACCAAATGGCATAAAGATATGTCAAGTCAGCCAATCTATCACCCGATTTCTAGGACACTCCATGAATCTGAAGATAACCAGAGAGACAGTGAGACCTCAGGGACAGAAAGGAACTTAGTGGAGGCACACAGTCAATGTTTGGAGGAAGAATTTGTATCATCTCAAGATTCTTTTGAATCCTCAGTCACTCAAGGCACTGCAGGAATCAATTTGTACTCGGGCTCCAACTCAGAAACAGAAGATCCTATCACTGGGTGCCAACCCAAGAAGGTTTATGTTTCCCTTTCAACACGTCAACAGATGGAGAAAGCAACCAAGTTGCGAGACGTTTACAATCAAGTAAATGGAAGTTCACTGTCAAATGACGGATCCAAGAATGGGCATATTAAATATGCACAGCTAAAGGGACGATCAGACAGAACCCATCATCTCAATGGCACTTCCTTCAAGGATTCAATCAATCTTGACTATAAAAAAATGCAACTACCAGTTGCTCCTTCCAGCAACAATCAGTTTCACATGTACCCAGATTCTGGAGAACCAGAGCTATGGAGATTTGGAAATTTCAGTGAGGAAAGCATATCCTCTTGGCCTTCAACTGCTTCCAGGTTTAATATTGAACACGAAGAAAATTACAAGAGCTTAAAAACTGAAGAACTGTCAGGAAGTGTCATTAATTCCTCCATGCAACAGAATATAACAGAGGACCCGTATCCATCTTTCAAAGAGCACTCGACAGACCAGCAAGGGAATTCTGAACCAAGGTCAAGCATGGGAGATGATCAACCTTCCCAATACAGTCACCAATGTGTGGGAAACCTAACCTTCCAATTAGAAAATACATCAGCCACAGAGCCTGTAAAACATACTGAACCACTTCTGCGAAATAAGTTTGGTAGCGAGCAGCATGTCCAAAATGTCAGTGAGCTCAATAGAAAATCTTTCAATGTCTTTGATAGCATCTCTGTAGCAAATACCCAAAAATCAATCGTACATTGACAAAAATCAAAAGGAAGAAAAGGAAAGTCGGTTGATTCCAATTTACAGGTACAATGGACTCTCTGGACTATGAAGCACTCATAAATGCTAATGTCAAAGAAATATCTGATGCAATCAAGGAGCGAGGGATGAACAACTTGCTAGCGGAACGAATGCAGGTTTTCTTCTATTAGTGTTCAGTCTAAAGACGTCATGTTTGTTAAGTTAATTTGCCCCAAGATAACATCACTGGACAGGTTAACAGTGATTGCAAAATGTTTGTAGGAATTCCTAAAGCGACTGGTTAGAGAACATGAAAGCATCAATCTGGAATGGTTAAGAGATGTTCCCCCTGATAAAGCAAAGTCAGTCATTCCAACTAATTCATTTTCTTCTATAACATTGCAACTGCCCCTTTTATGCACAAGGCTATCCAAATGATGAACAATGGACTGCAGTGCATCCGTATATTTTGTATATAGTTAATTAGTTATCACATATGCTTATTCTGCAGGGATTATCTATTAAGCATACGAGGATTGGGCTTGAAAAGTGTGGAGTGCATCCGGCTTTTAACACTTCACCACCTTGCTTTCCCGGTAACAATTGTGTGGCACAATTTAGCAATTTTCCTATGATAGTCTGGGAACATCTTACAATATAAGAAAATTGTTTCTTTTTGCTCCATAAAGGTTGACACTAATGTTGGAAGGATAGCAGTAAGACTGGGATGGGTCCCCCTTCAACCATTACCCGAATCACTGCAGTTACACCTCTTAGAACTGTAAGAAAATAACATCTCAACAATTGGATGATTAACTTTTCCATAATTGCAAGTGCTAACTGTATCATTTTCTAGGTACCCAATGCTGGAGTCGATTCAAAAGTATTTATGGCCAAGATTGTGCAAACTTGATCAACTAACCCTGTAATCTCATACTTCCCTAGAACCATTCATATTAATTTGTGGGCACTTTCTTTTTTACTTGCTCTTTTGCTAATTAGCTGACTATTGAATGACAGTTACGAGCTGCACTACCAGATGATTACATTTGGAAAGGTATACATGGTGCTTCTTTGATTAGAAACATGATTTGTGATTAAGCAAAAATAGAATAAGTCCCTCTTGTTTTTGTATGTATGCAGGTATTTTGTACAAAGAGTAAACCGAATTGCAATGCATGTCCAATGAGAGGAGAATGTAGACACTTCGCAAGTGCTTTTGCAAGGTTCGAGCAATAATCTCTGGAAAATTATATGTATATTGATGTCACTGTGCAGGAAAATAAACACTGAAGCGTGTCACGAGAAACCTTACACATATGAGATTCTGTCCTTATTAATTAGGAAAGTGTTTCATGTAGATAGTTTCTGTAGAATCTGTAGAAAAGAAGTACTCTATGTTTCACTAATCACATGGAACAATAAAGAGAAGTAAAAAATAAAAATAAAAAACAACAATACAGTACATTATTATGAGACTCTCTGAAGAAGACAGTCTTAATCAAATTCAGACCAACCTTGTTTGGTGCAGTGCAAGACTTGCCCTGCCAGGGCCAGAAGAGAAGAGAATTGTCAGTTCAAATGTTTCCATTGAAGCCGAGATAAATCCCGCAATAGCTGTCACTCCTATGTCACTGCCTCCGTCTGAGAACAACTCACTCCAGATAGCAGGTACTGTAACTAAAGAGTGTGAACCAATAATCGAAGAGCCAGCAACGCCAGAACAAGAGTTGACAGAGCTATCAGAAAGTGAAATTGAGGACTTCTTCTATGAAGATCCTGATGAGATTCCTACCATCAAACTCAACATGGAAGAGTTCACATCGACATTACAAAACTATATGCAAGAGAAGAAGCTCCAAGAAGGTGACATGTCCAAAGCATTAGTTGCATTGAATTCAGAAGCTACTTCTATCCCTACGCCCAAGCTGAAGAATGTCAGTAGACTACGAACGGAGCACCAAGTGTAAGTCCCTGTCTTCCCAATAAAACTGCATATGCTTACCAATACACTGGATGCAGTAACAACATACCCATAGCGCTACCATCAGAATTCTACCATCAGACTGCGTTTTAAATAACTCTCTGCCTAGGATATATTATGAGTTTCGACATACATACCTATATATAAACATATGTACATAGACATAACTATAATTCTCCATGACAAACTTATACATCTGTGTGGATACAATGCAGGTATGAACTACCTGATTTGCATCCACTCTTGGAAGGGGTAGGTTAAAATGTTTATTGTGTATCTGGAATATATGAAGCATTCTTAATCTCAATGTAAACACGAAAAATTCCTGCAACAAGAAACAAGAATACCGTGTACAAAATATATTTTTTGTATTAATGGTTTTGGGGTTACAATCTCTTTGTAATTTGATCCTCTGATTCTGTCTTCGTAGGGTGTAGGTTTGTGGATGAGTTGTTGATCCAAAGGGCCGTCGGGGCTTGATCTAAGGATGAACAGTTGATGAACGGATCTTCGAGGGCTTTTGGGTTTGATCTTGAAGACTGGGTGTATGGATTTCTTCAAGGGCTTTTGGGCTTGATCTTGAAGGTTGATGGATGAGCGGATCTTCAAGGGCTTTTGGGCTTAATCTTGAAGAACGATTGGATGTGTGGATTTGTTGAGGTTGTTGATCCAAGGGGCCGTTGGGGCTTGATCTTAGGATGAACGGATGATGAATGATGAACACTTCTCTTCAAGGACCGTCGGGGCTTGATCTTGAAGAATGAACAGATGATGAACGATGAGCACTTCTCTTCAAGGGCCGTCGGGGCTTGATCTTGAAGAATGAACAGTTGATGAATGGATCTTCAAGGGGCGTTGGGCTTGATCTTGAAGAATGGGTGTATGAATTTGTTGAGGTTGTTGATCCAAAGGGCCGTTGGGGCTTGATCTTAGGATGAACGGATGATGAACACTTTCTTCAAGGGGCCGTCGGGGCTTGATCTTGAGTCGGTGGAAGTTCTTCAAGGGCCGTTGGGGCTTGACCTTGAAGGAGGATTTGACGAAGAACGAAGATAGCTTTCTTGATCCTTCGGGATTTGCTTGAGAGCTTTAGAGTTTCAAGGCTTCAAGGTTTTGGTGTGATGTAAATTCCCTTCTTTCTTTCTTCTTTTCTTCCTCTCCCCAAAATGAATGCCTTGGCTTCCTATTTATAGAATTCCAAAACTTGATTTTTGGATTTAAATAATCAGATGAAATAAATCATTTCTGCCAGGTATTGACACGTGTCCTATTTGATGATTTTTCCAATTTATTTCGATTTTTCGTTGAGTCACACGCTACATGTAAAATTTATGTGACACGTGAGCGTTAAAATTTTAATTATTGGTCAACATTCATTTCACCGAAATTTTGATGTCTACAAATGCCCCCACTTCAAGACGCGTCGTAGACATGTGCTTGTCACGTGTAGAAGATGCGTTTTGAAGTCCCTTAATGTAGATGTCAACCCAAGGGCCGTCGAGGCTTGATCTTGAATTGGCCTGGAAATTTCTTCAAGGGCCATCGAGGCTTGATCTTGAGTTCGACTGGAAGATTTTCTGGTTTCCTCCAATCGTTGATTTTCCACAGGCTTAATCTTGAACTGGGCTGGAGGATTCTTTTGGTTTCCTCCAATCGTTGATTTTCCTTTGTGCTACTCTTGAACTGGGCAGCAGGATTCTTTTGGTCTCCCCCGAAGGTATGAGCTTACTCCTTTTTTCTGTTTCTTTGTTCAATCTCTCCAATTCGTATTGAAGAGGGTTAGAGGATAGCTCAGCATATGCAGTTGTTGCTTGTCTCCACATGCTTCAATGTATCATTTTCACTTGCCTTACTTGCTCCCCTTTGCAGAAGTGGTTGATGCGCGATTTATACGCACACAAATTAAACCCTCTTTTCGTCAAATTGTAGTATATGTATAAGTAAGGATCGTTCTGGATCGGGGATTAGGAGGGATTGTTAACCACTTGGATTTGACTCAAAAACGTAAAATAACAATATGAAACACTATACTAGACTCAAAGAATGCAAAACTAAACTTTAAAACACTAAGACAAACCAAAAGACTCAAAACAACACAAACACACTCAAATCTGCCTAAAAACCACTTTCTGGGCAGATTTGAGCACAAACACAAATTTGGACGAAATTAAGTAATAACTTGACTCAAGAACGTAAAAACAAAATATAAAACACTAAACTAACTCAAAGAATGTAAAACTAAACACTTAGAACATTAAAACAAACCAAAAGACTCAAACATCACCCAAAACACTCAAAACTGCCTTAAAATCACTTTCTGGGCAGTTTTGAGCACTTTGGTGAATTTGGACGAAATTGGGAAATAAAATGAATCAAAACACTTAAAAGCACAAACTAAATTGATTTCTAACTAAATTGGACATTAAAGTAAAGGGGGATTTAGATTTATACGAAAATTGAAATAACAAAACAAGTTAATAAACGAAACAGATTGTAAAACGAATTTGATGGAATGGAATGAATGGATGATAGAATGGCTAAGGGGTTCATCTCCATACATGTTATACTTGCATAATAAAATGATTTCCAATTGCATTTCAATAAACCATGAAACTCAACACCCCGGGTTAACCGTGATGCACTAATTAACCTTCAAATCTTCCTAACGTTATTGAATTGGATGGGTTAGCGCATACAACAATTCAAAACATTCCCCACAAGTCCTCAACATGAATGCATAGAAGAGATACAAGCAAGAATCATTACGCTCTATGAAAATTATAAGTGTTGACGAGGCATTCGTTACTATGGATTGCATGAAACTTATGCCAAGAATTCATTTAACGCGATTGTTTATAAGCAACCTCCACTACTTGTGAATATAAGTTCATAACGATTAGGTGAAACTCACTTATATTCTAGCATCATATTCATGCATGAAAATTAAGTGTGCACTCTCAATGAACATACATAAATAAGTTATCAATCAAACAGTTAAACGAATTGAATCCACAACTTATGAAACGCAATTAGAAGTATTCAAATCAAAATGCAAGCATAAACATATATTCGAATCACCCCCTAACCAAAGGGGGGTTTAGTTCCTCATGGTACAAAACAAAGAGAATCAAAGAAACACCTAAACATTCCAACAACTCAAACTTGAATTGTATGAACGTTTAGGCACTCTTCTCTTCCATTCCTCATTCGTACAAAACAAAGAGTATTGAATTTAAACTTTGAAATCAAAGAAACACCTAAACATTCCAACAACTCAAACTTGAATTGTATGAACGTTTAGGCACTCTTCTCTTCCTCTTCGTTGTAGCACAAGGTCTAGGGATAGTTTGATGGTGTGAATGGTTTGGGGAGTGGTGGAAATGGAAGGATGGTGTTTGGATTGTAAGGGAGAGCACGGCACAAGGGAGTTTTATGGTCTACATTTCTGCAATGGATGAGTGTTTATGAATGGAATGGATGGACTTGTGAAGGGCACGGCCCCAAGGGACCAATTTCTGTTGTGAAATGAATTGTGAATGAATGAGAATGAATGAATGAGTATTTATAGGTGAAATGGGGGGAACATGACAGCTAGGTTGCATGTGCTAATGTTTGTGTGTGCATGTGAAATCTGGAATTGCATGTGTGTTGACAGAAATGAAAGGGAATGCACGGTTTTGAGAGGATTTCTGGAATGTTGAATGTGAAAGCATGTGCAATGAATGTGTGGTGCAATGATGAAGGAATAATCTGAAAATGCAAGGTGAAATGAAGTGGAATGACAATGGCATGTGGAATGGCTGGAAAGTGTATGAAACTCACGGCAATGATGGTGATTTTCTGGTGGTGAATGGTAATGCAATGTGTTTGCATGTGAATTAAAGCTATGTGAATGATTAAGGTGAATGTGCATGAGTGCATGTGAAATCTGCCAAGATGCATGTGTTATAAAGTGGATTTTCTGCAAATGCAAGGTGAATGTGCATGTGATTAATATTAAAAGATGGAATGCATGTGAAATGTTGGAAATCTGATGAGTAATGCACGGCAAAGGTTGGAGATTGAATGTGTGTTGGTGTGATTGAATGATTAAAATGCATGTGGCTTAAAGGAATGCATGTGCAATGAAGTGGATTTTCTGATTGCATGTGGAATGAATGATTTCTTGGTGAGGGGATGCATGTGTTGATTAAAGGGGAAATGACAATCTGAAATGGGATAGCATGTGGGTGGAAATGCATGTGGGTGAATGTGTTTGCATGTGCACGGTTTTAGGGAGAAAGGTGGATGAATGTGCATGTGAGTTGGATTGTGAAAACATGTGAATGCATGTGTTTGATGAATGATAAGTGGTGAATGATAAGTGATGAATGATAAGTGGTGAATGATATGATAAGTAATAAGTGGTGAATGATAAGTGATATGATATGTGGTTATGATAAGTGATAAGTGGTGATGATAAGTAATGGGAGCATGTGAGGGAATGAATAATGAATGCATGTGTATGGTTTTGGGAGAAAGGTGGAGATGCACGGCATAAGGGAATTGGAAAGGTTTAAATGTCCTAAAACTAAAGGGAACAAAGTTCCAACACTTTGGTCTTCAATTTCGTCCAACATTTTGGCGCCAAGCATAAGCTATCCATCCTTAGCCCAAAAGTGCTCCAAAAGTCTCCAAAATGCATCTTTTTGCTCCTTTAGCCCTTTGGACCTACAAACACACGAAAATAGCTTAAAGGACTAAAATAACTAAAGAAACATAACGTAAATGCACGAGAACAAGCCATTTAAGTCGCATGAATATGCTCCTATCAGTGGTCCCTTCTCTGGAAGTGTATCAACCGTTGAAGATGACTACTCGAGAGCAACGCGAGGTAAGCAACCAGGGAATAGATTCCAGGCAGTCGGTTCCAGATCAGAAGACTGACTCCAAGTGCCGCTGATTGCTTCTTTCACTTTGCCATGCGAGTAAGAACAAGGACAAAGAAAAAGACAGGGAAAAAGCATGATATGAGATACCTTTGCTTTTGACCTTGATGATATGAGATACCTTTGCTTTGGAAAAAGCGGCGAATGAATCAGCACATGTATTTGTTGTGCTTGTCTCCACATGCTTCGATCTACCGTTTTCTCTTGGCTCATCTGTACTCCAGGTATCTGGTATCTTCTTTGGGGAAGAAGAAAAAATTGAGTATTTCGAGAGGCTTTGCTGGGAGTGCACCCTCAGAGGTGAGAAAGAGTTGGACATTTTCTTCAGGTCTGTCTTGCCATAAAAGATGAAGGTCGACATATATAGGGATTTCTCAATAGCAAGTGGTGGTACTGTTCTTTTACCCTTGTCAACAAACGTCTCTTCGATATCTGAACGACGCCTCTTTGATTTCTGAACGACGCCTCTTCGATTTCTGAACGACACCTCTTCGATTTCTGAACGAGCTCCACTTTTGGCAAAGTTGCACGCGTTTTCTGAAAAGCAGAGAAAGCGTTGCTGAACTTTGCGCTTGTCGGCAAAAGATGTGTAGTTGCGATGACGGCCTCCACGTGTTTTCAACTTTGTCAGATATCTTTTGACAAAGTTGAACGCATTTTTTGAAAAGCCGAGAGAGCGTCGCCGAAATTTACACAGGAAATTCCGGCTTTTTGAATCGGTGGTCGTATCGCCTTGGCTTTTTATAGAGGTATCGATCACCTCTAACATGCACACTCTAAAGATTGCCCATTTGTGAAAATCGTCTCCGACCCTTTGAGATTTAACTCCATCCATCCTTTTCTTTTAACGCCTTTGAAAATGGCTAGCCCATCGAACATTTGCTTAGATTTGAGTCTCAGCAGTGATCCGGTTACGCCGCGTCAGGCTAAGGTATGGTGCCCGTCTTTCTTATCTTCTAATGGTCCTCTTACAGGTGAAGACGCCATGATGACGGATGCAACAACAGCTACAATAGTAGCTAGGAACCTCCTTACTCCTAAAGATAGTAGGCTGCTTTTAGGACGGTCCGATGAGTTGGCCGTTCAAGAGTCCCTAGCTCTCAGCGTTCAGTGTGCGGGCTCTGTGTCCAACATGGGCCAACGCCTACTTGCTCGCTCCCGTCAAGTTGAATCGTTGATGGCAGAGGTGGAAAATCTCAAGCAAGAGATCAAACAGCTTAAGTACGAGAATAGAAGTTTGCACGTGCTTGCAAATAACTATTCGACGGGCATGAAGAGGAAGCTTGATGAGCTGCAAGAATCTGAAGGTCGGATTCAAAGTGACCGTCAAAGGTTTGAGGCTTATCTCCAGAGGCACCTTTTTTCTGGGTCATCCAGCGTTCCACCAAGTATTGAGACCTCGAATGATCTATCTTCGATGCCTCTCGCTTCTGGAGTTTTGCCAAGTAGTGGGGCTTTACGTGAACAACCTTTGTGAAAGCTCCAATCTTGTATTTTTTTTTTTCATATGTAAGCACATATCTGTAATTTATCAGAGATATCAATAAATAAACTTTATTTTATTTAGCGTAATGTACTAAATTATATATATATATATATATATATTTTTTTTTTTCCACATGGTGCCGGTGCACCAAGATCCTTTTTTTTTTTTTTATTATTATTTTTTTTTCTTTTCTTTGCTTTCGGTGGTGCTGATCCACCAAGATAGATCCTTTTTTTTTATTATATATTTTTTTTTCTTTGCTTTCGGTGGTGCTGATCCACCAAGATAGATCTTTTTTTTTTAATAATATTTTTTTATATATATATTCCCCACATGGTGCAGGGAGGAAATGCAGAGGAGCTTGGAGTAGTAGGAGGTAAGAGACGGAGAAAGTCTTTGGGTGTGAGTTGACAAACTTTGGTTTTGTCAATCACATTCAAAGGCAGCAGCAGAGGCAAGCAGATGTGAGTTGACAAACTTTGTTTTTGTTAATCACATTCACAGGTAGCGACCATGGCGGAAGTGCAGAAGCAGCCAGAGCTTGAAGTAGTGCAAAGCGTCGAGCTTCACGATCGGCTAGTCGTTTGACAGCGGTCACTGAAGTTCTTCGCCGATTTCGACCACGGTGGCCGGAGTGAGGAGCTTGAGGTAGTTAGTGGATGCTGTTGCTGCGGCTATGGAGTTTGGAGAGCTGAAGATGGAGCACAGCCGTGAGGAGGTCGATGATCGAAGGAGGAGTGACCTCTCGGACTCCCAAGCCACGCCCAGCTTCCTTTGCAGCTCCCAAAGTCGGAGCCTTTAGTCCGAGCCGTCTCTCAGTGTGTAGCTTTTGCAGGACCCTTCAACGAAACAAAGTAGCTATGGATGACATTGTCAGATCAGCAACAAGTAATGCCTATTGCTCCATGTTCTGCAGATCTCTCCATAAAGCAGTAGGATTGCTACCCTCAAGAAAGATGTGGTTTAGGAAAGAGATTTTGAGACCCTTTTCTACATGCACCGAACCACTGATCTCTCCAATTTCCCCTCTTATCATTCGTCGCCCCCATCATCGCTAGTGCTAGCCACCCGGCTTTCACCATCTGATGCTCCCCAGCGATCAGAGGAGTGGTTTGCCCTACGCAAGGATAAGCTGACCACAAGCACCTTCAGCACCGCCTTGGGATTTTGGAAGGGGACCCGCCGCTGTTCCTCAGCGAGTTGAGTGCCACCAGTCCTTCGAACTGCTTCTCGTTGAAGAAAATCTGAGGTACAGACGAGCTACCCGTCCTTTCCACCAGCTCCTTCTCGCGATTCGGATACACGTCGATGTTGATCTCCACAAATTTCAGTCCCTTCTCTCTCAAAAACCTCCGCACCGCCGTGCAGTCCCTGCAGTTCGACCGGGAGAAGAAGCTGATTCGACCTTTCAGCGCCGCTTGTCCCTGTGGCTGCTGGTGGTCGTGGACACCAGAAAGAACCACTCAGTATCGGTCACTTCCTGATCAACGACGGCGTCGTCTGCTGACGTGTCGACACCGGAGTAGTCGTAGGAAGACTGCCAGAAGACGGCGTAGGTCCAGCTCTCGCGCGCGCCTTCGATCAGGGCCTGGAGGCGCTGCATGAGGGTCTCCTGGTTGAAGGAGGTGGCGAACGACGGAATTGGGCGGAGACAGGGGAGTTACACAGAAGGTTGGTGAATCACAGCAGTCTGCGGCCAGTCCAGGTGCTGGAACTGGGTTTGTAGCTTTTCCGGCGTGAAAATGGTAACTGGTGGTGGAGGCTACCTTGCTCCGGGTGTGCGCACCATGTGCAGCAGGTGGGGTTTGGCGGAGTGAGGCAACAGAGCTGGTGCTTCACTTCCATGGTAGTGGAGAGGTTGTTGCAAGAAAGCTTGGGTCGACGGGTCCGCAGTGAGCTTGGCCCACATCTTAGGACCTGAGAACGCATCCCCAAATGGGTTCATGGGGGGAGGTTCAGCCCGGGAGCGGTTGGAGTAGAGGACGTGGTTGGTGGGAGCAAGGTCGATGGCTTCAGAGAAGTGGTTGACGGCGGCGGTAGTCACCGGAGGAGAAAGCAGCGTTGCCTTTGGCTTTGGCTTCGTCGGCCATGGCTGTTTGGCGATTGAAGAAACCTATTCTACAGAAAGTAGAGGGATTGCGGGTTGAGGGCATGGCTTGGGCCTGGATTTGGGCTGCTCCTTTTTTATGGACTTCAACTTCTGTTTCTTTGAGTTGGCATGGGTTTTAAGTGTAGGCAAACCCACTTTAAGATGTATATATATATATATATATTTTTTTTTTTTTGGATAGAGAATATATATATATATATATATATATATATATATATATATATATTTTTTTTTTCTAATACATAGTAACATATGTTTTTTTTTTCTTTTTTTCTTTTCTTTTCTTTTGTAATAAAATTGACTTTCTTTAATGAAACATTTATTTATTTATTTTGATGTGACTGTACTTGAAGTTTTGAAGTTTCGAGTTGCCTACGTACTCTTCCAAAGAAGAGATCAAGTCATGACGTAGTTCAAATGAGTGATGGTTTTTTTTTTTTTTTTTTGATGATTTTGCCATACATAGTTTATGCTCTTGCGGGCCAGGAGCGTTTGTTGTCACCTTTTAGGCTCGTGCAAACCAGGAGCTTTTGGTGCCGTTTGCAGTTTCAGCTCATGCAGACAAGGAGCTTTTGATGTCGCCTTTTATGCTCGTGCAGACCAGGAGCTTTTGGTGTCGCCTTTTATGCTCGTGCGAACGAGGAGCTTTTGGTTATCGCCTTTTAGGCTCGTGCGAACGAGGAGCTTTTTTGAATTTGTCAAACGATCTTAGAGAGGCATTCCTTGCAATCTTCATAGCAAGGAGTCTTGACTGAGTGATTGAAGAAGTCTTTGGGGAAGAAATCGCGCATCGTGATGGCAACGGACGATCTTTGTGTCATAATTTCATCATCCTCAACATTTTCATGTAGCTTTGAAGGTTGACGGTAGCTGCTTTGCCCCCTTTCCGATTGGTGAACTTGTGGAGGAGACCTATGTTTCTTGTGCATTTTCTTTGGAGTGACATAAGTCCATCCTTCAACTTCACTTGACTTGACTGACATGGTTTTGGAGCATGCCCCCAGTGGTTGAGGTGAAGATTTTGAGTTCAAAGAGCCAGAAGTGACGGTGGTATAGTTTGACTTCACCACATCATTAAGATCTAGCTCGATGATCCCTTTCTGAGCCAACTTCATGATGAGATCTTTTAGCACAAAGCACTTTTCCGTCGGATGACTAATGAAGCGGTGGAATTTACAGTACCTTGGACTGTCAGTACGGTTCATCTCTTCCGGCCGTTTACACTCAGGTAGGTCGATCACCCTTTTTTCCAGCAAGTCATCTAACATGGCAACCACGTCAGAGTCGGGGAATGGATAAGTCTTCTCCTCAAGCTCTTTCAAAGTGCGTCTACGTATCTCTTGATCACGAAAAGCTTCGGTTTGAATCGCCTTGCCTCGTGTATGGATTTTGACTGGAGTTGTGTTGACCGTCATTGCTTCCTTGGTGGGTTTCCACGCAGCCTTATCCATCTTTGGCCCCAAAACTTTGTCATTTTTGTAGTCGGCGATCTGTTCTTTCTTCCCATGACGGGTGATGCTTAACTCCATATCATGGGCGCGGGTGGCTAACTCCTCAAATGTTCGTGGTTTGATGCCTTGAAGGATGTAGTGTAGTCCCCACTGCATGCCTTGAACGCACATCTCAATGGCGGAGGTTTCAGAAAGCCGATCTTTGCAATCCAGACTTAAAGAACGCCATCTATTTATGTAGTCGACGACAGGTTCATCTTTCCACTGTTTCGTACTAGTCAGCTCTAGCATGCTTACAGTACAACGAGTGCTGTAGAAACGGTTGAGGAATTCCCTTTCTAGCTGGTCCCAACTGTTGATAGACTCAGGTTCGAGGTCAGTGTACCAGTCAAAAGCGTTACTTTTCAGCGAACGAACGAATTGTTTGACAAGGTAGTCCCCCTCTGTCCCAGCATTGTTGCAAGTTTCAATAAAATGGGCGACATGTTGCTTTGGGTTGCCTTTTCCATCGAACTGCATGAATTTTGGGGGCTGATAACCCCTTGGCATCTTCAAAGCATCAATCTTCTTGGAGTAAGGCTTTGAGTACAGTACGGAGTCATGCGAGCTTCCTTCGTACTGTGTCTTGATAGTGTTTGCGATCATTTCCTGTAGCTGCTGGATAGAGAGAGATCCCATGAATGCCGTTGCTTGGTCTAGCTTCGGCTTCTCTTCAACTTTCTCCGCTGGTGGCTCCTCTTCTTCGTCGACTTCTTTCTTTAATAGGCCAACATTTGGGTCGACTTTCACGTCGGGCAGCGCATCTAGTTGGTTGACAAGTGCGGCAATCTGCAAGTCCTTCTCTTCCACAGTCCGTGTGAGCTTTGCGATTGCTTCATTCATCCGAGCTAGCTGCTCCTCGATTGAAGTTGCTCTAGTGGTCATGACTTGCATGGTTGTACTGCCGCTTGGATCAGGGTCGGAGAGTAGGGACTCTGAGTATTTCCTCGGGCTTTCGTCTTCTTTACCTTCTTGAACCGTGATGTAGAAAACATCTTGGATCTCCTCTTCAGTGCCGTTCTCTTGGGTTTGTTGGCATGAAGATTTGCCAGTGTGGACAATGATGCGCCTTCTTACCTTCAGTGGTCCTTTTGTGTCGACCTCTAGGATTGCTTGGCGCTCCATCCTTGAAGGAATCAAGCTTCGAGCGTCGTCTTTTTCTCCTAACCCATCGAGCTTTTCTTCCTTTGGTGTTGTCTTCCTCTTTCCAAAAGGCTTACCATTATCTTCAAATCTTTCTGAAGCTGATCGTCGCAGAGGAGAGATAGCTGTGTTGCTTTGTTTCTTAGGCTTTAACAACCTTTCAAAAACAGAGCTTTGGGATGTCGGCGCGTTAAGCCTCTTGAAGACAGAGGTTCGGTCTTGACCACCAATGCGATTAAGCACTGAAGTTCTGGAGCTTGAATGGCTCATCTTATCGAAGATCGACGTCCGAGGAGAGGGTTTAGGCTCTTCTTGGTCTTGTTCAATGCTCACGCTGATGTGTTGAGCGCTAGCTTTCTTCACTTTGCTTGAAATCTTCACGGGTGCATTTGGTGTGAAGCCAAGTCCAGCCTTGTTGTTGTCAACTCCATAATCATGCTCCTTCAACTTCTTTTGAGTCTCGGTGAGGTCGCGATCTTTGTCGTTGACGGTGTTTGAAACCTTTTTTCCAAGATTTGAAGAGGAAGCAAAGTCATGCCTAGCCTTTGACATGAGTTCGTAGGCATTTGGGTTGAAGCCTTCTTCGGTCCTCTTAGTTGGAAGAGAGCTTGGTTTCACTATGACACCATGTTGCGCCTCCAGACAGTTGATGAGTCCGGCGGTTTGCAAGTTTTTCTCCTCTGCAGTCTTTATCAACCTTGCAATTGTTTCCTTCATCTGAACCAGCTGTTTTTCAATGGAGGTAGTGCCGATAGTCATGACTTGTTCTTTGTTTGAAGCCATGGACTGTGCTTGAATATCTTGAACGGAGACAGAGATGAGAGGTAGAGATAGTCCCACTGGGCGTGCCAAATTTGTAAACACGAAAAATTCCTGCAACAAGAAACAAGAATACCGTGTACAAAATATATTTTTTGTATTAATGGTTTTGGGGTTACAATCTCTTTGTAATTTGATCCTCTGATTCTGTCTTCGTAGGGTGTAGGTTTGTGGATGAGTTGTTGATCCAAAGGGCCGTCGGGGCTTGATCTAAGGATGAACAGTTGATGAACGGATCTTCGAGGGCTTTTGGGCTTGATCTTGAAGACTGGGTGTATGGATTTCTTCAAGGGCTTTTGGGCTTGATCTTGAAGGTTGATGGATGAGCGGATCTTCAAGGGCTTTTGGGCTTAATCTTGAAGAACGATTGGATGTGTGGATTTGTTGAGGTTGTTGATCCAAAGGGCCGTTGGGGCTTGATCTTAGGATGAACGGATGATGAACATTTCTCTTCAAGGGCCGTCGGGGCTTGATCTTGAAGAATGAACAGTTGATGAATGGATCTTCAAGGGGCGTTGGGCTTGATCTTGAAGAATGGGTGTATGAATTTGTTGAGGTTGTTGATACAAAGGACCGTTAGGGCTTGATCTTAGGATGAACGGATGATGAACACTTTCTTCAAGGGGCCGTCGGGGCTTGATCTTGAGTCAGTGGAAGTTCTTCAAGGGCCGTTGGGGTTTGACCTTGAAGGAGGATTTGACGAAGAACGAAGATAGCTTTCTTGATCCTTCGGGATTTGCTTGAGAGCTTTAGAGTTTCAAGGCTTCAAGGTTTTGGTGTGATGTAAATTCCCTTCTTTCTTTCTTCTTTTCTTCCTCTCCCCAAAATGAATGCCTTGGCTTCCTATTTATAGAATTCCAAAACTTGATTTTTGGATTTAAATAATCAGATGAAATAAATCATTTCTGCCAGGTATTGACACGTGTCCTATTTGATGACTTTTCCAATTTATTTCGATTTTTCGTTGAGTCACACGCTACATGTAAAATTTATGTGACATGTGAGCGTTGAAATTTTAATTATTGGTCAACATTCATTTCACCGAAATTTTGATGTCTACACTCAGTTAATCACTATTCAACTTTGCAGATGGATAGACGGGAACCAGATGATCCAAGCCCATACCTTCTAGCTATATGGACCCCGGGTAAGCTCACGAAATAACAGAGAACTGAGATACATTGTTGAGAATTGAGTATCTTGTACATTTTGCTAAGTGATGCATTTATTCTGCATCATGGTATACCAGGGGAAACTGCAAATTCAATTCAACAACCAGAAAGCAGGTGTGGCTCCCAAGATCAAAACAAATTGTGCAATGAGAAGACATGCTTTTCATGCAATAGTTTAAGAGAAGAAAATTTGCAAACAGTCAGAGGGACGATTTTGGTGAGGAAAATTTAAATTGTGATAATATGTTAATAAAATAGGCCACCTGCTGTTGGTACTAAAATTTAATTCATCTTGTCACAGATACCTTGTAGAACAGCAATGAGAGGGAGCTTCCCCCTTAATGGCACATACTTTCAAGTTAACGAGGCAAGTCTTCTTCAAACAAATTTCCTTCGACTTTATCCACTATGTACAGTCTGGACGAAGTTAAAAACGCTCCAGAAATTACACCTATCTAAATTAGAGGCACTCCTCCAACCCAATAGGTCACAAAGAGTGCTATCTGCCTGTTCTCATTTATAAACGAAACTCTTTCACGATGCAGATGTTCGCAGATCATGAATCTAGTCATAACCCAATTGATGTTCCAAGGGGGTGGATATGGAATTTGCCAAGACGGACCGTATACTTTGGAACTTCGGTATCAACAATTTTCAAAGGTAATAGAAATTGAGATACCAGGGTTACTTTACAAAGATCCCAATTAGAAATGTAAAGTTACTCACAATGAAATACCTTCTACCAGGTCTATCAACAGAGGGAATTCAGTACTGCTTTTGGAGAGGTATCAGTACTTCATGTTAGTTTGAGGATAACGATTTAGGAACTTAAGACACTGACTTCAGCTCTTTATATTCTTTTGGGGATAACTATTTAGGAACATAGTACATAAAGGAGAAGATAACACATAAATGAGAAGATAACACAAGATCACGAAATTAAATTCCGACACAACCTACTTGAATGTTTGCAACTATATCTTGTGTAAGAACTTCATCTAGTCGATAGGATATTAGAATATCCTAGAGTAAGTCAATCAAAAGCCATTCGTATTTGATCATTTTAGTAACTACATCATGTCGGCATAAGATTATACTGTTTAAGCACCTGTAAAGTTCAGACATGGATAACGAGGTTGTTAATGCACACAACTCTAAAGCAGAAGTTTTGAAGGTGGGTGTGACTGTTGAAAAAAAGAAAAACATTCTATTGCATAACTGATGTCTTTACATTTAGCAGTCAACTGACGAGATGGCGAACAAGTTTCCTTGTAGACTGATTGATTTATTTGCAGGATATATTTGTGTGAGGGGATTCGAAAGGAAAACAAGATCACCACGGCCCTTAATGGCCAGATTGCACTTCCCAGCACGTAAGATGACCAAGACAAAAATTGAAGAGAAGAAATAAAACTGACTATGATGGCGCAGAGAAGATAATTCATCAGATATACAGAAGACTACTGACTGTGTGAGAAGAACAATGACTACCAAATTCTAGCACATTTAATTATTCTTCCTCTAGCATGAGATGCACACATTATATGATGGGCGGGCAGCGGAAAGCCAGCACCATTCAGGAAATGTGAGGTCTCGTGACGAGTTGATTGTATTCTGTACAGAATAGTTTAATAAATTCCGAGAAAGTAGTAATCCATTCAATAACTTCCCAGAAGGTCCAAAACATTCCTAATGTTTTTTTTATTCCAAAGAAACAGGAATGAAGGTGTGAAATCAAATCGTTTAACAAGTAACATTGTAAATGATGCTTACCTGCAATAATTGGTTCCTGATGAAAAATAAACCCTTTCAAGCTTCTACATTATTGACAAGAAAGCATCTGGAGAAGATAATCGTCAAAACATGAATCAACAGAACATATCTAAATAAGGGGAACTGACAACCATACTGACATGTATTTAATACAATCATCACCTTACGGTCAGATTTTGTGTGAATACATATATTTTAATACAATCATCTGACCTTCAAGATGGTGATTGTATTAAATATATGTAAGTATTGTAGCCGGATCCCTAAATAGGTACTGTCAAAATCAATTAAATCTCGTCAACAAACATTCTGTCACAAAGATCCAACTACAAAAAAGGAAGATGCAATCTAACAAGAACTAGAGAAAGTAATGACAATAGAAGAGAGGTGATGCAACCGTCTACAACACACAGCAAACACATTTTCTATATTTATTTTGTTTACGCTAATACAGAACCGAAACTGATAAGATATTACCTTCCACCCTAAGAACACTAGTTCTACGATTTAACATTCAGAGTAGGGTTAAAAGCACAACAATGTACCGTAAGATCATATTCACCCGAAATGATTTCCAAATTTCGAGAATAATTTCTATTAAATCATAAATTTCGAGGATAATTTCTGGCATTACTGAAAGGATGTGCACAAATATCAAATTTCGAGAATATTAAATCATAAATGGAAGTGCCCATCACAACTCTTACTACTATTTCCTTTTAACATTCCTCTGTTTTCTCGCCAACCAAACAGCAAATAGAAAGAGAACAAAAAAAGGAAAGAAAGAGCGAATAGAAAGCTTGGGTTTGAGAGAATGAACCCGCTGGGCGAGTTGAGAGACGGCATTGAAGCTGCGGAAATCGGAAAAGACATGGAGTTGTATTGAAATTGCGGGATCCCGATCCAGTTTAGGTTTAAGGGAACTGGGGAAGAGTTTCTAATTGAAATATTGCCGGCTTTTGCTCTTTCCCTCCATAAATGGAAACTTTGGCGCGCGCACGGGTGGGACTATACGACTTCACTCGGACTCTCAGCTTATGGCAACACGTGGAGGTATACAATTTAACGGCCCAAGAAAATGTAACTTTTTTGAAGAGCAAGTAAATAAAAATAATTTCCGGAATATAAAGTTTCAAGATTTCATAGTTAGGTTAGCTGTGTATTATTAATTACATTGATATTATCTTTTTTTTTTCTTAACAACCTGCAAAATCGATAAACATGATGCTCAAGAGTAGATGAGAAAAAGTTAATTCTAGCATGAAAAGTGTTTCTACAAGTTACTGGTGATTTTGAGTTTTTGTTGTCTATTCTCTGTCATGATATTTTTTAGCATTTTTGTGACATCTCACATCGCCTAGGAGAGTGATCTTTATATGTATATTCTCATCTCTACCTAGCACAAGGCCTTTTGGGAGCTCATTGGCTTCTGGTTCCGTGGGAACTTCGAAGTTAAGTGAGCAGCACGCGAGAGCATTCCCAGGATGGGTGACCCATAGGGAAGTTCTCGTCTGAATTCCCAAAAACAAAACCGTGAGGGCGTGGTTGGGGCCCAAAGCGGACAATATCGTGTTACGGTGGAGTCGGGCCCGGAAAGTAGTCCTGCCCGAGCCGGGATGTGACAATTTCACATCACTCCCTTGGGCGATGTGGGATGTCACAATGAAATTGTCACATCCCCGCCCGAGCAGGACCACTTCCTGGGCCCGAGTCCACCGTAGCACGATATTGTCCGCTTTGGGCCCCAACCACACCCTCACGATTTTGTTTTTGAAAACTCACACGAGAACTTCCCGATGGGTCACCTATCCTGGGAATGCTCTCGCGTGCTACTCGCTTAACTTCAGAGTTCCTACGAAACCCGAAGCCAGTAAGCTCCCAAAAGGCCTCATGCTAGGTAGGGATGGGAATATACATATAAGGATCACTCCCTTGGGCGATGTGGGATGTCACAATCCACCCCCTTAGGGGCCCGACGTCCTCGTCGGCACACACGCGATCAGGGTTAGGCTCTGATACCAAATTGTCACATCCCGGCTCGGGCAGGACCACTTCCCTAGCCCGACTCCACTGTAGCACGATATTGTCTGTTTTGGGCCCCAACCACGCCCTCACGGTTTTGTTTTTGGAAACTCACACGAGAACTTCCCAATGGGTCACCCATTTTGGGAATGCTCTCGTGTCCTACTTGTTGGAAATGTGCCCTAAAACCAATCATATGATGATACTTTACGGACATTTCACAAAGTTAAACTAATGTAGTTTAAATGTAAAGGGCAAAGATTATTGTTTGAGCCGTCTCATATAAATGTTATATGCTTAAACGATAAGTCCAAGGAATATGTGATTGGAAGAATGCGATCTAAAGAAGTTAGATTCATGAGACCATTCTTTCGTTGACACATCCTAAACGTTCCTGATCATAGGATTGTCAATTGGGCATTGACAGTCCGTTAAGATCAGTACGTGCTATGTCTTCTCTCAGGGAGAGTGACTAGTCTCGAGTCATTGGTGTGTGTGACATCAAGACAAGTACGTAGGTGCTCAATAGAGAATGAGTTCACTGAACATGATCAACGAAGAGTTCTCATATTCATGTCACATGAGAACTCATGGTTGGGATAATGCAAATTAGTCTTTTGACCTGAGGCATCACAGTTGTCTTGTGGTTAGGTCCTTAATCTTTGATTATGTCAAAGTCACTCCATCAGGAGGGTGTCCACGGCATCGTTGGGGTTAAGCCACTTAGCCATGGAGGCAAGTGAATGTGCAACAAGGGATCTCTAACCTTCAAACTGTTTGAGGGAGAATACTCTATGATATGATTAAGAATCTTTGGCCAAAGTATGAATGAGATTTAGGAATGTGTTCCAAATCACATTCAAGGTAATCATATAAGCACAAGACTCACATTGGATAGTAGACATGAATAAACTATCAAACCAAACAATGTGGTCAAGAGTATTGTATTAGAGAAAGACCGTATCGCATTTGTAATCCTAAAACTGAATAGGTTCTCCACCTCTTCTGATTAGCTTGGGTAACCATGACATGCTGCTAGGCGTCAACCATGGTTTGTGGAAGCCCTAAAAGTGTATTATCACTAACGGGAGAATTGAAAGTAAGTTTCAATTCACAATCGATTTGAAAGAGTTTGAATCGCCCACTGCCTTGCTAAAAGGAACCTAATGGATCGTACACCGTGTAAGGTAGAGATTGAAGATTCAATGGAGATGAGTAAGAATAATTAAATGGTTTAATTATTTATGGCAAGGATTAATTAATATGATTATTAATCAAACGAATAAGTTCGTTAAAAGACCTCGGGATAGTTTTGGACCTTAAGGCCCAATGGGCTTCGAACGTCAAGTCCATTGACTTAAGTTGTGTGACAACTTAATGAATAATGATTCACAAAGGCCCAAATAGCCCAATAAATCCCATATGGCCGGCCATGTTAGAGAAGGAGTGGTTTTGGACTTATTTACAAGTTTGCCACTCAAATGAATTAAGGAATAAGTATGACTTTATAGCCAAAATTCATAAGGGGTTTTCTTTTGGAGAAAAGATGAGAACACAAACCTCTCTTTGCTCTCAAAGAGGCCGGCCACCCTAGAGGAAAATAGCTAGCAATCTTACTTCCTCTAGGTCACTCATTTCTTCTATAATATGCCTTGGTGTGGAGACTTAGAGGTTCTCAATTTTGGGAACTTGGAGAAACCTTTTCATCCATCCAAATCCATGGATCTAAGATGCAAGGAATGAAGGCCCTCTCTTTGGGTGATTAGCCTTTGCTTATGCAAAGAGGAATCTACAAAGGTATTGATTTCTCAACTCACTTTGTTTTGAGTTGAGTCTTGGTTCACCTATCTACTAGGCTTTGAAGTTCATGGGTTAAGTTTTGTTTTTGAGTGCATATAAACATGATTCCGCCTTTTAATTGTTAATTGCATGTTGTTGATGTTGCTCAAATGAACTTGTTTTTCACAAATCTTCCTTCAAGCCCGATGGGTCACCCATTTTGGGAATGCTCTCGTGTGCTACTCGCTTAACTTCGGAGTTTCTACGGAACCCGAAGCCAGTGAGTTCCCAAAAGGCCTCGTGCTAGGTAGAGATGGGAATATACATATAAGGATCACTCCCCTGGGCGATGTGGGATGTCACAATGCCCGGGGGGGACCACTTCTTGTGTCACATCCCGGCCCAGGCGGGACCACTTCCCCGGCCCAACTCAATCGTAGCACGATATTGTCCGCTTTGGGCCCTAACCACGCCCTCACGGTTTTGTTTTTGAGAACTCACACGAGAACTTCCCGATGGGTCACCCATCCTGTGAATGCTCTCGCTCGCTACTCGTTTAACTTCGGAGTTCCCATGGAACCCGAAGCCAATGAACTCCCAAAAAGCCTCGTGCTAGGTAGAAATGGGAATATATGATAGGAGCATATTTATACGACTTAGTTAGCTTGTTTTCTTGCATTTAATTAGCTAAACTATGTTAATTATAGTGTTTAAAGTTATTTTCGTGCAATTTCAGGTTTTAGTGTCAAAGTATGCAAAAAGAAGCAATTTGGAGCATTCTAGAGCATTTTTGGGCCAAGATTGGATAGTGCAAGCATGGAGGCATGAGGATGGATGAATTTGAAAGGCTTAAATTCAGTTAGGGAGTTGCAAGGAAGGGCTTTGTTCCCTATTTTAAACACTTAAACACCTTCCTTTCTCATACCTATTTCAGCCATAACCCACATGCACTCTTAATCATTCAACCATGCAGCCACACATTCATTCTCCACCTTTGTGCCGTGCTTCCCCCTTCATTCCAGCCATTCCACATGTCTTTCCAACCTAGCCACATCCACATGCACCCATAATCATTCACTCACCTTGCAGCCACATGCATTCCCCTTTGCAATTCCAGCTTTCCACCAACAAATCTAGCTATCACTCACATGCATTTCCTTCATTATTTCAGCCACATATCCTCCCATTCTCCCTATAAAACCATGCATTCCCTCACCAACAAGGAGAGAGCCCTTTGTGCCGTGCCTTCCTCCACCATTCCAGCATTCATACACACTTCACACCATCACACAACCATTGCCGTGCATAACCTTCCATTTCCAGCACTACCCATCCCTCCAAAACACTATCCAACCACTCCCCACACCATTCCTCCATACAAATACCACCCCAAAACCTATCCTTAGACCTTGTGCCGCAACAAAGAGGAAGAGAAGAGGGTCTAAACGTTCATACAATTCAAGTTTGAGTTGTTGGAATGTTTAGGTGTTTCTTTTCCTTTGATTTCAATGTTTAATTTCAATTCTCTTTGTCTTGTACGTATGAGGAACTAAACCCCCCCCTTGGCTAGGGGGGGATTCGAAATACATGTTTATGCTTGCGATATGATTTGATTACTTCTAATTACGTTTCATAAGTTGTGAATTCAATTTACTTATCTATGTGAATTACATTGATTTGTGTGTGTTGGTTGAGAGTGCACGCTTAATTATCATGCATAAATTGGATGCTAGGATATAAGGAAATTTCACCTAATCGTTATGGAATTATATTCACAAGTAGTAAAAGTTGATGATCTCAATTGCGTTAAGTAAATTCTTGGCATAAGTTTCATGCAGTTCATAGTAACGAGTGCTTCGTCAATGCTTATGGTTTTCAAAGAACTTAATGATTCTTGCTTGTATCTCTATTATGCAATTCATATAGGGAACTTGTGGGGAATGTTTTGAATTATCGTATGCAATCATTCAATTCAATAACGTTAGGAAAATCTGAGGATTAATTAGTGCAATTCGCGGTTAATCTGGGGCGTTGAGAATTCATGGTTTATTGAAAAGCAATTGGAAATCGTTTCGTATGCAAGTATAACATGTATGGAGATGAACCCCTTAGCTAGCTTCCCATCCATTCCATTCCATCAAATTCGTTTTTACAATCTTTTCTTATTTTCGTCCAAAATCTGTTTTAAAGTTTTAAGTCACTTGTTTTCTTTTAAATTCGTCCAAAATCTAAACCCCCTTCTCATTTGTTCCAAATCTGTCCAAAAGAGTCATTTTGAGTCTTTAGGAGTCAAAACCAAATGTATTTTCGTCCAAATTAAGTTCTAGTGTCTGTTTGAATCAATTTGATTGTTTTAGGCAGTTTTGAGTGTTTCAAAGCTGTTCTGAGTCATAGTAGTCTTGTTAAGAGTCTTTAAGTTTAGTTTTTATGTTTTTGAGTCAATTCAAATTAGGTTAGCACCCCTAGTTAATCCCCGGTTAGAACGATCCCTACTTACATCATTACTACAATTGTCACAAATAGGGTTTAATTTGTGTGCGTATAATTCCCGCATCAAATTTTGGCGCCGTTGCCGGGGATTAGCAAATTTGCTAATCCCTTGGATTGTTCGTTTCTGTTATGTATTTTAGTTTTAGTTTTTGATTTGTGTTTTGTTTGTTGAATTCAAGTACTAGAGAAGCACAACATGGCACTTGATAATGCTTCTCTTTTGTCACAACTCATGGAAAGGTCCCAAATGCAAAGCGTTGGTACATTTGATCTTCAATCAAGGAATAACGTGTTTTTCAATACTTACAATTCAGATTGGAGTAATCATTCAAACTCTATGTGGTGGGAACCTCAACATGTTCAAGAAGAAGGATATTGGCAGCCATATGAGGAGTTCTATTCAACGCCTATGCAGCCACCACAACCTGCCCAAAGCAATGTAGGTAATTTAAGTGATAATGATAAGATTTTTCAATTACTTACTACTTTGACGCAGGGAATCCAAACTCAAAACAAGGAGAGGAAAAATCAATACAAAAGGTTGGACCACTTGGAAAAGCAAATTGGGCAGATAACGGAGTTCGTAGGACAATTTCGAGACCAAGGCAAACTCCCTAGTTCAACCATTGCAAATCCGAAGGGAGGATTTGAAACTGCCAAGGAAATCATCTTGAGAAGTGGCAAAGAGGTTGGAACGGACCCTCAACCATCAAAATCAAATCACAAGGAAGATGAAAGATTGCAATTTGAGGAAGAGGAATACACCCAACCCACGGAAAGGGTGGAAACACCTTTGCCGGAGGCACCTATTGCTCCTACGCCATCTAATTCAAGTAAGGTTGTTCCAAATTTAATTAGTTCTAACCCCATTCCATCTAATGTCCCTATTTCTTGCAGATTCATGACTTCCAAGGAAGATGAAAGTGAAAAAGACATCTTGGAAGGCCTTCCAAAGGTGCAAAGTATGGAATATCAAGAATTCATCAAAGAGGACGTTCTTGAGATAAACAACCCCAAAGAAGTTGAATTTTATGACACAAGACAAGGAACAATCATCACACATAATCTGTCCAAGGGCAAAGTTCCTGAAATGTTCAAAGAAGATGTGTTTATCCTTGAGTTCATGTCAGAGCACACAGGTAAGCCGCCTCCCCGAATTTCAATTTTCTTTTATACTAATATGTTGTTAATGATTCAGGCATCCACTCTAGAACTTAAACCATTAACGGATCATCTCAAGTATCACCTCCCATTCAAAGATCAATTTCATGCCGTGGGCTCTAATGGGGAATGAGCATACCATCGTCCGACTGCAGGACGATAAAGAAAGCGCTACTTGGGAGGCAACCCAATACACTGAATAAAATAAAGCATTGATCTCCGAGAAGTTACAAGTGAAAAAAATAAAAAATAAAAAAAAAATAAAAGAATGTAACTTTCACAAAGGTTGTTTACGTGAACCCCCACTACGTGGCAAAACTCTAGGAGCGGGAGGCATCGGAGCGGGAGGCATCGAAGATAGATCATTCGAGGCCTTAATACTTGGTGGAACGCTAGATGACCCAGGAAAAAGGTGCCTCTGGAGGAAAGCCGCAAGCCTTTGACGGTCACTTTGAATTCGACCTTCAGATTCTTGCAGTTGCAGCTCATCAAGCTTCCTCTTCATGCCCGTCGAATAATTATTTGCAAGCACGTGCAAACTTCTATTCTCGTGCTTAAGCTGTTTGATCTCTTGCTTGAGATTTTCCACCTCTGCCATCAACGATTCAACTTGACGGGAGCGAGCAAGTCGACGTTGGCCCATGTTGGACACAAAGCCCGCACACTGAACACTGAGAGCTAGGGACTCTTGAACGGCCAACTCATCGGACCGTCCTGAAAGCAGCCTACTATCTTTAGGAGTGAGGAGGTTCCTAGCTACTATCGTAGCTGTTGTTGCATCCGTCATCATGGAGTCTTCACCTGTAAGAGGGCCATTAGAAGATAAGAAAGACGGGCACCATACCTTAGCCTGACGCGGCGCACCCGGATCACTGCTGAGACTCAAATCTAAGCAAAGGTTAGATGGGTTAGCCATTTTCAAAGGTGTTAAAAGAGAAGGGTGGATGGAGCAAAATCTCAAAGGGTCGGAGACGATTTTCACAAATGGGCAATCTTCAAAGTGTGCATGTTGGAGGTGATCGATACCTCTATAAAAAGGAAAGGCGACACGACCACCGATTTAAAAAGCCGAATTTTCCTGCGTAAAGCCGGATTTTCCTGCTTAAATCTTGGCGACGCTCTTCAGACACAATCTCGGCTTTTCAGATAACGCGTGCAACTTTGTCAAAAGATCTCTGACAAAGTTGAAAACGCGTAGAGGTCATTATCCCAACTACACACTTTTGCTGACAAGCGTGGGTAACAGAGCCGCATCCGCACTACTACCTGCCATTCAGAAATCAAAGAGGCGTTTGTTCAGAAATCGAAGAGGCGCTTGCTCAGAAATCAAATAGGCGTTTGTTCAGAAATCGAAGAGACGCTTGCTCAAAAATCGAAGAAGCGTTTGTTCAGAAATCAAAGAGGTAACACCCTCCGAACCTCAAAAGCTGGGCCGCTTATTCAAAGATCGAAGAGTCATCACTATTTGAATTTCAAAAAGCTGGATTTGCTGGATCAAAACTTTTGTCGACAAGGGTAAAGGAACAGTACCACCACTTGCTATTGGGAAATCCCTATATATGTCGACCTTCATCTTTTATGGCAAGGCAGACCTGAAGAAAATGCCCAACTCTTCCTCACCTCTGAGGGCGCACTCCCAGCAAAGCCTCTCGAAATACTCAATTTTTCTTCTTCCCCAATGTGCTGATTCATTCGCTGCCTCTTCAAAAGCAAAAGTATCTCATATCATCAAAGGCGAAAGCAAAGGTATCTCATATCATGCTATTTCCCTGTCTTTTCCTTTGTCCTTGTTCTTACTCGCATAGCAAAGTGAAAGAAAGCAATCAGCCGGCACTTGGAGTCAGTCTTCCGATCTGGAACTTGATAGGAGCATATTCATGCGACTTAATTAGCTTGTTCTCGTGCATTTATGTTGTGTTTACTTAGCTATTTTAGTGTTTAAGGCTACTTTTGTGTATTTTCAGATTATAAGGCCAAGGTGTGCAAGAAGATGCAAATTGGAGTATTTTGGAGCGAAAGAGGAATGAATGAGTTGAAGATTTGAAGAAACGACGAATTCCTACTCCAACGATGAATTCCTACCAAAACGAGAATTCCTACTCAAACAAGGTTTCCTACTTGAAGTAGGAAAGTTAACCCTAGGTTTCCCGTTTTGGTAACCTTTCCTAAACTTAAACGTCCGTATTTTCTAGCCACTTTGAAGGCCTTGTAGGTACTTTAGGACACAAAACCAAGGCCCTAGCCCAATTACACAACCTTGCCGTGCCTTAACCCTAATTCCCTTCCCTTGCCGTGCAAGGGGGGGCACTTTTGTCCAATGTTGTGCAATTAAACCCTATTTCCCTCTCCTAACCTAACCCTAGCCGCACCTTGCAGCCATCCCTTTAATTTCTGATTTAAATCCCTAATTCTAGCAGCCTTTAATTTAATTTTAGTTAATAAAAATAAGCTAGGGTTTGAATTACTTAAACCCTACACATTTTTACAACCTAGCCGCACATTATTCTCTATTCTCACATTCATTCTATTCGGCCTTCACACACAAAATCATGCAGCCACCATCTCCCATAATTCATTCTCTCCTTCAGCCGCACCTTTTTCCCCACAACTCCAGCCACTTCCACACCTTGCCGTGCCTTCCCCCATTCATTCCAGCCATTACCCACCTTCCTACAACCTTGCCGCACCACCTTTCTTCCCTAAATCCATCCTAAACCCAAAATACCATCCAAAAAGCATCATTTAACCTCACTGCCGCAGCAAGGAGAAGAAGAACGAGGGACTTAGACGCGCATAAATTCAAGTGGATTCGTTGTGCGTTCTAGGTGTAATCAATCCTTTGTGCTTTATGTTTAAATTCAATTGTATTTCTCTTTTTGTGAACATGAGAGGCTAAACCCCTATTTAGCTAGGGGGTGATTCGAAACCATGTTTATGCTTGCAATATGATTTGATTACTTTTGGTTGGAATTTCATGAATGGTGAATTCAATTTGTTTAACTGCTTGATCGATAACTTATTTATGTATGTTGATTGAGAGTGCATGCTTAATTTTCATGCATGAATATGACGCTAGAATATAAGTGAATTTCACCTAATAGTTATGAACTTATATTTACAAGTAGTGGAGGTTGCTTATAAACAATCGCGTTAAATGAATTCCTGGCAAGAGTATCATGCTTTTCATAGTTACAAATGCCTTGTCGATGCTTATGATTTCCAAAGAACGTAATGATTCTAACTTGTATCTGTATCATGCTGTTCATATAGAGAACTTGTTAGGAATAATTTGGTTGCGATGCATATTCATCCAATTCAATGATTCTAGGGAAATCTGAAGGTTAATTTAAGCGGACCTAATTAACTTGGAGTGTCGAGTTTCATAATTCATCGAAAGACCAATTCAAAATCAAACTGTATGCAAGTGTGACATGTGTGGAGAAGAACCTTCTAGCTAGCATTCCATCCATATTTTCATCCAATTCATATTTACA